>CM025780.1:36598858-36679154 GCA_014636745.2 Centella asiatica | reverse complement strand
TATATATATATATATATATATATATATATATATATATATATCACTAATTTTAAAACGAAGGAGTATAAACATAGAGTCATACCGGTTAAGTAAAAAGTTACCAAAATACAATCATAATCTATTATATATTTAAAAACATAAACATGTATTTTTTAATATCATGGTTTAGCACTTTTTCTTTTAAATATTATTCTCTTCAAATTTCTTTCATTCCATTACTATCATTTCCTAATCAACCTATACTTTCATCCAATCTCCTAATCCCCTTCTACTTTTCTCGTTCCTATTTCTATTAGGAGTTACGAAATTCATAATTAGATAATTTTAAAATAAAATGTATGAATATAATGCAATAAATAACTTTATATGCATAACTAATGAAATTATGGACAAAAAATTAAATGTGATATTTGATAATTTAATTAATATAATTATCATATCTATTTAAAATTAATTTCATGAAATAAGTACAACAATTCTTAAGTATATATTAAGTAATTTTGAAGTATATATTATCATAATTAATGATTTTGGCATTATAAATTATACAAATAAAATCAATGTTTCGATTAAAATGATATTGTTTGACTCAAAAGATAACATTTTAAACACGTTATAAATTAATATAATTAATGTTTTATTGGTTAAGCTATTTTTGTACAGTTATTATATTTTTGGGGTTACATACATTTATCATCATTATTTCGTTATAATTATTTTCATTAACATCTTCCGTCATAATCAATTAAATTGTGATTTTCTTGATTAGATTTATTCGTTTAATAATTGTATGGTAGATTTTGTTATATGTATTTATTGTATATTTTTTTAGTTAATAATTGTTAAGATTTACGATATATTTCAATTTTATTTTCTAAATAGTTTGTAGTTTTAATATGATTTAAAAAATTATTTTCTAATGATATAAATATTTCAAATATTTTTTATATTTCATTTTTGTATGATCTCTATAACTTTGGATTTGGATGTCCGAAATACATTTTCAAATTTGTAATTAACATAATATCTATAATATATATGAGTAAGTGTAAGATAATATATTTTAATTAGAGTTTGCATTATAAATTATGTTGGCTTCACTTTAATTTAATTAAAAAATCTAACACAACTTAAATAAATATTAATGAATAATCTAAAATATAGTGTTAAATATCATATTCATTGCAATTTTTAAATACTATATTTTATATCTTTTTTCTTTCTTCTAAATTCTATTATTAAAATTATAAGTTCTTCTTTTATTGATATAATAAGCTATATGTGATGAAATTATTGATGAATATGATATCATTATATTGATAATAAAGTATATAAAGATATATATATTAAATATGAATAAAAATATATGATATCAAATTTAAATTTACAAAGTCAATTTAGTTTTGTGAAATCATGAAATTAGTAATACTTGATATAAATGCTAAAACATTTTCGTATCGTACGATTAAAATTAAGTTAATTCATACAAATTTAATATTGAGCAACAATTAAATATATTTTATATTAATTTAAAATTTAAAAAATATTAAATTATAATTATTAATAAAATATTTTAATTAAATAATAAAATAAAAATAATTCGTGTCTTGCTCGAGGTGGGAGCTAGTCGTATAAAGAAGATACCATAGGGAAAAAAACAGAGAGAGATGATCAGACGACACGCACACAAGCAACACAACCAAGTGGAAGTACAATAATTGTGGTCATTTCAATCATCTGGCTCCAATGTAATCCTCCAACCTTTTCCCTCCTTTCCAAACGATATAATTCAAACACTGCAAGTTAATAATTTGCATCACCAGAATTCGTGTAGTAAATTCAATTCACAAAATTATTAAATTCACAAAATAATATTCCGTAGTAAATAAAACATAAAACAAACAGAATGGTAGGAAGAAAGGTAAGAAGGATAATCTTTCATATTAGTGTATGATTTCATGTGGTCTGTACGCAAGACTTTTGTAGAAATACATTAACAAAGAAATGAACAGATTGAGATTGTTTGAAGAAGTACTGTATAAAAGTAATGGAGTAGTACTTCTTTGTCGGTTTGCCAATAAAGTAAAAAAGCTAACTCGATCAAGAGGCATGAGTGGATAGTCTAATTGCTACCAATTGGTGCACTTCTGAGCAGGAAAATCACTGCCTTTCAACTAAACATCCATTAGGGTTCTGTACAAGTCTACCTATTCTAATGGATACTCCTCCTCATTTGTTGACATTTGATTTTGCATAATTATTAAGAAAAATATAAAATTTTGATAAAAAATTTGTATTATCTTTTGAAATGAGTTGTGAATTGTCAATTAATTCGAAATTATTAAAGCAGTAGATATGTAAGAAAGTTGAATATAAATGATATGATATTAAATAGATGTCTACATGTCATTTGGATAAATTTAAAATTTATAAATGTTTGAATATAAGTCGATAGATTAGGGTACTATAAATATTTTCTTATTAAAATTTGTAAACATGATTGCCATGTCCAAGCTCACATTGTGAGTTCAAAAGTCAAAAGTTAATTTTAAGGAATTTAATTTTTATGTATTTATCAACAAAAATATTATACACCACAAAAAATAAGGTAAGAATGATATAAAAATACTGAAATATTCTTATCAAAAGTTATCCTCTCTTGTGTGTATCATTTATAGCAGTATTAGAACGTTGTAATCCAATCATCTACTTCCACCGCGTCATAGTGAATCACATCATTTTGTAGGTATATCTTAAAATGAAGTGACATCAACATGCTGACACGTGCCCTAAAATTAAAAGTGGCTAAGATTATTACATAGTATCGGATTAGTGGGAAATCAGATGGCTGTCGGGGAAAAAAGAAGTTTTAGATGAGTATGAATTAGTGGAATCACTATTACAATAGCATTGAGAAAAAAGAGAGAGGCAATAATCAAAAGTGTTGGCCCAAGGAAACTAAAGTGGAATATGGGTAATACCATCAGCTTTATGTATATTGTCTTGACATTAGTACCCTTAAATGGTGGTTAAGACTATAAGATATTATTGAATCTAAGAATTTACTAATCTTGTTATCGAAATAAATATCTTAAATTTGAGGACTATTCAAAAAATTAAGCTAATGAGTTATAGAAGTACATGGTTGCAATCATCAAGATCTTGAAATTATTATTGGTATTCTCAACCTAATCAAAATGCTTATTAAATCTTTCTCTCAGAATTATTTATTCTTAATTTTTGTATTGCTACATATCAGCAGATAAAAATTGTTGCCAAGAATTTTGGGTGAAGGGTAAGATGGTATTTTTTGACCAACTAAGTAAAAAACTTCATAACACATATCAAACTTTAGTGGGCTGGATTCCAAAATTAAAAGTGAAGACTGTTTTGGATAATGATGTAATAATTTAAGGTTTCTTTATCTTGTTGTAATAATCTGATCTCTTCTTCTACCATTTACGCATGATCCTCTATTTAAAGCCACAAGACTCGTGACTCAATTTCCCCACTAGTTTTTCAAACCATTGTAATATATTAGATTTCCAAACTATCCAGTTTCAACTGGTAGTTATGGACATTCATTTAAGAGAATGTATAGTCAATGGGTATTGAAAAACAGGGCAGTTTGGAGTTACGAGGGATTATATCCTCTCCTCCAAATTTAGACAGTTTGCTTGGGCTTTAGCCATCTGCTCTACTGTACCTCGGACTTCGCGTTATATTAACATGTAAGGAAAAGAAGCAGCAGCAACATTCTCCATTTCTGGATTTGTCAAAGCTTTTGGCTAATGTCTAGCAAACCGGCAAGTCACATAACGGCGATGGCTCGATTTTTTCGGGTCTTTTTATGGCTACTATAAGAATGTTTACTATTATCTATGATTGTGGTTGTGCAGTTGAAAATCGAGTACGTAAAAAATAAAAGGTGTTAAGGCATCAAGGTTATGCCAGTCTTGATGCGGTGTGCTAATGATCAAGATTATGATGTGATCAATCTTGATGTATTGCTGAAGTTTAAGTATTTAAGTTGCTCGACTAATACTCTATATACAAAATTTGTTTGTGGCTGGCTGCTGCTTCTGTGTTCTGTGTGCGTGTGAGATAGAGAGAGAGTGGGGGTGAGAGAGAAGAGAGAGGGGGGGAGGTTTGTGCCCGTACAACATTATGGCTCGCGAGGGTTTGCCTCGAGTTTTTGCTTTCTGTTATTGAATAATATAAACGGAGGTTTCAATTCTAAGTAGGAAAACTAAGCTCCAGTTTCTTGAATTACAGCAGTAGGCGACCGCCAGGGCTATTTGAAACATCAATTAACAAGAATGCAAACATTAACTACGTAAATTTACCCATACGAGACAATTTTCATCCATAATTCCTAAGATTTTATAAACGAATTCCTAATGTATCACTCATTCACAATTATTAAATCTCCCTGTTCATCTCTCTGTTAGTATTATCACAGAATATATAACATACAGGTATTTCCGTCTCTGCATATGCCCGATTTACATAAACTAGACATACGATATAGTACATTGGCATCAACATCAACTGAAGCTTCCACAATTTGAAGAACACTCTATATGATAAATTATAATTTCAAAATTTATCTTCAGGTCCTCAAGGATCCTGTTTTAATTTTCAAGAGAGACACGTATAATAACTCATTCCAAGTATCTGGTACTCCCGGTAAGCACCAATGACTGCAATCTTGAGAATGCACTGCGGCGGTTTGTTCTTCTTGAGTCTTGTACTCCATTCTGTAAATTGAAGGGTGGGCATCTTTTCTGTAGTCTGTAAGCCTACTAATGTTTAGATATATCACCGGTGTTTTCATGTCACGAATCACATATTCTAGAGCTCTCATCTTTGAAGGATACTTGTCCAGATGAGTATCGTTGAAGATCGGTTCGGTTTCTTGATGACACTGCCCTCCTGAATTCCAATAGCCTCCTCTGTGACCACAAGTCATACAATTAAGAAACATTAAACATCACCCACTAAATTTCTAATGATGAATTGTTGTGGTAAAATAATTATGGAATCTTAGTTAGCAGAGAGAGAGAGTTTTAAGAGCTTGCAAGAATTAAAACACAGGTTAAGAAGGTTTTAACCATCTTAAAACATCACTGTCAAATTGGTAATTCAATCCACAAGAATTTGGGCTTTGAGTTCATACTAAAAAACAAGCACTAGATTAAATTTTTGATCAGGTCGTATTCTAATAACAATATAAAGATATCAACATACAGAAGAAAGTATCCTCTGTATGAAGCAAGCACGAGAATCAAAATATGAAAATTTTGTTCCGCCAAATAATTATACAAAACATATGCACATCACATTTAGATAACTTCGTACAACAGAACACTTCCGAAAAGATAAATTACATAAATTTATAGGTAAAGTCATGCTCATTTTTCAATCCTTTGTAATATGCTTATAGGTTAATTTTCAAAAATCAGCAAATACGGATCTCACCAAATCCAACCCCACCCCCCAACAATTTCTTTTTTTTTTTTTTAAAAGAAAATCCATAAATTAAGTTAATCATATGACGTGATGTGTGTGACATGGCTCCTAAGAAACTTCAAAGGTTGCTAATGATCTATCTGATGAACTCATGTCACTTTCTCAGTCATACTTTGGATAAATATGATACATGTTTCCCCACTATCAAGCATATATTACATAAAATACTAGTCAATTTCACCGGGGATCATTAAGCGTCTTTTCTGGTCAAACACCAGTTTGACCACAACACAAAACAATTTTAAGCTGTAGCCAGGAGGTTGGGTTGGGAGCATAGGTTGACTGGAATTTGACAGAACGGACAGGACCATCCAGCAGAGGACAAGGAATTGTTGCCCACTGATCTTTGTAAGATTGTGGGAAATACTGTAAGTTAAAATAACTATGCAACAATAGATAACCCTGTATCAAATCTCACTTCTTTTCTAAAATTGGCGAAAACATACAAACTGTTCCCACAATTAGAGTAGTTTATAAATGTAATGGTTTTAAGAACATGCAACGGATGAAAATACAACATCTAAAACTTTGATTTTTAATTTTTTTTATGTAGCTGGAGATCAATACTAAGATAACCAAAATAAATCCCAAGTGAATTCATAACAGCAAATGTGAGATACTCACTAGTTTGTGATTAATATAGATATATGAACTGATACATGTATAAAGTAAAATATCCTTCAGAAAAACAGCTACTATGAAATCAGAATACAAGTGAAAAGACGTGAGGCAGCAGGTAAAGAAGATGGTACCTGAAATGGGTAAGAGAGTATCCCCTGAAGATTACATGAGTTCTACTGCTATCAATATTCTTATCGACCCATCTAGCCCAGGTGGTAAGTGCCCTCTTGTATGCTTCAAGCACCTTGAGTCTTGGGTATACAACATTACCTTCCTGGTAATAGTTTTCCCTGTAAAATCACCCATGCACAAACTCAAACAAAAGACTGAGACCAGAACCGATGTCCTGGTGAGAAGAAAAAATATTAACAGAACTTTTACATGATTAAATCCTTAAAAGGAAGAATTTACTCTTATGTATAAATGATTCCCTGCTTATCCATTTATTTCTGATTACATGTTTACAGTTTATAATAACATTGTTTATATAAAAATGTACAACAACGGAAGTATTCGGCAAATGAAAGAAGGGCACTCACCCTTTAGAGGTTTTCTCATGCGTCCACCAATGGCCTGTATTGAACACCAAGAAGTCAGCATCATGATACATTGAAGTCGTTCGATCCATTAAGTCCAGCCTAAGCGTCTCCAAAGAGCCATTTTTCCCATTGAAAGATGACTCTCTGACAAGAAATGGAGAACTGACAAAATCCACAGTACAATTGTAGTCCTACAAGCAGGGTCAAAAGCCTTATGTGTGACACAAGGGAAATTGAAAAGAAAAGGTTCAATTATTGCGAAGATATTGTTTCTTGCCTCAAATCTGAAAGCATAAAATCCTTTCTTTTTGAATTCTCTCTTTCCTGATATCTCGTAAACCCGCTTCTTATTCTTGATACTATGACGAAGTATGCAGACAAGAGACTCCCACATGTTTCGGTTCAGAGAATCTCCAACAAATACAAGTTTCTTCCCTTTGAGTTTTTCCAAAAAGTCAGTCGCATTTAAACTGAAATCGCATCAACAGCCAAGAAAGAATTAGAACAGTTTTGCATTAGTAACTCAAAGAGTTGAAGAATTTACAGCAGATGACTACCACATTATTGTGGAAAATGCTACAACGCCACTCAAGTTTAGCACAAAAAAAATGCTGATCACCAGATAGTGCCATTTCCTGACTACAAATGCACAGATAAAATGGAAAGCTGCAGGAGGTAAAACATGTAGCACTACTGCAAAATTGTACAAATGAAGTTCAAATCTATCTATACGTCTCGGTTAACTTGTACATACTTATGCGAACTGCTCATACACTACAAGGTTTACTAGCATAGAATGTAACGCTTGAGTATTCTATCAAACTATTAAATTCCATAAAACTAAGAAGTGATATTATACCTTGATACTAGAGGGACAACTACATCCAGACTTTACAAAATTATATACTAGCTCAAAGTACTACTGATTACCATTTTGTTGTTTCCAGACCAAAATGAACCATATTAATATTAGGACTTCTATAATTGATTAATATTATCCAAATGTATCACTGATTATGAAATTAAGGGTATTTTCTCAAAGAATTTAGAAGAAAGTACCTTGGAATATCACAACCATTTGGCTGCCATCTCCATTTTACAAACCCATTATCTGGCCTCTTGTTGAGGAAACAATCAAAATCCCTATCAATGTGAGGACAAGAACCTGCGCGATAATATGGCTTTGTGTCATCTCTGAACCATCTTCCATCAAATATATCACATTCCTCAAAAGAGACCTTCTTGTGCATTTCCACGATTTGGGATTTATTACCAGATACTGTGGTATTAATTTTGCCAGTTGAGACTACTCGATTATTCATCTCGGAGCCCCTTTCTTCCTTACCAAATGTTACAACAGTCTCGCCATTACCTGTCAGGTTACTGATCTCATCAGCCTTATTTATCTCATTTTTCCCAATACTCGAACTCCGATTGTCTCTATAACTACCAAGAGAGCTTTCATTGTCACTTCTTTTATCCATTTTTTCTTCAATAGCTTTCCCAACAGTCACACTTCCTTCAACGGGAAAACTTCCATTTTTAACATTCTCAGAGGAATTTCTCAGATTGGTACCTTGCAAATCCATTCCTTTCCCACTATAACCCATGAAACTACTCCGATTTGAACCAATCCCAACAAAATTTGCTTCCTGGGTCTTTCCATGTGGCATCAAATCCACAGGTTTCTCCAAGTTTTTAGCGGTAATATTGGCAATAGAACTATCATTAACAAGTAGAGAAGAAGAAGACACAGTGGAACTTGAAAAGGCAAAAGGCCATGAAAGAGTAATAGAACTAGAATTGGAACCAAAACTATTAAACCCTTGAAACACTGGGTTAAAAAATGGAGCCTTAAATGAGATATTAAACAAAAACACACTTAGCAAAAAGACGGAAACCACAACCCCCAAACAGAATCCAGAAACTACCTTTCTTTTGAGTTTTGCAGAGTACGGAAACTGATCTGATAGTGGAAGTTTCTTCAAATCCATTTCCAAATAAAGAGACCATGAACAAAAATAGTTGAATAAATGATGTACAAATAATGAATATATACTGTGAATTTCAGCAGATATCTGGAGATTGATTACAAAGGTCGAGTGAAAAATGACATCCTTGTGCTTTTGGTTGGAAAGAAACTAAAGTTGGAGAGGGGTGTTGAACGTGTAGATGGCGAGTACAGTAGAACAAGTGTAAAATGAAAGTGTGTTTTGTTTTCACAAGTTTTTCTTGTGCTGTCAATGTGCAGCAAGCATGATGCGGCACAAAGAGTGAAGATCGGCGAGGAGAGAGAAAAGTAGAACGGAAATTACAGTAGTAGTCGCCCGTACGTTTTTAGTAGTAATAATTTCATCAACATCCGGTATATGATTATGACATGTTTTATTTACTTGGTAAAAAGCATTTCAATTTTTTTTGGTAAATAAAATACCATTTCAATTTTGAATTAATGTAGCTATTCTAAGCTCACTACATCTGGTACTTTGTTTCTTGGGTAAGAAAAAGAAACAATTATTGAAGTGGGTTTCATTCTTCGTTTTCCATTTGAATCCTTATTGATCTTTAGTTATTTGTCACGCTCGTAATCAAGTGATAAGTGGGTATACGCGTTTCAAACACCTTCAAACCCTTAGATTTATTAACCAAAATTTAAATAGATTTTTAGGCGGCTATTCTATTCAATATTTGTTATATTATTTTTATACCATCATTCTAAATTATAAATTTAGTAACAACATAATTTAAGTTCTAATAATCATTTTTAAAATATAAGCAAATAATGAACAAACAAAGAGACTGTTAAATTAATATTTTAATAAAAAAGCAAATAATTTTAATTTTTTAAGATCACAACGCACAACTCCGCACAAATAATTTTAAAATTTAATTTCAAAAAGCTTTTAATGCTAGTCAAGAACTAAAATTGATAAATGTTTTAAGTTAATTATTAAAAAGTATAAAATATAAAAAAATTAAGAAAAGACTATATATTTGCCTAAGAGAGCCTATCTCCGTCTCGGGCAATTTTCACGCCTAGACTATATTTCAAATGTCAATCTTCTGTTTTCGCTTAGGTGACCGCTTAGACCGATTTTTATAATAATGCTCGTAATTATAGTAAAATTAAGGATATATATTTCTTAGTCATCCTTATGTTTAATATATTTATTTAATTTTTAATACTCCTTAAGATTTATTTAAAAAGGAGCTAGATAATAGTAATTTTTATCATGATTAATTTTAGAGTAATATGCGCTAAAATTCCTAAAACATCAATTAAAAAAATAAAAGAAATAATGTAAACAAGTTTCACTCAATACTTTTTTCCATTATTAATTAATAAAAACCAAGAAAATACTGAAGTAAAAAATGTCCTCCAAGTTTACTTTAAATCAATTTCGAACAATTTGACTCAATGCCACGTTCCTTCTTTGAGAATTGCATCGTATATAAAATTACAAACATGGTTGTTTGAAAGTAATTCGTATTACTTTTGATAAACCTTATACTGAATTAAATAATGTAAAGTTGATCATCAATTTAATTAGTGATAAGCTTATGTGTGACTAGTGTTTATTTATATCGACTAAGTCTCACATTTTAATACACCAAAAACTTTTAAGAAGTTACGGAACCTAGGACCAAAATATTCATTAAATCAATTCGTAATTAAAAGAAACATTAGCATTTTTAAGCCAAAGGTGGTAAATGAACCATATAAACATTTATAATACTCCTTCTATCTCAAAAAAAAAAGTAATTGCTTTCAATTTAAAAAAATCTGTTGGAAAATTAAGCAGGGTCGGAGAAATATTTTGTTGTACTAGTTTTGAAGCTAGAGTTATTATGCAATTCAAAACACTAAAACAAAAACTTAAGAAAATTCTCGGCTGTACGGTAAACATTGAAATAATTTTTGTTCAATTTTTGTAAGTTTTTGTACGTTTTCATTTTTCCTTTATGACACTATGTTATTTGTATATTTTTATTCTTCTCTTTATGATACAATATTAATATAAATATCTGAAACAATATTATTATGTTAGTATTATCATTTGATTAATTATATTACTATGTTATCAGTGTAATTTTGTTTATATAAAATTCTTTTTTCATTATTAAATATCAATACCAAACCTCGTTATTTAAAGTGTCCTTAAAATTTTATAAGAATAAAATACTTCACCCAATAAAACTTTATTTATTTTTTTATTACACAAACAAATAAATAGGATGTCACACACACTCATATATTCATCAACTATTGTGTAGGTTATTTATTAATCTCCGAGACACACAAATAAAGTTACTATTTAAGATTTACACACACGCATATATATATATATATATACACACACTCATAATAATAATAAAATTATAGTTATAGATACTGAGGACTTAAACTCCCAAAACAAATAAATAAAATAATAATAATAATAATAACAATGAGACTATGTCCTCCGTACGTATTAATACAACGGGAACCGCGTGTAATAAATTAATTTAATCGGGATTGGGGAGTATATAAGTTTTCCAAATACTGGAGCCCGTCGGTGCCGATGCAATAGACGTTACACGTGGTGGAATCTGGACCATAGATCACAAAATGTGCTGACGCGGGTGGCGTGGCGCACATGCAGATGTTTATTATAACTGCACTATCCAAGTCATTTGCTAGTCCGTACATACACACCAAACAACCTACACCGAATTCTTTCCGCATATACGCCCACCACGTATGTCTGCCACCACCTTGACACCTGTAGATAATTTTTCTTCACCTTTCGATACAGTTTAACTTTATTTTTAGGTGTAATTTATATATTATTTAATTCAATATAAATTATAAATAAAAATGAATTTTATGAAAACATTAGAAGTATTTAATATGTACAAAATCTCACATTTTAACGTGTGCGACAATACTAACTAATACACTCTTGTGAACATAGAGGTAGTATATCAGTTATTATACATCTCACAAAACGAATCGCATTTAAACTTTTTGCAATACCAAAATTTTTATTTTTAACTGAAATTTATATCTAGGAAAAGTAATTTTTTAAAATAAATTTATACTTAATTTCTAATTAATGATATGATAATAATATTATAATAATAAATTTTATAGATTATAGCATTGCAAAAGATTATAGAAATATAATTATTTATGTAGAATAAAATTTACATTTAATTAAAACTCTTTTTTTAAAGGATCAATTACGTATTAGTATGTATTGACATACAAAATATTATTTTAATAAGCAAAATTTTTATTTCTTCTGAGTTAGTATTAAAGTTATTACCGAAATGATTAAAATTATTTTAAAAGTACTAAAATTATTACGAAAATAATAAAATTATTATAAATAATACTAATGTGAAAATGTAAAATATTTATTTGAAAGAGTTGTAATTTTTATACTAAAATATATTTTTTTTCTTTTTTAAGTGCAGAGAGTATTAATACAGGGGACCTCGGAAGGAGAAAACCATGTCCGTACATACGTCGTTTATTTTTATTTTTATTATTGTTTTTTTTTTGTGTTATATACACGAGGTCATTGTTTAAAATTTTTGACCATTTTAAAAGTGAGTGGGATGAGGATTTTGAATATTGGAGACTACAAGATTTATTGTTATTTAAATTTATTATTCTCTCCGTCCCTTTATATAAGTTTTTAAAAAAATTTTAGACACGTATTAAAAAATTATTAATTATTATATTGATTTTGTATAGAATATCAAAAATAAATATATATTTTTTCAATATATAAGAGTAAATATTTCTTCTATTTATATTAAATTATTAGTTTTAATTATATTTAATTAATGATATTTTAAGAAAATGAATCAATAAATCTCTCTTAAAAAGTATAAAAAAGATGATACGATAGAAAAAAAATCTAAAAAATTTATTTAATGGGATGGAAAAAGTGGAGTATTGGTTTAAGTAAAACCGTGATACATGTCGGGCTTACCGCTGGAATACCGTCGACATCTCCACTAGATCGGATCTCTCGTCTCATTAGCAAGTACTCCGTAGTAGTAGAATAATATTCTCGAAACTTGTAATCTTTTCAATACCTGTTCAGGACTCCATTGGTACGTCCGTACATTTTACAATTTTCAGCCAACTGAGAATATAATTATTAATTAGCCAAAAAAGAATATAATTAAGGTGATGATATTTAATGTATAACCATTAATTTATTATTTTTTGGTCAAGTATAGCCATTAATTTAAGTTGTGTAAAAGTCACTATCAATATAATTATAATTTGTACGTAGTATTCTTTTTGCTGGTTTAAGTAAATTTAAGTTGAGGATTGATTTCCAGTAGAGACGGCCACATGCCTCTTAAATTTGGGCAGAGCATTAAGTTGATATAAACATATTCTTCTCAAAAATCAAAGTACTCCATAAAAATAAGTTACTCCAAGCAGTTACGGTTTTAATAAAAAAGGATTTCATAATATCTATGTGAAAAAGAAAAGAAGACATGACCAGAATAATATACAAGTCTGTTATTTATTTAAAAAAATTTTAAAAAAATTGAACAAATAGAACCAATTTCAATTATACATGTAAAATTTAGTTAAAGATATATACACGTGCAATAATGGTTGAAAACAAATTAATTCATTTTTATTAGGTTGAAAGTTCGAGTTACTAGTCATCTGTCATATATAATAGGCAAGTGTCGCAGTAAGTCATTAAAGAAGACAACGACATACCTTAACTTTTGGACCCGATTAACCTTTTTTTACCCAAACTTTTTATAACAAAAAAATAAAAACAAAAAAACAATCTAATCCGATATACAGCATTCGTGATAAAAAATAATGGATGTAGTTAGAAATTTAGAGTGATATTAATCTCAACATTCTTTTGTAGGAATAGTACTCAAATAACGCAAGATTGATTTTTTTTTAAAAAAAAAAAGATTATTCTGTAAATAGGTAGATTCAAAATTATTGAAATGCGGAGATGCCGTGTAAATTTAAGAGCGTAAAGTAGTACAAGCTGAAAGCCTTGGAGGTCGTACGACAGAAAACGGGCATTATCAACGCAAAATTGTTTAAAAGTTATTTTTCAGATAGAATGTTTTTTTTTCCTCATTATTTTACTAAGAAGTGACCCTTTTATTGTAAAATAGGAAAAAAATGTTGGAAGTTAATGAGAATTATTTTTTCATTTGTAATGAAAGATGCAAAGATGAGTTAAGTAAAATGAACTTTGTCTCACATTGAAATTTGAAAGGTTTGTTGCCTATCTTTTATATGGGAAAGCAAGCTAAAATTGGTTGGATATTATTCTTCATCTTCCACGCGTGCGCGCAGGAGTGCAAACTCTAGAATTTCTGAAGGGTAATTAATTTGGCACAGGTCGCAATTTGGCACGAATGCCGGACCGTAATTAGGTGGGCTTGATCAACTCAATTAATTTGGCGCAGGTCGCAATTTGGCACGAATGCCGGACCGTAATTAGGTGGGCCTGATCAACTCAATTAATTTGGCGCAGGTCGCAATTTGGCACAAATGCCAGACCGTAATTAGGTGGGTCTGATCAACCCAACTTTAGTTTTGTACTGTCGGAGACTAAGCTTGTCAGAACGTCGTCAGAACGTGTCATTATGGAAACGTGGTCTGAACGGGGGTTCTCACGTGGTCTGAACGGGGGTTCTCACGTGGTCTGAACGGGGTTCTCCCATTATGGACTTGCCTATAAATTGAGCCTCATTCCACCAACGTGTCATTATGGAAATGTGGTCTGAACGGGGTTCTCATGTGGTCTGAACGGGGTTCTCCCATTATGGACTTGCCTATAAATTGAGGCTCATTCCAGCAACGTGTCATTATGGAAACGTGGTCTGACTGAACGAAATTAGGTGGGCCTGATCAACCCAACTTTAGTTTTGTACTGTCGGAGACTATCGTCAGAACGTGTCATTATGGAAACGTGGTCTGAACGGGGTTCTCCCATTATGGAAACGTGGTCTGACTGAACAGTTCTCCCTTGCCTATAAATTGAGGCTCATTCCAGCAACGTGTCATTATGGAAATGTGGTTTCACGTGTCATTATGGAAACATGATTTGAACGGGGTTCTCCCATTATGGACTTTCCTATAAATTGAGGCTCATTCCAGCAACGTGTCATTATGGAAACGTGGTCTGACTGAACGGAATTAAGTGGGTTTGATCAACCCAACTTTAGTTTTGTACTGTCGGAGACTAAACTCGTCAGAACGTGTCATTATGGAAACTTGATCTGAACGGGGTTCTCCCATGCCTATAAATTGAGGCTCATTCCAGCAGAATAAAATAAGGAAAAAGATACAACCCTGTTTTAATTTCTCATTCATTCAAGGATACAATCTTCCAGCGCTGTTTTAATTTCTCAAAAAGATACAATCTTCCAGCCCTGTTTTAATTTCTCATTTATTCAAGTGTTTATTACAGTTTTTAGTATTGTTTGCCGGAAGACAGATTTTGTGCCAAGTCCAGTCTCCGTAATCCGTTGCATCTTGGGAAACAGTAGTCCTTCAATCCTCTGAAACACCCAATGAGGGGACTAAACTGTTTTAAGGAAAACATGTTTACACGTATTTCGGATTTTAACTTTATTTAATTTTATTAAGCCATTTCGAATATTTTATTTTTCCCAGATATTTTTTTTTATTCCAACAAAAAATACAAATCTCAGGTATTCTTTTCACTAAAATTGTGAGAGAACAAATATCACTATTCTTTTATTGCTTTTCTTTAGATGGAAAAAACTATTGGAGCCTACAAATTCTTTTAACCCAATGAGCCTACTTACATCTCCAACCTAATCTCGAGACAAAAATGCATAACGAAGGTGTAATTAACTTTATTAGGGTGAAAAATTTGTAGGCTCGGACAGTACTACTTCATCTTATGATATAGAGAAATACAAACACTCTTCCGTCCCTGGAAAAAGAATTACATATTTCGATAACAAGTTTTTTTTCATAAAATTTACTATAAATATTTAATTAATTGTAAAATTAAAAAATTATAATAACAAATTTTAAGTAAAAGAAATTATTATGTAAAATTATGGATACTCGTACCACCTTTCTTAGTCGTTTCTGGGTTTTCTTTTATCAGAAAGAAAGAAGAAACAAACGGGATCGCACCTCTCAGTATTTGTTTTTTATTTATTTATTGTTTTTTCCTTTTTTTGCTAAATTGCTTCATCTTATTCTTTCTTTCTCCTCAACACCTAATAACCCCCCACTCACCACAAAAATAAAAAAATGAAAATGAAAAGATCACTCAACAATAAGCTCAATCAACTAAACAAGTATTCAACAAAGCTGCATATTCTATTTTTACATGGAAATCGGTTTCTTTTCTTTTTTACATTTGCAATGAACAGCTATTAACACCAACCAACTATTCTCATTACAAAGTTTAACGAGGCATCTACGAATGTATATAAATTATTAGTGTTATCTAGGCCCCGAAAGTTCCATGGCTTCAACCACAAGTGAAGAATCTTCCATAAAATCTGAATATCTTTGAGGGGTTTCAAATGTTCTGTACCTTGGTGTTTCAGCTGTTTGTAAGGCCTCCCATTTTTCTGCTAACCCATCACCTTCCAACATTCTTAATACTTCCGACATTTTTGGACGATTTGAAGGGCTAAATTGTGTACATAAAAGGGCAACCTGAACCATTTCTTCCAACTCAATCCTGTCATAATTTTTCTTTAAATCTTTATCCACAATTAGGTCTAGCTTTCCATCTTGACGGAGCTTCTTCACCTGCACATCGTTGTACAAAAAGGTCGACGATGAATTTAAATATTCCTACGTACTTCACTACACCAAATTCTTTGGTACCCTAAAGTTGATTACAAGATATATATAAAAGGTCTATTAAGTAGAACAAAGAATCAAAGATCTAACAAATGGGGGTTATCAATATGCTAAACTACAATGCATCTGGAACTTGGCCTGTAAAACCAAGCTTCTAACTTCTTTTTTAGAGCCTAAGAATTTTTTTAAATATTTTTTCATAAGTAGAGTTAAAAGCTTTGGAGTTTGGACATTATCATGTCTACTTGCAAGAAACAAGTAGAAAAACGTGTGATGTGATTTGAAAAATTAACGTAACTGCACCATACGAGAACATTACTTATAATGATTTTGTTATTAATTATACAAAGATTCTCAACCAGATAAATAAATAAGGTTGTGAGAAAGAGATAACATACCCAATCAAGCATTACAACTTTGTGATTGGCTGCCTTTCCAAAGTCCAAAGCTTTCTGACCTGTGATTAACTCAAGAAGCAGGATCCCGAATCCAAAGACATCGGTTTTTTCTGATGATTGACCTGTCGATAGATACTCTGGAGCTATGTGGCCAACAGTACCACGGACAGCTGTGGTCACATGAGACTCGCGGTGATCCAACAGCTTTGCCAACCCAAAATCTCCAACAACTGCCTCAAAGTCTTCATCCAACAATATGTTGGCTGCCTTGACATCACGATGGATAATTCTGGGGTCACATTGCTCATGCAGATATAATAACCCGCGTGCTGTACCTAAAGCTATCCTTTTTCGCCTCGACCAATCTAGGATTGGCAAACCAAGGAGATGTTCTGGATGTAATAAAATTATTAATCAATCAGATGTGATAAGATTAACACTGGTTTTATAGGTAGTGTTTAGTAACAGAAATTCATATCAGCATCCCCTCCTTCCACCCAGGAGGGGTGGGGGAAGTGTGCGCGCGCGTGTGTGTGTCTGGTGGTGGTGGGAGTGGGGGAGGTAGTGAAGAAGACTAAACTTGAACAGCTGGAATCAAGGATAGTGATGAGTTAATTGTGCCAAACAGGCCATGAAACAAATTAGCAGTAGGCACATTAAAATAACGCTGAACACTTTTTCGAGCAAATGGTAATAAAGTAGTTCTAAACTTGAAGTCCCATAAGAAAATGATAACAATCCCTCTATCTCAATATATGGTCAATCTTAATATAGTCAACTTGGAAGAATAGGAATTTTATTATTTATTGACATGAAAATTTCAAAATTGAAACAATTGATCTTACATGGAAAAGTGCTTTATGAAGATTATAACATTCATGTTTGTTTCACCTAAAATTAAATATAATCACGCTACATAAAAACAGGAGTATGATCTTTTTAAAGAATCTTACAACCTCTTCCTCAATATTATAACATAATATATAGTTTCCTCTTGGAGATGGCTTTCATGATGAATGGAAGTCATTATAAGAAGAAACAAAATTACCAGTTTTAAGAGGACCATAGTTGATGGACTTGCATTAAATAAATATAAACAACGAGTTTCATACTAACCTCTTAATCTAGATGCTACACTTCCATTTGACATATATGGATAAACAAGAAGTCTTTCATTTTCTGTTGTGCAGAATCCCATAAGACGGAGAAGATTCCGATGTAAAGCCATACTTATTAATTCTACTTCTGTCTGAAATTGAATTTCACCCCCAAAAGTATTATAGTCCTTCAACCTTTTCACGGCTACTGTAGTGCCATCGTTTAAGCAACCCTTGTACACAATTCCAAATCCTCCCCTCCCTAAAATATTCTTTGAGTTGAAATGGTCAGTGGCAGTTCGAAGCTCCTTGAAGGTGTATCTTCTCAAATGTCCCAGGCCTACTTCAGGATCATATTGTTCTGCCAAGGAACACTACCACTCATCAAAATGCATGCAACAGTCAAGGGGAAAGATGAACAATTATACAAGGATTCCATTAACAACTAATAGAATATTACAAGTTATTAGATTTTTCCATTGCTTGGCATCTCAACTTTAGAGGAACTTCATCAATTAACAGACGGCAAATTAACAGAACCACGACCAACATACGACACATAATTCCTTATTTTTCTATCTTCTCCATTCTTGGAAAATCAAAAAGCCATAGAAAGTTTACAAAATAATAGAGAAAGTACTTATCCACCATACTCCTTTCAACCCTTAATTATTGTTTAGTTCAAACTTGTTTACGATTATATTTATTTAGTTATTTAGAAAAAAGGAGAAAAAAAAAAGAAAGAAAACAAGACTTTTTTGTCTCTTGTTTGAAAGGTAGTTATGTTTGTTTTACCAGTATCTGTTAACTGTTCATAAAGTTCAATAATCGCTTTTATTTGTAGTGTTATGCATACATGCATATATGAGCACTAATAAGCATCTATCTTTATCGACTGAAAAGACCAATTTATAACAGTAGAGGAACATAGGGACTAACCATTAACATCGAAAAAGATCTGTTTGTTGTGCCTATAACGCCACCAAACAACAGATCCAACGACTAGAATGATTAAGAACGTCGCACCCAAACTTGCACCAACCGTAATAGCAACTAGATGCCTATTTCTCCCAGATTCAGTTTGGTCTGATATAATGAAGCATTATCTCTCATAATGGACAAAAAAGAACATGATACTAGCAAATAAAGCAAAAATAAATTAGATAATGGGACACCACTTACCATCTGGCACCAAGGACTGCGGCGCTGGATAGACAACAGAACAGTAGTTTTCAGAACTTTGCCCACATATTACAGGGTTGCCATAAATGCTGAAATCCAAAGCAACAAAATTAACACTTCAATTCTTAAAAAATAACCAAAGGGATGAACAAGACTGGTAAGTATGAGAATGATCACAAGACAGCTCACGTGAAAGTTCTTGCAGATATATTTGGCACTGAACCACTGAAATTGTTGAAAGACAGGTCCCTGTAAACATTTTGTAAGTGCAATAATCAACTTATATATTCATCAGAAGAACAAATACTAGCTCCCCTCACAAGTTTATTCTGTAAGCGAACTAAATTATATGAGAAATAACTTACACAAGAGTGAGACCTTCAAGAGTCGCCAGAGATTCAGGAATTGTTCCGGTAAGGGTATTGTTGTTCAGTCGCCTGACTTGCTCAAAGAATAAATCATGAAAGGATTCAATTCTAAAAGAATTACAGTGTTCTTTTTTAAAAAACCTCAATTACTGGGCTCGAGCAACTTACAAATAATTCAGATTTTTAAGGTCACCAAATGAACTGGGTATTTCACCGCCAAACTTGTTGGCCGAGAGATCAAGTGTCTGAAGCTTCTCCAACTTCCCGATACTAGCAGGAATAGGACCAGAAATGGCATTATTCTGAAGCAATCTACACATGCAAGAAAATCAGTGATGTTGAGATGCATATACTCTTTTTGCATCAAAATTAAATCCCAATATAATTACTACGAAGAACACAAAAATTTATAGGCCAGCAAACTAAGGAGGAAAATATGTAGAATGAACTAATGAAGCAGCTGAAGTGCAGAATTAATATGATAAAAGTTTCCAAGCCATTAACTTACACCGACTGCAAGTTACTGAGGTTTCCAATCCCCGGAGATAAGGTTCCAGACAAGCTCTGACTAGGTATCCCTCTAGTAAGAAAGCATCAAGAAACCTCCATAAGAAAATCAACAACGAATGGCCAATCTGCTTAAAATTTTTCAACTCATTTTCGACAATTTTACAAAAGCAAACAAGCAACTCACAGAGAAGAAACAGAGCCATCAGGGGTGCAGGTGACCATCCTCCAGCTACATGGATCTACAGAATTAGCATCCCAATTCTCAAGAACATTATGTGGATCATATAAATCACTTTTTATGGACATCAAAGCTAGAACTGCATCAAAAAACACAAAAGATGGTTATTAGTGTAAAACACAGAGATGCAACAAAGGAGAACTATTAGAATGGTGATTTTGCTGTGGTCTTTAGTTTACAAAGTAAGTTTCCTGGTCTCAAGTACATATGAAGCGATTGTATGGGCGTGCCAACATATATATGACCCAGAAATTCTTGCAGGCATCAAAATATTGAGACAAAAAACAGAGAAGAAAACAAAACAATCATGTTGATTCTAAAGGGCATAAAAAAATTTGGGGGTCGGGAGAACGTAAAGGAGATAGAACCCATTGGTATCTTAGAAGATGGTACTTCAAATTCAATAACATAAACACCGTGTGTGTGAGAGTGATTACCATTTGAACAGATTCTATGGCTCCACAGTAGATAAAATGGTAGAAAATAGGTCTTGAGCTTGTTTATGGACAGTTTCTATGTCACCTATCTGTACCAAATTCAAAATAAACAAGAGAAGAAAAAGAAAACATAGGTAAATACAAACCTTCATAGTTTACTCCAGAAGGAGAAAGATTTGCAGAAAGGCTTTGCAACAATGTGAAAATCAATAATGTCTCGCCCCAGAAAATAATGCCCCAAATTTCCATTCTTTCTTCAATATTTCACTTCATTTCCACGCCGCATCCATCACCCTTTTATCATAGAGAACCAACAACAAGAAAAGCCATTCTCACATGGATGTACCACCTTTATATTGTCTTATCCAAACAACAACAAACAGCGAAAAGGAAAACAGCTCCAAGAATCAGCACCCCTTAAAGCAAAACCGCCACTACTAAAAATAAACAATCCCCTTTTAACTTTAGTTTCAAAGAATTTACAGAACCCAGATGGTAAAACTTCAAAAACCAAAAGACCCCGGATGATAAAGTAGCTGTCTTTTATCAGAAACTTTACTCGCGTCACTTGCAATGGAGAAAGGAAACAACAAAAAGAAGAGAATTTCCTCGAGAAAGAAACATATACTTTTCCTAAAATCCTGTGAACCTAGAGATCTGGGAATGCTTGATGGTGTGTAATTTCTCTGTTTTCTTGTGAAAATCCCCACAAATTCTAAGTGGGTATTTCTTAAATTTTTAGCCCTCTTCTGTGTTTTTATGATGATTCTACCACATCCATTCAAGATCAAGTTCACATTCTTATCTCCCCAGAAAGGTACAAACATACAAACAAACCAACGCAAAATGCCAAAACCTTCACGGTAACAGATATAAATGGTAGACCCTGTAAAAAGAAAGACAAATTTATTGAATTTTAAATCCAAAAAGTATGACATAGGAAGCAATTATTATTCAAAAAAGAATTTTGAGATTAAAATATATAGTACAGTGATTGGACTGAGGGGATGTGTGGGATTGAGCAGAGAGAACAATGGGATTTTTTTTTCTAAAGCAAAAGCAAGAAATTTTGCAGGTAAGGTTTTGGCAGGTCACGTGCTTGGCTTGTCCCCGTCTATGCTGGCTTTTTTAATTTTTATATTTTACTTTATTAGTACTTGTGATATTATATTATTTTTTCTCTGATAAAGCTTCCAAGTTTAACATATGGTTCATCATGCAAGTTGAGCTCTTCATTTATACATTTTTCAAATCATTTACCCATTACCAAAAATCATTTACCAATCAATATACTCCGAATAATATATGTAATAATGAAATGAAGATTGTTCCCTTTTTAATCTGATCAAGTTGGTTATTACATACTTGTATTGTATTTAGAGGGTAATTATTAGTGGTCCATATGCATGGACGGATTTACGGGGTGCATCAAAACCCGCGCATCCCATTATTTTTTTAAGAAAAAATTTTAAGTGTCAAAAAAAAAAAAAATTATAAGTGTCAAAAAAATTATATTGTTTTTTTAAAATTTTTATTTTAACACATTTATTATTATATTTTTGAATCCACCGCTGTACATATGAATTTGTATACGATGAGTTCTTGCAAGGATGATTATCAGCCAGGTCTTTTCCGTGCTGGGGGCCAAAACTTTAAACATTATTTAGAAATTTCTAATAGTAAACATAATTGAAACATATTATAATATAAATATTATATATTATACAATAAAAGTACTAATATAATAATATATTAGTTTCTTAGAGTCTATCTGGGCCTTCCTCAAATGTTTTTTTTTTAATTTTTGGGCCTTGTTACTACAAATAACAATTATTATAATTTTATTTTTATCTCAAAGTTAGGGGGCCACCAAAAAATTATTTAAATTTTAAGGGGGTATTTTTTTCTTCAAAAACCCTAGGTTAGCCTGGACCACCCAGCCTCCTTACTAGATCCGTCATTGAGTTCTTGTATAATTAAAAAATGAAAAAAGATGATGTTTCCCTTTTTAGAAAATGACCTTTATCTTAAAAAAAATAAAAATATTTCATATTAATCCATCTTGAAATTTTAAATGATGTTTCTATTATTTTATTATTATACTTATATATTTTCATGAATTATTGTACATTATGTTCCAATTTAATAATAATAATAGTGATAATAATATTAACGATGATATGATAATGACAGAAAAAATAATAATAATACACGCACAATGTACTTATAAGTTTTATTGATTCTGATATTCATTACAATGCTTAACAAAAAAATAAAAAAATTGTGTTAGAGTCCATTTCGACATCTACTACCCAGCCAAATTAAGGAATGAGATTGATTTCTAACCCTTCCTCCATCCCAAACATTCCATTTCTATATATTCTGCTCGTTTTAGGTGCGAACTCTATACTCCGTGTAAGATTTCATTCCTCTACAAAATTCTTAAATCATTCCGTGAAAAAAAATCATATATTTAAGTTATTCTAGTAAAATTACAACATTCTATTTTGACATGCAAATAAGATTACTCCTTTTGTTAACCGAAATGTTAAAGATATTCAAAATATTTAACCAAATACTCAATCTGATTCATAATAATTATTATTTGATTTTATTTTTATGTAAACTTAGTTGAATTTTTTTATAAATTAAATATTTTGTTTAATTTTTTTTAAAAATCAATAATAAAAAACATATAAAATATATTACTCAAACTTACATGCAAAAAAATTAAGTGACAATTATTGTAAAATAAAAGGAGTATATATTTTGTAAATATACCTCTAAGAATATGACATTTGAAAATATAAAATTAGTGCCACGATAGACAAACGATGGTAATGTTTTGTTGGGGAGGTAAAGATAGCAAGGTATATCAAATTTTATAGCATATAAAATTATTTAAAATTTTGACAATCCACATTAAAGTTTTATATTTAGCATTTCAAAATTATGGTATTTCTCCGTGTAACCTTTTGCGTGGAATGGATAGACAGATAAACCCGGATAATCGATCCCTTGTTTTGGCACGAATCTAAATCGCCGTAACTATTCTTGACAATATTAAGATGCCGAATATTGTGTCTTCTTCACTCTTCATTTTATCAAAATCAAAAAGTTGAGAGAAAGAATTTTTAATATATATATATATATATATATATATATATATATATATACACACACATACATCTTATTACTCTATCTAAAAATGAGAATGTGTAGGGAAACTTAGTAAGAATAACTAACTAGGCATTGATTTTAATTTAATTACTAAATTGCCATTGTCTATTTTTTTATATCATTTATTAATTAGGTATGAAATTTGATATTATATCACTAATATGCCACTTTACTATTTCTTTCGATTATTATGTTGTTATTAAGTTTTAAATATAGTAATAGTAATAGGGAAAAACTACACACATACGAACTACAGAAAATTTACCACAACAGACTTTTAAGTTGTCGTTTAACTAAAACCCCAAAAATGCGTCATTTGGCTATTCCTCCGTTTTCGCCTGTACAGTTCGTGATCTACTTCTACGTTCTACTCGAGTAATCTTCTTTGCCCCTATAGCCATCGGTTTGACTTCTCCCCACGTAACGGCGATCAAATTCTTATCGTAACTACATAGTTCATCTACTGCAAATCATCATCTCAAGGCTTGTGAAAATTACTATCGTAAGGTATCTCTTCCAAAATTTTCTGCTCCATAGTCCTGATATCGCAAATCATCATCTCAAGGTTTGTGAAAATTACAATCGTAAAGTATCTGTTTCAAATGTTTTTTGTGTTTTTATTTTATTTCAAAATAATTGTTGTCATTTATTTCTAATTTAATTGCATTTTTCATACTGATAGAGCTCTCAAAGATTAGTTCGTTTCTATATTTCATGTGGTATATTTCATATGTACTATCAATATATTTGTTCATGTAAAATAACTTTGCCTTATAACAGGAAAGAAATCAATATTAATTTTCAACTTGATTTTATTTAATTTGTTAAACAATTGTAATTAATATTGTAATTTTAACTAATATTTAGTTTTATGCAGAGTGATGGAATCTAATTTACATGATACACTTAATACCGAAATTGATGAAGGTGAATCATATGATAGTGAAAGAGGTTACGAAACATATGAGAATGGGAAAAGAGAAAAACAAATGGTGAAAAAGCCCAAGTTACACGTATTGTTTGATAACACCGATGAGATTTGTGAATATTATAGGAAGTATGCTGCACAAATAAGATTTGGAATAGCCATAAGAAGATCTAAAAAAGTCAACTGAAATAACAATGAAAAGAGTAAATATTGGCAAAAAAGTAAAACAAAATAAAGATTCGTTATGGAGTGCTCAAATATAATACAGTTGCTTGCACAATTTGGAGAGTCAAAAAAGCACACAAAAAGTACTTTGAAATCGCGTCTTGTTATTAAAAAAGGCTATTAGGCAAAGCTTATTGCTAGGCTGTTAGAAGATGAAAAATGGGGTGTATCTGTGTTGGAACTCAACCACAATCATAGTTTGAGTCATAGCAAGTGTTAATTTCATCGATGCACTTGACATGTGACAAAGAGGAGACTTGAACTAAATCATGATGTTGGGATACCAATGGATAAGAGTTATAATACTCTCAAAGTCGAGTATGGAAAAATGAGATGCCATATATGAGAAAAGATTATGAAAATTATATGGTTAAACTAAAGAGGTTGAGATTTTTTGAAGGCGATGCAAGTGCACTTCAAAATTATTTTATTAAAACTCAGTCAGTTGATTGTAACTTTGGTTATATGATAGATTCAGATGACAATAATCAAATAAGGAATTTATTTTGGGCCGATGGAAAATCGAGAACTGGTTATGAAGAGTTTGGAGATGTTGTAAGTTTTGACACAACTTACTTGACTAATAAGTATGATATGCCATTTGCTCCCTTCGTAGGTGTCAATCACCATGGTCAATCAATATTATTTAGTTGTGGGTTGATATCAAATGAAGACACCGAAACCTTTTGATGGTTGTTTGATGCTTGGTTGTTGTGTTTGTCGAGAAAAGCTCCAAACTCTATTATCACAAATCAAGATGGTGCAATGAAAAATGCGATTGAGATTGTTTTTGCAAATACTCGCCATTAATGGAGTTTATGGCACATCATGAAAAAAGTTCCTGAAAAATTGAGAACTTATAACAAATATGAATCTATAAGATTTTTCTTTCTTCGCAATGTTGTGTACGACTGCTTGACCGTCGAAGATTTTGAATCTGAATGGAGGATAATGATTATGAATTATGATCTTCAAAGCAATGAATGGTTGACAAAGTTGCATGAGTAAAGGCAGCAAAGGGTTTCTTGTTTCTTAAAAGATCATTTTTAGGTTGGGGTGACTACAACTCAAAGAAGTGAAAGTATGAATTCTTTTTTTGATGGATATGTCAATGCAAAAACATCATTAAAAGAATTCATAGAAAATATGATAATACTTTAGGGGTTAAAGTTGCAAAAGAGGTAGAAGCTCACTCTCATTCTTCTACTTCAATTATACGTTTTTTAACGCCACGTGTGATGGAAAAGCATATGCGAGAAATTTATACAAACTCAAAGTTTAGCGAGCTTCAAAATGAAGTGAATGATGGAATGTTCTGTGAATGTATGTTTATAAAGTCCTAGGGTAGAATGTCTTATTATGAAGTAAAAGAAATTTGTTGTTTTGGAAAAACTAAAGACCGACCAAAATTGATACACTTTAGTGTTTGCTTTATTGAAGTGGAAAGGAGATTTGAATTTGATATTAGCTGCAATTGTAGATTATTTAAATTTCAAGTGAAATGGAGTGAGAGAGAGAGAAAGTGGAAATACTCAAAATAGTATATCTTGTTCAATCGTAAATGAAAATGAAGATCAAATAAGCTCCAAAAATTACTTTATCCGAAAAAAACAAGATGCAAATGTCGTCCTCTTACTTAAAAAAAACAATCTCTTATGGAGAATATCTCAAACAAATATAAGAAGGAAAGTAAAAAGTGCAAAGAAAGGTCTAAATCAACAAGCAAAAGGAGTACAAAGGTAAATTCTTTTTTTGTGGCTCTATCTTTCTTTGATGTGTTTTTCACTATGAAATTGATGTTGGATTGTTTGATTTTAGGGCTGTAAATAAAGTGTAATTATTATTCAATCATCGGTGTTTTCAGCGGCACAAGAGAACGATTATAAGGACATAGACTTGAATGTAAGGAATATAACACATGAATATCATGAATATATTTAAGTTAAATTACACACGCATACACATGTACTATTTTTTATGTCACTGGTTAATTTTAAAATTTGTATGATTCCATTTGGGACGATGAATTTTTTAATTTTGACTAATTTCTAGTTGTGGAGTCTAAAGTGTGATGGGACTTCATGTTACAGCTCCTGTATGAGGCGTGATAGTGGCATGAAGTTATGTTGATTTATTTTATTTTAATCACCCTAGAATTTAATGATATCGTTTTACTTTATAATATAAGCAAGTTTATAATTGAATATCAATATATACAAAACATAATTTATGAAATTAAAAAAGTAATTCTTAAAATTTAAAATATCAATCGTGTAACAAAATTTTCAAATTGAGATCATCGAAGAGGCTCACGCGTATAGCGCGAGAGATTGAACTAGTATAATGAAAAAATGAAAATTGAGTTATAGCTAATTTATTTTATCTTACTCATTAATTTTATATCTACAAATTTACAATCTATTTAGAAAATTCAACAATACGGCTTGAAAGAACATAAAAAATAATGCGTTACATTAATTTTTTTTCTATTTTTTGTGGTATGTAATATAATTTTTATAACCATATAAAATTAGTATATTTTAAAAAGTTAAGATATATATTAATTTTTAAATGACTATAAAAATTATGTAAATTGGTTCGAAAAAACCACATGTTATATCATTTTGATATACTCTTTCAAGTCATATGATTAAATTTTTCTTTAATAATTTAGAAATCGAAACATAGTACAAATAAGTATAATTATAAAAATAAATATGAGAAATGATAAATATAAAATTGACGAATATAATATAAATAATAAATTATAACTCAATTTCCTTAATATGATATATAATACACTCGTAAGCAATTTTACTTACACTAGTTGATCGATTGACATTTTCTGTACATTCCCAATAGATGTGGCCTCAACGATAGCAAAAATACGTTCTTAGGCTATCAATACCAGTTTTTCTTAATAATTTTATATTTTATAGATCTAAAAACATTTTTTGTAATTTTTATATAATATTTATTTATCACATCTACATCAAAATTTTCATTTTAAGTTATACAAAAATAAAATAATAATCTTTTAAAGATTTTATTTTAATTCAACAATTAAGCAAATACAATTTTATTTTGTTTAATGTTAATTTAAAATTATAAGAAAAAAATAAGAAACTAATTCATTTTTTATGAAAGCATTTATTTTGTAAGTATTAAACAAAATTTAAATATTAGAATGTCAGAAAATTTTCTATAGCTAGATAGCATATGAAATCAATTTTTGTAGCTATTTGTAGGCATCTGATTAACTAATATAGATAAAGCACCGCTCTTTGTAATATAATAAAAAATTAATATATAACAGATGCCTCGTGATTAGTGGTACGCTAGAGTTGATGAACTACTATTCACTATCACAATAAAAATCGTTTCATATGGATCCTGTCGCGGTTGTAGATTTTTCAAATTTACCTTCAAGATATTTAAAAATAAAGATTTTGAAGATTTTACGTATACTATTGCGGATGCTCCTAAACATACTGAAATTAGATATCTTAAAATGGTTGTTACGTATTTATAATTTAATAAATTACATTTACAATATGTTTTCAATTTTTGAAAGTACATAATAAATATGTTTCCCAAATGCATGGTATTCTTGTGTTGCTAAAATATTCCGTAACGTTTTTTATTCGTAATCCGATTTTAGGATATCGCGAAAGAGAATCTTTAAGATGCGCCAACAGGAAGACACGTGCCCACATGCTTTCTATCTGTATTTCATATTTGGACAGATTGGAATATGCCTATTCTATTTCCTTTCTATAGGTTTGTCGTAAAGATCATATAGAAGTTTGTCGTAAAGTTATTTTCTCCATTGAGTGACATATTTCATATATCGATATTAAGTATTTATATATAACTAATTCTTCTACAAATTAATAATACTCCTTCACTTGATACTCTGAATTTGATTTAAGAAGATATCGAGTATAAGTATAGGTATTATTGTCTTTTTGAGTTTTGTTTAATGTTATCTATTTTATGTTAATCCCTCGCATAAAAAATGTTTTGATTCTAGAAAAAATTATTTGTAGCAACAATAGAAAAAAATAAAATTAACTCAACAAAATTGATTATGTCACTGAAGCAAGACTTTATAATGTTCTTGGATACAATAGAAAAAGATAAGTTAAACCATATTTAAGTACTTTGTTTATTTTAAAATTAGGGAATATATTTTAATTTTAAAATTTTACTTTACAAAAATCATTAATTACAAAACATATTATTTTGAAATTCAAATAATTGCAAAGACCATTTATTAATAAAGTAAGTTTGTAAAAAATGAATTTGACATATCTTAAAGATCGTCATATGTTTTTTGTGAAAAGTAAAAAAATTCAGAATTCAAATTAAGTTACTACAATTATATTATATTATAGTGCCAGCTTTGTCACCAAAATAATAAGAAAGGTTTGCAAAAAAGTTTGTTACTCAAAACCTAAACTACTCTAGTAGTAGAATACCATGCCTAAATTTTTTAAAACCCAGATACCGAAATACCTTTTTTTTTTTGGGTTACAAATACCGAAATACTTTGCGTGTTAAGAATGCCGACGTACCAAATGGTTAGAACCCCAAGCCGCAGGGCATGCTTGTCGCTTTGGGGAAGCTGCAATTATTCTCCGATCTTCATCAAACTCCGAGTATTATTAGTATTTACTACTATATGCAGATTGCACGCAAATTTCAGATCTTTTAATTACTTGAAAGAATTATTGCAGGCAGCTTTTAATTATTTTTTTAATGAAAAACTGACCAACCATACGTTATACCGTCAAGAATTTTCCAAACAAATTCATACAAAATCACAAAGGTTTCATTAAGCCCAAAAAATAATAATGATAAAGAATAAAATGCCCCCACACACATACAGGATTCCAAGGTTCTGCCCTCGATATTTTGTTCGAAGGAATTAGACGTTTAAAATATAGGGACAATCTCGATATTTTGATTAAAATAATTCTTACAGTTCATTTATATTTTAACTTTTTTATTAAATTTATATTATTATATATAATATTACATTCTTAAAAAAAATTACATTGTACATAATAAAATAATATATTAAATAGTAACATTGATATGATAATATTATTTTAAATAAAAATATTAATATAATAACATAAACGGTACAGAAAGATAATAAACACGTGAGTGGACGGAATTTTTTTTCTATTAACGTAGCCACGACAATTTTCTATAAAGCGTAAAGGGGATATCTTCGGTCTATTCCCGCACACAAGTGGGCCTTGTACACAAATATCAGACATTTGACATGATTACAATTTACGGGAAGCCCAAAACAATATTTTTTTTCTGTCTCAATTTGAAATTACTCCCTATATTTTACTTTGAATTTGTACGAGGTTAATTTTTTTTTATTTTATAGGGAAAAAGCGCTTTAGTGTAATATGGGAGGAGAGAATTATGTTTAAACTTTTATATTAGTACTTTTAATAATAATTTTAGTATTTTCGTAGTAATTTTAGTACGTTTGATAGACATTTTTTTTTATTTTTGATAGTCATTTCAGTAATAAAATAAAATAAATGAAAACTTCGCTTATTAAAATAGTATTTTATATGTCAATACATACTAAAATGTTATTGACCATTTTTTATATTTCCAACTGAATCGACTAAAATGCAAAATTGTCTTTTGAATTTATGAGTCATTTGTAAAACTCACCCTTCAAATAATATTTTTACAAAACTATTCCTTTATCATACTAAAATTTATCAAAATTAACGTAATCCAATTTTTCATTCGTATAATTTGAAGAAAATCAATAATAATTATAAGAACTACTAACTATAAGGGTATGACAACCTTTTAAATATCTAAAAGAGAAAATATAATATTCCCAATTAAAAATGTGAGGGCAGAACAATTATTTAAATAATTGTGAACGTTATGCTTTCTTTCATTTTTATTTTTAACTATTTAAATGACTATTAAATTTTATAATTATTATTGACTTACGTAATAAAATTTTGAATCGCATTAATTTTGATAAGACGGGGAAATTTTTATAAAAATATAACTTGAAGGAAGAGTTTTTCAAATGACTCATAAATTCAAAAGATAATTTTAATTTTAATACAACTACATCAGATGACCGCAGATATTTGCCCCCATATGAGCTGGAATACCTGAACAATAATAATTATTCATAAACACTGTCAAAATTCTAGTCTTCCAACTTCCAAGAATTCAATTGATTAGTAAACCACTAAACCTTACAAGGTTTAATTAATGCGTGTGTATATGTATTATATATACATACACACTTTTACTAATAGTCATATCCTTAAGATTAAACAAAGCACATAATATGCAGTAAAACGTACAATTGGAAACATGAGCTATATTAGTCAAGCACGTGTTTCCCTCAAATATTTTCCTTCATTTCTAAAATGTTAAAACTTGTATGAATTTTATCTTGAAAAAAAGAAACAAGGATTTCACTGCTATTTGTCGGGTAGAATAATAATGGAAAACAGAACAATGTATAAAAAATATTGAGATATTGACCAATATCCAACCTACTTTAACCTGCTTCAATTGGTGCTCACATAAATTAAACAAAGGATTAAGTAGACCAAAAAAGAGAAAATCCTTCATTTGGTTCAACAGAAATATATCGGCCGAATATTGTAATTGTTTTTTTTAGCACATTTTTTAGGTAGCATATAAGCATCGTCACAGCCAAGGAAGAATATATTGGCCCCGTGAAAGCTGCATGAATTATTATAAAAATAAGTTCATCGCTATGTTTATAATGCAACATGTGCAATTTCAAATTAGGAAAAACTCATATACCGACTACTATCAAACGTGTGAGTATAATATACGAATAGTTCTTAGGCTATATTTCAAACAGAACTTATTCAGTAGCTCGAGCATGACTCACGAGCTAATCCGCTACATATACATCTATATATTTTTCATTTATTGCATTTTGTGTTAACATATCTTTATGAATATGGTTTTTATCTAAATAAATAATGAAGCGTTTGATTTAACAGAATTATTTACGATGAAATAAGAATAAAGTGAAATAGGAATGAATTTATTCTTTGATAAGTTTGGTACACTATTAAAAAAAGACTTTGTAATGAAATGCTATTATAAAAATTTACTAAAATATCCTTCTTATAATTGATATAAATATATTTATGTATATAGATTATAATAATAATTTCTATATAAATATTAATTTTTATGCATTATATATTATGAATTATTATTATCTTAATATTTTATGGTCGTAATAATAATAATATAATATTATAAAATATAATAATAATAATTATTATTATTACTATTATAAGGGTAGACATGTATTTATGTGCTTTATTAATTCCAAATCTATCATAATACTAGATTATTAAAGTGGATTTGATAATACACATTTTTGATGCATAAAAAAAGTATAGGATTCCGTTATAATCGATTCCAAACATTTTTAACCAACCAAATTATGGAATGAAATAGATCGGAATCTATTTATGTTCCCATTGACACCAACCAAACACCCGGTAAGAGTTTTAAATATGAGAAAATTTTATATGCAAAGACCTTAAAATGAGAAAATTATTCTACCTCGCGCTGACGTTGAAATTATTCTGCACTAAATTGAATATATGCAAGACAAGGTTACTTGGGTATCTTTTCTCTTTAAAAAATATCAACAAAACATACAACAATGCTGCACGTCCAACAATACGCCAAACCGGGTCGCCGAAGATGTTAGAGATAATGCCATCCAGATAAAACGATGTTCAATTATTCAATTTTTATTTTTGGCAATATCTGTAAAACATCTTACCCATCACCCACCCATTTCCAACAAATAAAACGTATCATCACAATCTTCAAAGTGATGGCGCTGAAATTGCTTATGGACTTTCCGCAGTGATTTACTTGATTTTTTGTATTGTTGGACGCCAGCTCAGTTTGTAACAAAAGAAAAAAAAACAAAAAATATATATATATATATATAAGAAAAATAAAAAAACTTTGAAACTCGGGCGAGTCTACTCAGCTGCAATATCTTAATTCAGTGATTTAACTCAAACTTCCAATTCTCAGATATCATCGCTCTCCTCAAATCATGCATCCCTATCTTGGAACAGGTAAACACCACCCTCCCCATTCTGTTCCGATCATCTTCCGCCACCACATTCCGCACACTCCGCCACTTACATCCGCCATTAACAACCTCACAGATAAACACTTCCCCCATCTCCATTGGGTTGTGTATGTACACGAAATTCCCCGCCATACAGGCTCCAATTGAAGGAATCTCGATACTCTCGCCTTTCAGTTTGGAAACAAGCAATAACGGCATCTCTCCAATTTCTACGCATTCGAACGATTCGCTGTTCACTTCCCAAACTTTCAATCCTTCTACCTTGTCCGGTTCTCCGATCAGTCCGACCATAATCAACCGGTCGTCGGCGAATCCGATAACGGAGTAGAATATTCGCGAGTCCGGACGGAGTTCGTATCCATCGGACCAGGTCACCGTTTCCGGATCGAACGAGTACGTCACACAGGAATGTTTCTCGCCGACGAAGAGCTTTTCGTCGTTAACGGCGACGGAGAGCCACGTCGAGGCAGCGGAGTCCTTGAGAACTGAGGGCATGGATTCACAGGTACTCCACGAGCGCGTCTCAGTGTTATAGATCTCCACAGCCAGCAGATCGTCCTCGAATCCGCACGAGCCGCCCGCAACTACGACCCGATGGCCGACGACGGCGACGATCGGATCCGTCCGCCACACGAGCGGCGCGGCCGCGTGGTGCCACGTCAAATGGATCGGATCTGTGGAGAAGGAGAAGTTCCATGGAGAAAGCATGTAGAGAATATCGGAGTGCGACGACCGCAGGGCAGAAACGTACTTAATGGACGGCTGATTGATCAGAGTCCAGCCATCAGAGCGAGGATCATAGGCGTTGGCGGTGGTGGCATACGGCGGCCGGGAAGTCTGTGTGTAGACAATGAGCCAGGGCTTGGGTGGGTTAACGTAGCAAAGGGAGTTGCGAACGGCGCCGTTCCAGGAATTGGACACTTGAGAGACGGAGAGGAGTTGGGTGAGAGGCACGTGCGAGAGAACGAGCTCTAAAACATCTCCGTGGATGGGAGCTTGTTTAGGAGTAGTTTGTAATTGTTGCTCCGCCTCCTCCTCCGCCTCCTCCTCCGCCTCCTCCTCCTCCTCCTCCTCCGCCTCCTCCTCCTCCTCCTCCTCCTCCTCCTCCTCCGCCTCCTCCTCCTCAATTATTTTGTTCTTGTCCATTGCTAATTCAAGCTTGTAACCACGACTTCCTCCGATAATATGTTTATTATTCTGTAAAAGGGCATGTCTATGAAGAGAAGAGAGCAGTATGAGTTGGGGCGACCTTCGAGCTTCAAATGTGTGTATTTATAGCATAAAATAAAATTCAAGTGAGCCCCAACGTGGACTTTTTAATTATACATGTGACGTTGGTTTCCAGGTACACAACAGTAAAAACTATTTTTTGTCACATTGAAATATCTATCATATACTTTGGAGCAAATGTGGTACAACCTAATTTAAAGCATAGTGACTTACTAATTAAGAAATAAATTATGAACTAATATATTTCTTAACACTCAACATCCCCATTTTTTAACACAAAAATTTGTGAAACCACAAATTTTAACAATAATCTTAGTTCTGGTCAGTTGAAATCTTAATTGGTGTACCATATATATCATCCAAAACATACGTAGACGCTGGCTAATGATTTTAACCAGTCAGATAAGGAGCTTAGTTAAAATTATATTCTGTACCATTTTGACATATTTCTAACTGGCTTTAAGGTAATTATAGTAAAATCAACAAACTATACTCACTTTGTTATAGAATTAATTATGTTCATATTTTAATTTAGTGCTATTTTAAAATATTATAATTTCATTTATATGAATTTGTAAAAGTATAAATGTAACACCCATATTTTTATTAGATAATACTAATAAAATTAGAATAATATTCTGTAAAATTCATTGTAAATCCTTTTTTGACTAGCCATATACAGTTTAAAATATAATTTTATTTTCTACAACTTTCTTTCTTTAACTTTTCCGAAAAAATGTACAGAACATGGTCTAAAATTTCGTTTTGTGTTGAGTGTACATTCTGTAACGGGATTCTGGACAGCGAACTTGTAGAAATTGTCATAAATTCGTTTTACGTCCGAATTTTATAAGTTATACCATTCTGTTAAGATATTTAAAATATCTAAAACTTTCGTTCTTTATGATTTTACAAATTACATCGTTAAGTCAGTCAAAAACAGTAGTAGTCCTGATATTCTGATATGTCATAACAAAAATAGTTTTAAGTAGTTGTCCTGTTTTGTTTATTTGATAACCTAAGAGATGATATCGTGGTCTAGGATAACAAAATATGATTAAACATTATACTAACAGAAAATTATTTGAATATTTAAATTTATCAAGGATTACTGTCTCATGTGATTTTGCGCATTTAAATGAAGTAACTCTACCAAACTTTCTAGTCTCTTTTAAAATTAGTATACATTTTATGTTTTGTTTCGATTAAATTCTCACACTATAAATTATACATCTTATTTGTTTTGAACGTAATAATTCAAATGTTTGTGAAATTATATTTATATGTAAATTCATAACTTAATTTGGATCAATTTAGTATTTTGAAATTGATATCACATGAATTTATGAGTTTTGAATTGTATATCTATTTTTGAATTTGTACCTTAGTTTGAAGAACTTCTGACCCAGTTGTTACACTAGTTCTGAAATTAACTCTGGTACCGTATTAAGGCACAAATTTTGATATCATTTGTGGACGTGCACTTTCTAATACTTAGTATGACGCGTGACTTTTGATATTCTGAATTTAAACTATGAACTGTTGTACAATTTGTTTGAATTTGTATTTTTCTGAAATATGATAATTGTTTTGCATTTATGGATAAATTTTGGACCGACATTATATGACATTAATGTATAAAGATTAGTAAAACACTTGGTCCAACTAGTTAGGGAGGTTGGTTGGTACTTCATAGCTCGTCTTTTTATATTTTAGGTTTGAAAACGGATAAATAAGCAAGGTGAGATGTAGTGGTGGAACGGGCGAACCTTTCTTGAGGATTTTGATGTTTAGTTTTATTTATCTGTTCTTTAAGTAAATTTGGTTTTTGAATAAGACTTTGTAACTACATTTTTAGTGGTTTATTTTGAACCTGAGAATTCGTAACGACTTTATTTTTGGATTATGTTGAAACTTTGTGTTTATTTAGAACAAACTAATTTATGAGTGAATTGTTTGGATTTTTCAAAAAGGCGAACTATTACAATAAAAGTAAAACATTTAAGAGTAAATTTCAAGTATACAGTGACAATTCACTTTAATATATATTAAAAATCAAGCATTTCACTTTAATATTAAATTATAGGATTTTATCAATTTAAGTTATGTAGGATAAAATATATATTTAATTTTAGAAGGGTGATATTCCTTCCATTCATATTTAACTAATACTTATTGTCTTTGATAGACTATTTTTTTATAACTGTATGTAACAAAATCATAATCACAAGAATGTTTATATAATCTTTAATAATATATTATTTTTATAATTTGAAAATTAAAATATAATTAAATTGAGCCCAACAATTCTATGTAAAAGAGAGGGGAGTAGTACTTATTTTCAAGAGAAAAAGAACTAACTATTCGTAAATCTAGATGGGATTATTAATTACTCCGTATTAATGTGATAACAACCCCGAACACCTCTACACCAGGCTGGTCCCTGGTTATGGATAAGATGAAAACAAGCACCACGGAAACTTGACACAAGGTTCTTATTTTCACAAACTCATATCTCCACCAGAGAAAATAATACTCCATTTATTCCTAAATAATTGTGGCCTATAAATTTGTTAGGGTCAACTTAGACCATAAATTGATCTAAAATTATACATATATATTTACAATAAAAATTAAATTTTATATTTTGTTGTAAAAATTTTCTTGTAATTATAATTTTATTACATTTATATTTACAAAAAAAAATATATTGTAAGTCAAAATTAAATAGTCAAGTTGACCGAAAAAAGTTAATAGGTGCCTTGGTTATAACGGGAACCTAGCCCAAACTCGACTTATTTAATTTTTTTTCTTCAAGTTTTGCATTTTCTTATACTCTTGTGTTTCATTAAATAGTAATGTTTGAGTTTTTTTTATAGATATTAATATTATATGTTTAATTTTAAATTATATAGTCAAATGAATAAATCTTTTTATTATGAAATATATTATAAATGTTGAATTAATGAGAATATAAGAAGTTTATAATGAATTTTTTTAAAAAATGTAACATAATAATAATAAATTATACAAATATAACTAATTTTATGATATAATTTTCTTTAAATGTTATTTTCTTATAATATAATGAAATGAGTAATATTTCCGATTCTCATTTCCCCTTTACAACTCGCATATTTCCTGAACTCCGAGTCAGTAGTTCTATACAATGGATAAGATAATTTAAGCAATGTAAGCCAAAAAAAAAAAAAAAAGATAATTTATGCAGTATTGACGGACAGTCCGAGAAAATATTGCGAGCGCATTTTCTTTAGTTTGTTACGAATTCCGAAAGAAATTTGCGAGACACTTGGCGCGCAGAGAGATGACTGAATATAATAAATATGGTGGATTCCTCTTTGATCCACCAGTGATGTTTCGGCACATATATGATTGCGACTTCCAATTAAGGCAGTTCTTATACTTATTGTACGGGTCGGACCTCTTTCATAGTAATGCTAATACATAAACATCACCCCACGCGCGCCGACACAAATCTAAATAAAATTAGCTTCATAATTCGTGATAATTAAAATTTTAATTTTTTTTAATTTATCTTTTGTCTTTGTTTTTCGTTTTATGAAAGTTTTTGTTAAACTGGACGTATGTATATGTGTGTGTATAAGAATTCTATATTTAAGAATAAAGAACTTTTGTAACGAGGTAATTTTTCTTTGTATATAAAATGTTAAGCAAATATCTAATTTTTAAAATTCTTTAATTTATCTTAAATTTCATTTAATTTAGTTTAAACTCACTAAATTTTTCTCTAATTAAAATTTAATTTACACCTAACTACAATTGTTATGTAATAAAACTAATTAATTTAGAGTTGTTAAATTTTAAATTTCTTACCGTAATAAATAATATGTCAAAAATAACTCATTAAACACATTAAAATAAAAATAATAATAATAATACTTAGAAAAAAATACAACAAAACAAAAACTAACTAATCGATAAGTGGAACGCTGTTTCTATTTACTTTCCAACTAATAATAATAATAACGATAGATTTAACATATCATTTTCTTTTTCTTTGCATGTTCGGTGATGGTTGTTCGTTTATACTTTCTTCCCAAAATATAAGATTTTTTTTTTTTTAGTCGGTCATTGGTCTTACTAGTTATAGATTTTATTGGTGAAAATTGAGATGTCAGTGTTTCGAAGTTTGCAGATTAGTGTGTGAGAATGTATGTTTATAGGCAGTGACCTCTTATATAACAAAAAAAAAATATAAGTTTTTTAATTTTTTTATACACATTTTCAGGTGAATGTTTTATATGTTATATTTCCTTAATCTAAATTTATTTCTTAGAGTTAATAAAAATAGGCAAATTGACAAATTTTAAAAATTTTATTTTACCAAATATGTTATAAAATTTGAAATTATAAAAATTTACCATAAAAATTTATTCAACATACTTCTTATGATAATAGTTATGTGTCTATTTCTATTAAACACAAAAAAGATATCCTCATTTTAAAAATGGTCTATTTAACAATTTAACCATCAAAGTCAAAACGGTGACAAATAAAAACAGATGAAGCGAGTATATTTTATTTAATCTTAAGAATTTAATATTTAAAAATAATTTAAATAAGAATTAATAAGAAAATTAACTAAAATAAAAAATTTAACATATTAAAAATTCACGTGTAAGAAAGTCAAGCGATTTTGTGGGTCGTAGTTAAAAGCATAGACAAAGTCTTGGTTGTGTTTCTTTTATTTTGTCGGATAAAAAATATTAGATAATAGTGATCCGACAATATTAATCAAAACGTATTTTGTTCTCAATCCAAGTCTTATATATTGTGAATTGTTTTAAGTAATAAAATTATTTTGTCTTTGCTAGAAAAAATTGTCAACTGGCTTGACAAATCACATCGCTCATTTGCTTAATTGCTCCTTAATTTTTTAGAACAAATGTCAACTGCAGGTTTAATAAACATGAGCATCATTGTTAATTATTTAAAAATTATAAAATATATAGAATAACTGGTGTGACTATTCTCAGAGATCATATCGTAGATTCATTACTTCTTTCATGTCTAAGTCCACTCACACCGGTATTTCTTAATATATTATATATTTTACATACTCAATTACATTTTTTCATATTTTTTAGAATATCTATTTTTTTTTAAACTAACTACTTTTTATTTTCTTCCTAATTCTTAACTTTTCAAACGTAAAGTAATTATTTATATACAAATTGAATACCTTATTACTAATTGTCCAACGAAGTATATTTTGTTTGCTCCAAAATATAAAATAACTACTGCCTCCATTTCACTCCATTTTCAACACAATTTTGAATATGTGTGGCAAGGATTTTAAAAGATTATAAAAATATAGTTAGATTGAATATTTTTATAATTTTTGACATTAAGATATTAAACCCTTAGTGTATTATAAATATTTTAAAAATATTTTATTTATATATAATTTTTAGATGCATTAAAATCTGTTGTACATATTCAAAAAAATGTTATAAATAGGTTGGGACATAGATGGTATTAAGTATTAACTTTTCAATTGATTAGCATAATGATAAAGATAAAAAAAATGATAAATGAAATTTAATAATAATAGTAGTAAACTTCAGGATAAATCCTTATACAAAACGCATAAGAATGTGCCCTTGATGGGGTAGGCCTACCATTTTTTTATTATTAATTATACGGAAGGGAATGAATAGTAGGTAGCTAAAAGTAAAAGTCTGGTATTTCACGATCTGTACGGTAACCATTTTTTTTTTTTATTTTTTATGTGCGAAATTTACTCTGCTACTAATTCAATTTTTACCCGATATTCATACGTAAGATTCGATCATTTGACATTTAAATTATAAAATAATATTCTTAATTACTTGAACAAAATCCCTAGCATCATTACAATGATAACTTTAAACTAGGAAAACTGCTGCGGACCCAATTTCAGTTTTAATCAATTTTTAAGATGCTTCCCTAGATCTGGGGCAGGTCCAAGTTTAAGGTGACTGGTGCAATTGCCCTAAAGAAGTTTAAGGATCATAGCCGTCCACTCGTCCCCATATCTGGCTAACAAACTTCTGTGTCTCTCTGTTTTATAAAAAAAGGGGTATTATTTGATTTGTAAGAGATATTTGATTGAAAATTATATATTAAATAATTTAAAAAATTAATAATTATTTTCTAAATAAAAATTCAATTAATAATAATATATGGAATTATATTAACAAAATTTTGAAAAAATAGCTTATCAATAAAAAATAAAAATGTAATTCTTTTTATATAAAAAAATTTTCATTTTCACATTTAACTTTTTTTGTAGAACAAAAGAAGTAATAATTTTCCAGAGTAAAAATTTAGTTCTTGAGTATGTTTCTAACTCATCTTAACTTTGACATGATAGTGATAGTTTTTTATTATTACGCGCGCACATACATATACACATGCACAAACACACACATATATATTTATGTTGAAATTCTTTTAAGGCGTATTTTAATTGATCATCACTGAGATTATTAATTAAAACGACATATTTTAACATTATAAAGATAAAGTGTGTATTTTATTTTTTTAAACAAAGGAAGCAGCACCAAACAACTTTATGCATAAGTTTCAACGAACGTAAGTTAAAAAGACAACAGCGTGAAAGCTAGCACTTCGTTTTTCATAAAAAGTTATCCTTAATTATATAGCTTTGAAATTTACATTTGATGTGAATTTAGTTCAAGCAAACCTCGTTTTCATGGACATTTCAATAGCTTAAGCACATTTTTTCATGCTAAATTTTTCATAACTCAAAGTAATTTTAAATTAAAAAAATAAAATTTAATGCTAGCAAATAGAGATATAACAATATATATATATTTCTTTTGTGAACATGTGGATAATAAAGACGGCCGAAGGCAGTTCACTAATCCTGAACAATCCCATTACGTTACATTTAATAAGTGCTATAAATGTTCAGGTCAGACCAATGCAAGTCAAATTAATATTTATTGACTTCCATCTAATCTTACTTTATTTTGATAATTTCCACTTGTAAAATTAGATGAATTAAGATTAAAAAAGTTTGGTTTGATAACTATTGCTTGTATATATGTTCAACAAGAGTACATTACTATGAAAATTGTTAGAAAATAATCTTTGAAAGCAGCCAACACCTTGCAGCACAACGGAGCTACCGGTCTACTTTGGTTACAAACAACGACTTGACCCCCCGGTCTTACATTAGCTTTTTAAGGCGTGAAAAAAATTTCAATAGATTACTATCTTTCACGTTGCTTAATTTTAATAATTCATTCGTTCCAATATTAGAGATATATTTTTGAAATGACGTCTTTTATATACAATTTTTATATTCCAAATATACTTTTATTATCATGTCATTTAAAGTAATATAAACAGTAATTATGGTGAAATCACTGAATAGTGCAGATAGTTGGAACAGTAGAATAGTGATATTTAAGAAACTTCATAATTTTTTATAATTTAAAAATAGAAATGTATCTTTAATTTTAAACAACAAAAAAACGAATATGTATCTTTAACGGGTGGAATATTTATTTTCTATATTTTCATTCTAAAAAACTTACTTTGGTAAAAAAAAAAAACAAAGTATATAGAAGACAACGAAGTAGCTGCCATTTTTCAGGAAAGAATATTTCCTTCATAGTAGCCAAATTAGAAGACCACAAAAATGTTAAAAATAAGAGTCTCACAATTGAGAAGTCATATTCCAAATGTAAAATTAAAAATAAGCGGCGTTCAAAAGAATTCTACTACGGTTTGTTGAATTGAGAGCTTGTATCGTGGTTAATAATCGTATTCCTAGAAGTTTAAATGAAAATTGGCAATGACATAATGATTGGCGCAGGAAATTCCTAAAGTAGGTTAGCTATATTAATATATAACAATGGCGCAGGAAATTTGTTTTGGTAGAATATTTCAGACGGCATAGACTTGTGGAAGCTAAAATAATTTCATTACAAGATTTTCAGCACAAAATCTTGACAATGGGCGTAGTTTAAGTCCAAGTCAAGAAAGTAGTTGAGGACGTAGTTCAACTGCGCTTAATAATGGGCGTCAAAATATTTTCGATATGGGACATTGTACGTTCCTTTTGGCGGATTTTTTTATATTTTCGAACCCATCGAATAACATCATGTTTTTTTGTTCTTTTCCTTTCATGTATAGGACAAACATATATCGTCCAAAAAGTAAAAACTCACAGTTCTATGAAAATGTATTTCACTGATCGATACTTTACTGTAATATAAATAAAACTCAGACATGTTAGTTATAGAATATTTTTTGTATATCACTTGTAATGAAATCATGTTTTTTTAATACGGAGTATAAAAAAGTTACAGGAATCACAATGAATTGAATATACAACTCAATAAATTTTTACATTGGAATATTAAACTTGCAGTATTATTGTAAAATCGTCGGCTAGACTGATTAATCACTCTATATAGATACCAAGTGATTTTTTATCGTCTTGTCTTGCCTGGTCCAATTAATCTCAATTACTTTTAATTAAACTCTGACTTAAACACTAAGTATTATCTTATTGCAACGGGATTAGCTTATAATCTTGTGAAATTAGTTTGCGTTTGTTTCAAGAAAATCATTTTTCGAAAAATGTTTAGGAAAACATTTTCTAAAGAAAGCATTTTTTGAGAAAATACTTTCGAGGAAATCATTTCCGAAAAAATTATTTTTCGGTGTTTGATTGATAATACATTATTTATTAATTATCATGATTAAATTTTGAAACTATTATTTCTTACTATTACTATTTATCTTATTATAATTTTTTTTATGTTATTACTTTATATTATTGCAATAAATTTATTCTATATTTCTATTAGCATGTTATCATATTATGCTATTATTATTACTCTTATATTATTAGATTTTTATAGTATTACTACTTTTATTATTGTTATTAAGTTTATTACTTTATTATGTATGTTAAGGTTATTATCACTTATTATGAATAATTATTTTATTTTATTTTTTATATTAAATATTTGTATTATTATATAAATTTTATTTATTTAATACTAATTTATATTATTTAATGTTATTATGTTATTTTATATCATAATTATAATTAATTTATTATTATTAAATATACATTGTGATAAACAACTCCATCAATTTTTTCGGAAAACATTTTCTCCTTTTAAATTTCATAAGTCATTTTCTGAAAAAATTTAAGAAAATACAAACGAAACAAAAAATATTTTCATTTTTTTTATTTTTCGTAAACGTCACAAACAACGAAAAATATTTTCACCTTACAAATAACAAAAAAATGTGAAAAACATTTAGAGAAAATCAAAAAAACGTGAAAAACATTTAGAGAAAATCATTTTTCTTGAAACTCACGTAACTACGCGCATCACGTATTAACAAAGTAGCACTTATTGTGTCATGGGTATAGTCCGAAGTCTAATAACTTCTACTATGACACATGCAATATTTTGCTGCCTCCGTCCCTCTTTCGTTCTAATTTATTTTAAAAAATGAGTAATACAGATTTTAATATATTTAAAACATATATAATTAAAATATCTAAAAATATATAATACACATAAAAATTTAACATCTTAATATTCCAAAATTTATATAAATATTAAAAAGTATTCATTCTAATTATATTTTATATTATCTCAAAATATGTACCGCACACATTAAAAAATGTGTTTCAACTAAACTAAGACGGATATGAGGATAATTTTATAATAATAAAATTGACTTACTGAAAAAGTGGATACGTTGAAGAGGATTTGTTGCACAAATAATACTTGTTCAGTTCTATAAAAATTGTTACATTTTATTTTATTCCTACTGTGTTATGAAATTTTAAAATTTAAATTGTGACAAAAGTTTAATAAGGTATTCATACAATAACGAGTTTGTTTTGTTGAAATCTTCATGCATTTTATAATCGAAATCAGTCAAAGTTTAATCATAAATTTTTGTAAAAGTACTAAACAACTTTGTGAAATGTAATTTTTTTTTTGTTGGAATGGATAAAGTAATTTATTATCTCATTTACATAAGAAATAACATATTTTAAATACTATTAAAAAATCTTATTCATAATCTATAACTAGGGCCATAAATCAAACCAAACAATTTGTGATTCGCTCGGACTCAATTTGAAAATTAATTAAATTGATTCGGATTCGATACGAAAACAAACCAAACTTGATACTCAATTTAAAGTTCGATAAGTTAAACGAGTAAAATCTGAGCACATCAGTACTCACTCGATTATACTCGTAAGTAGTTCAATTCCTCTCTTTATACTAAAATATCATAACATTTTTTAAAAATATATAACTAATTAAGTCTTAATAATATATTTAAATATTATACATATTAAATAAGTTACTCTAAAATTAATGATATTAGAATGAATTTTTATCCTAAAAAATAAAAAAATGTATTTATTTTAAAAAAAAATTATCAAATTTATGTGTTCGTAAATAGTTTGTTATCAACTCGTATTCGATTAGAGTAAAATCTAAACACAAAAATTCTATTAAACTAAATACTCAAATTTAAATATTAAAAAAATTATTAAAATAAAATCTAAACACACTAATATTCACTTGAATCCCATTTATTTACGCTCCCTAACTATTACAAGCCGCGAGATGAGAATTTAATAGTCTACCGATAAGGACATGATAAACCTGACAGGAAGCCAATGCTCTGGCTCACAACAAATAATAGCATCGTTTCAGCCGAGGAAAATGAGCATACTTCCGAAAGTGATTTTCGATTCGATGAAGCTCGAAACAAACGAAGCATGGAGTTAAAATGTTATTATTATTATTAACTACAAATACAAGATAGTCCTTGCCACAAGTAAAACCAAGACAACTTAATTTTATTGATTGAAAATATGCAATTACAAATCCAAACTCCAGTTAAAAAGTTCTGCTAAACTGAACAAACACTTTAAGATTTTAATGGAAATTGAAGAGCCAAAAAGACACCGTGACACTGGTCAGAAACACTCATGCAGCTGCGCTGATGCACTCAATTGCCTGTTTGCATATTCCGGTCATCGTTTCCTCAGGTCCATATACCTACCAGGAGAGTACAAGAATTGATGATTTTATTTATCTAACTTAATAACTCATTATTTGGTAATGAGAAAATTGATTTCAATAAGAAGTGTTTTGTGATTTTACCTCGATAGGGATGCCAATTTCCTCTCCAAGAATTCTCATTTTTGCTAGACCTCTTTGGTAATTTGGACCTCCTCTCCTCACGTATATGTGCATATTTGCTGCTTTGAGCTTTGATTCCTACAGTTAAATGAGACAGGATGATTATGACATATGCAAAGAAGGATTATATTAAGGTAAAATGCATAGCATACAGCAAATATTAATTCACCTTCTCCTTTAATGCACGAATTATGCCATTAAAAGTTGCAGCAACATCGGTAAAATTTGCTATTCCACCGCCTACTACAAGGGCTCTCTTGCGGCCATCAGGTTCTGCAGTTGCACACTGAGTAGGATTCATGAGTTAGCTATTTTGGATATGGAGGAACAGATACGGAAAGTTAAAGACACTTGAACCACATTAGTATTATTGCTCTTATATGAAATTATGTGCTATCCTTTTGAAGCATTTGAGGTATAATACAGTTAGCAGATGATTATTTTAAGTAATTTGATGAATGGAGTTGGCTAAATATGAAGATAATTTGCTCATTCTTTCACAATGAGCCTTGAGGATGAAATTGGTCCTTACATCAATAACAACTCTTGCATACTGTAAAACCTCCTCTTCATTAGGTGCTCCACTGTACTCAGCATAATTTCCAAGCTCTCCAGCAAAACCAAGATCTCCAACCTGAAGAAACAAATTATAATGTGATGAGCTAGAAATATGAATGGAAATGTACGAAGGGCTAGTAAAACAGAACGCCTCAATAAGTTGAGAAACACACTGTATCTGCATAGATAACACTGGCACCTCCCCCGGCAACCATAGTCCAAATTCGTCCCTTTGGATTAAGAACTGTAAACTTCAAAGATGCACTAGTCTGCAAAAGAAATCTTAATCAATTGAGATAAATATATCTTAAATAGGATACGACGTTTTTGAAATAGCATACATCACTTCACAGAAATACAGATAACACATCCCATCCCATGAGATAAAAGAATTCCAAATTAGATGTTAGATATTCATAATTGGGTTAGTCAGATAAATATACAGAGGTCCAAACTGCAGATTCTATCCCAATTTTTCACTGTTATATAAATAGATCATTCACCATTAACCAAATTCCAGGTTTATTGCAGTCAAACATACCTTTTCATCTAGCCCATGAATAAAGCTCTCTGTAGGACTCATAACCCTTCCGAAGGGCAGTGGAAATTCAATATTGCCCCACCTGCTAAAAAGTTGCCGCATAAGTTACTGAATCACCTTGCGTGATTCAATTTACAGAAGCAATAATAGATGACCATGTGTTTGAGTTTTATAGTGGATAAAACACGAACGAAATCACCAAATATAATGAAATATACTTCTTAAAGTTCTTGAAAGCAGCAGTGTCATCAAGCTCTCCTCTCATATCCAAAGGATAAGGCTTCCCATCAATCAAAGTGAAAGGATTCATCTCTAGGAAAGTGAAGTCCAAATCTAGCACAAAACAAAACTTGCAATATAACCAAACCAAATAGCCATCAAATGGGGAAAAATGAGGATTGTCAAAGAAATTAATCATACCTGCAAATAGGGTAAAAATCATTTTGATGAACTCCTCAATCACACCTTTGATCTGCATTATTCCAAAGTGTACATTAACACTCAGACACAAGTAGAAGCAAATGCATGCACTAACAATCTCTAACTTGGTGCTTAAAACATGCCACATGAAACATAGGCAAGTGATTGAGGCAGCTTAATAAAGAGAAGGTTGTTTTATTTACAATGCTGCTGAGGACAACCTATATACAATAGGATCTTACGAACATGGTTCCTTTAACTGCTTAGCATTTCTAAGTACAGAACAATATCAGATATTGAAAGAATGTGTTATCTAATTTCATTTTAGCAGACAGACCAAGTGAAATATATAGAACATTATATGTTTCTCTGTTTCTACTCTTATTTTCCAGGTTGAAAGGGATTATTAGCATAATAATTCCCACAGTTATGGTACCAGGCTACAAGCATACCTCCAAGGGAAGAGTTGCAACTAGTGGAGCACATATTTCGGGTGTCAGGGACACCCCTGTTGGAACAAAAATAGTTTTAACCTGGGCAAGAAATGAAGGTTCAGAATGAATAAAGTGTAATTACTAGAACAAAAACTGCATGCCAATGCCAAAGAGATTTAAACAATATTTACATTCTGAATACCTTGTCCCAGTTCTCCTCAATTTCAATTCCACCACATTCTGAAAAGCTTATACTACATCCAAGTCGCTCTGAGATCATGTTGAGATAAAATTCTTCATTATGTGGAACAAATGGTTCAACGATAAATGTTGTTATGGGACCTTTGCATCCCCCCATCTCGACCTGTGACATCAGGAACAGAAGAACCGGTAATATGAATATAGTTCTATGTGAAATTATGCACAACGGTAGTTATTGAACCACAAAATGACTTGATAAAATATAAACTGTCCAAGTAACCTCTTTGCCTAGACGATCTTTCACAAAGCCAGCAACTTGAGCCAAATCCAAATTCAAAGCAACAAGTCCACTTTTCCCACGCTTTCCGAATAGCATATCAGGTTTAACGACCAGTTTGGAGGAGGAAAGCCAAGGTTCCCTTTCTACGAGCTCATTGTAATCAGTTGATTCTGTAATCTAATTTACCAACACAAAAGAATGAGACATAGAGAATGGTGGAATTTACTAAAAAGCCTAGTTATAATATGTACGTCATGATAATTCCAGCAGTTTGAAACATTCACATATTAAAATTCCATGACCAGAACAACCTAGTGAATGGACACAACTGACAAATGGTCCAGCGCAGGATGTGATGCTAGGGTTTTAAACTATGATAATTCAGACCACAGCCTACCATGCTTGATTTATAGGTTAGTAGCTCTGTGATGTTTTCGAAGCCTTTGACATTAGATTTCCATTCCATCTATAGACTTTTTATCTAACAACCCATCTAACATCTTCACGCCTCCCTTAAGACTAGCTCATTTACTACAATAGTATAGCTCCAAGTGGGGAGCTCATCTGATATCTCATAAAGGAAAATAAACTACTTGTTACTAATATCTACACTCCAAACCAATCAAAAACATTTCCAGTAGAAAAAAGAATGACAATGCTGAAGAACCTTCAGTTTTGACTTATAATAGATGAAGTTTCAGAGCTTCTACACCACTTATTACAATCTGTAGCCAACTGGTGCAGTTATAACATCAGTGCATACATTTCAATTTATCAATACTGAAACATAAAACTCCGCATTTCGTCTAGTAGATTAACAAAGTGAGCCCTAAGTAAATTGCTTTAGCAGCAGACTAATCTCATTCCAGATCATCTTAAAAAAAAAAATCCTAAAATCCATTTCAGTATTAAGGTTAGCACAATAAAATGCGTAGTGCTGTTATTGCAGCTATTGATTCGAAGAGGAGTGTGAAAACATAAATTCCATGAGAAATGAAGGTGAAAACATACTACTTACCTGGGCAGATTTAATGGCAAGCTCATAACCAGAAATCCTCTTGAAATGCTCTCTAAGCAACCTCTTTGAGTCATACTCTCTGATCTTCTTCCGAGCCATTTCTTATTTATGAATCTGTTTCCAAATCAAACACTCAAATTCAAAATAAAAAACTCAAAAATTCTACATTATTTTACTCAGATCTACAGACTTGAACCATACTATGAATCACATCACATTAATATTAAGATCTATCAACGATACCAATGAAAAACAAATAAGAAACAATTAATAAGATAAAAACGCTAATATATAGTAATCCGTAATAAAGATGAATGAAGCTTACCGTCGGAAAGACACGAACCGATAGAAAGCGGTTGCAATACAAACGAGTGAATATTTCTCTTTCTGTCCCCCTTGATCTGGAATTTCTTATATACTGGAGCATAAATAATTTAATACTCCCTACTGATAAATTTCAATTTAATTCTGTTATAATATGTTTATCAAATATTTCAGAATTAAATATTTTTAATTATTTTTCTAATTTGATAATGTAAGTATCATATGTATAGTTGAAATTTTAAATAATATGTAGTATTATATATTAATTTTTTTCATGTATTATATTTTAAATAACTAACTCTATTATTTTAGCATTGTGCTATTTTCAACTAAATAAGTTCAAAAGTTCAAATCTTAAAATTCTTCAGAAGAATTAGATATAAATTAAATTTATTTTAAATTTCGAATGGATGATATTCTTATTACTATTTCTCTTTTTCTTTAGATATAAATTAAATTTATTTTAAATTTTGTAATGGATGGTGTTTTTATTACAATTTTTTGTTTTCTTTCGCAAGTAAGGGAGGTTGTTAGTTAGCGGGAAAATGAATAAATAGGAGAGGACGACAGTTTACCTACCAGTCTACCAACGGGAGCAAAATGCGTGACTATTAATACTAGCATAATATTTTTCTTTCGGTTCAATTTTTTAAAACCGGATCAAACCGAATGGTTCGACCAATTGGAAACGTTTGTCTTGTTTTAAAAGTGTTGTGCAAAACGTTATTGTCGTTTTTCACATGGCAGGGGTCCAATTATCCAAATTTTTGGTTTTAAGTTGAAGAATTTGAAGAATAATAGCTAGTGATCTACGGTATATTATTTATTTATCATAATCAGAAATAAAGTCCAAAAAAGGGAACACATCGTTAGTAAGTCTTACATATTTTATTTTTTTTGGAGACGTGTTTTCCTTTAGTACCTATTTCTTTGGTATTCACGAGAGGTAATGGAATATCATCAACCTACCATATCTGATATCTAGCTCTATTATACACATTTAGTTCTTTAAAAAAAAAAAAACTATATTTTGAATTTCTAAATATTTTATTTTAATTCGTTATGAATTTGAATAAAATTATCACAATATAAATTTTTTGTTAAAATCATATAACAATTTAGCTATATAATTTTTGTATTTAGCTCTACTATACGAGGAGGAACAAATATTCATTTAACCTACAAATTTCTTCGGTTTATAGACACTTATATTTAAGCGGTTAGAGCATTTGCTGAGGTTGGTGAATCAAACGTAATGTGTGATTTCGATGATAAAACAAAAAAATCCAACAAATTTCTAACTATATTTGTTATTGTACTATAAGAATGTCAAAGTTCTCAAATTAATATTACAAAAATATTAAATTACATTATTGACCCCTACTTCAAGTCGAAGTCCCTCCCCTTTTCTCTTTTATGAGATACTTATACTCTTTTCCTTCCTTTTTATTATCAGTTATTCTAATTCTCATGTAGTAGTTTTGAAGTATTCATTTTTCATTCGACATCAAAACTTCATACATTATTAGGAAAAAACACATTACTTGATATTCTCTTCATTCACGTGTCATATTTAAAACATTTATGAACATTAGTCGATAAAAGTTGACAATAAAAACAGCCCTATTCTCTTGTACATTATTTCTTCATTGTCATCCTTATTTCAATATGGTTGTCAATGATTCTGTCAAATAAAGCAAGCCGACTTTATTTGAGTACCTTTATAAAGGCAAGCAGCAACATAAATAAACATAAAAACGATATTCCCCTTCATCTATTGGGTGAAACTTACAATATCTATAAGGTTCAGTTAACAGATAAAATCATCCAAATAAAGTCTAGGAAAAGAGAGGCAACACAGGAAAAGGAAAAGAGGCCGTGATTAATTTCTTTAGTTTGCAGAGCAGCCATTTTTGCTTCATTCTGCAACAAATTCAATTCATGCCCATATTGATGAACACCGGTGGTAATGACAAATATTACAACAAGAAACAATAGGATAAAAAAAAAGAAGAAGAAGAAAGAAGTATGGCGGGTGAGTGGTTGGGTTGGGGGGGGGGGGGGGGGGAAGGAGAGAGTGGGGTAAAACCCAGTACCTGGCTCTATCCGAAAGAATGTGAACAGCTCTTGAGTTTATACAAAGAGGGCTAGGTTATTAGTACTGTATACAGAATGCCTGGAGTGAGCTGATCTATACGAATGCTTATATTGGAGGGAGGGGTTGAGTTTAGATTAAACTCTCCAACATTATGATAACCTTGACAAACAAGCCTGCTTGGTCCTAACCATTAGAATGATGATGCCATAGCATGGAAGATGAAGCAACCCCACGCCTAAGTACCTGTAAAAGTTAGATTCAAGCAGATAATAGGCAACATTCGTCAGCAAGGTCTTGTTCCTCTCATTAAAAGTTGCATACTGACCATGTTAAAGTGTATCAGAAGGCAAACTTTTGAACAAGAATCTTAGAATGATCAATAGACGTCTATGTGATAGTTGCATACCATAGAGGAGCATATGGTGATGACAAATCCAGAAATGGATACGGCCACCTGTGAAAGATTTTAACATAGATAATATTCTTTACCTTGGAAAGTAAAGTAATAACAAAAGAGAAGGAAAAAGGGAAACAAAACAAAAGTACAAAATAATATGAAGACATACCAGATTGAAATACAGGCGTGGATGATCCATTGGAATATGACAAAGATACAAGTCCATTGAACAAAATATGCAATACGGAAGAAAGGAAATCTCTGGAAAGAAAGACAACTCTTACTCAGTCACGAGAAAACAGAAACAGGCAAAAAGTGGAAAGCAACGAGATGTATACAATCATACAACAGAGCATGCCTATAAAACCAATGATTCTAATCAATCAATTATTGTATATAGCTCACCAGGTGATTCAATATCATATCACCAAACAGGAACACAGCATTGAGGGAATGCATGCTAATAATAAGCTGCAGGAAAAAAGAAACTAGAATCTCTCAATTCATGTAAATCAAGAGAAATATACTATACCATCATTGAGACCATCTAATGGCATGAACATTAGAACTTTATAACCCACATAGGAAAACAATATTTATTCCTTACTCTAAATTACTTGTGAGCATCATATGTAAGTTTTACATATAACACATTACATGCATTTATATTCTATTACTGTATATTTCAATTTTAAATAACTCTTGAATTCAAATTTTCAGTCACAATAGATCCTATATGGCTTGAACAACTTGAAAGTGAGTGCTATTTATGTACACATATAAGAGATAAACTTTCCACATCTACAGAGCACTCTAATGCAGCACTATAATACAGCAAAATGCTTCGACACAACTAACACTCAATCATATTTAGAAAAGCCAACAAAATAAAGGGTTCTAACTTACAAAATTTAATTTGTAATCATCATCAGTGAGAAATGGATAGATTACAAACCAAAAAACGCAATCAGTGAGCACCACAGCACCTGCACACATCTATTCATGGAAGAAAAAGAAAGAAATGAGGGAAAATCGATTTCTGCAGCAAGCAAATGAATTACATGAAATTCCATTATGACTGAATACATCTGAAAAACTTTAACCATGGATTTTCAAAGATGCCCTTTGGCCTAAAGCTATGAGGTAATTCTTGACAGCAGGCAACAGGATATAGCTGTATTCATAGCTTACGCTGATCATTCAAAAAACCCACAAACAGTATAAAACAAAGTAAGACCTGCTAGCTTTCAGTTCGTGACATCCAATACAGGAGTTCTAACCAATTAATCAATATTAGAAAAAAGATTTTCTTCCTGCCTCCAAGACTTATACACTAATAGAGGAAAAGGGAAGAAAACTTGCCTGAAAAATTATTTGAAAGACATAGCCCCATATTCCTGCAGTTTGACGAACCTGTGGTTCGTCCTCGCTAGACGAGTTTATGGTCACGTAGGGGAGATTTGCATTTTCCTCCATTGTGCGAGAAAAGTAAGTACCACGTTCTGTGTCTAAACCGGCACAGTCACATTTATCACCGTCAATTTCATTGGAGCAACAGAAACAACCATAAATGGAGAAAGAAGAGCCAAGCTACAAATTGAATTTCGACATAAATAATAAGAAGTAATAATAAACTTGAACTTAAGAAGGCTAATGTAGACAGGATATAGAAGCCATGAAAACTCTTCAAAAGATAAAGAACTGCTAGTAATAAGCTTTAAGTTTCAAAATCGTAGCAAGACTGTGAAATGTTCTAGTGATATGGCCATATTTCTGACTATATGACTAAAAACATTATTAAAATTAACATAACATCTTTGGGTATAAATAAGTAATGAGTGGACATACATAGACAATAATCTTCCTAATAAATAACATAATGCGTGTGTTTATGAGTATATCATACACATCAAACTGTAGGCTCATGAGTCATAATGAAGATTAGCAATTTAACATACCCCAAAATAGAGTGACACCAGAGTAAATGTCCACCTGTTCACCAGCATAAAACATTAGAAAATAAAATGAGAGAGGATATAAATTACTTATGAAGTCCTCTTAGTTTTGTATTGCAGGATTGCAATGAACTTAAAACAATATGATATACATGCACAAAGAGATACATACATATACACAACAATCCATTATGATCTGTTTCTATAAAACCTCAGTAAGAATAGTTAGAATTCTGAAACAATAGCTATTAAAATATCTTTGACATGCCAAAAGAAGAAACATTTCTGTTGTCTCAGACTCGTTTCGGAAACATCCAAAGAATTTTAAACAGTTACCATATATGTTCCAAAATTATAAGGATAACGTTTGGATTTCGAAAGTAAATTTATTTCATTTTAAAACTTGAATGTTATAAGATCTATGTGAAAAATAATTAAACTTGTGGTTAGTAGTATTCTGTGAATATTAATGAAACTTCTTACTGTGTTAATTATAACTAAAATAATTATAGGAATATTGCATTTAATGAGTCAATTTGACTTAGAAGTGTCAAAATTGATCTTTTATTTTGGAATGCAGGAAAGCGAATGAAAACTAGACGAAATGATTTAGATCAAAGAAATTGGGCTACCAAGACGATTTCTTTATGCCCATCAAAGGACCTCGAGATGCTAATCCACGAAAAACGATACGAGAAAATCGAAATAACTCATATACGGAACGAGGGCGACCCGAATCCCTATTTTATCCGTACTTTTTAATGAAAAACGGAAGAATTGTTGTGAATCGATTCCATATTTAAGAAAGAATCGAATATTCATCGATCAAATCATTCACCCCATAGTCTGCTCTTTAATAACTGATTAATCGTAGCACTTTTAGCACTAGGATGAGTAAGTTTATAACTCTTGGATCTAGGGAAGAACCTCAAACAAAGTTTATTTTTCCCTCCCCTTATTTTTTTCTGCATGTCGCCCAAATGCAATAGAGAGAGGGGGGCTGTGCCGGATGGAGGAAAATACTGCAATTCAAGCACAAATACTAAATAAAACTTCAAATTTTGATTTCTACTTCCTCCAACAGGAAAATTCACCATAAATATAGGTCAAAGCAGTAGCCAAAAAAGTTTATAGTCATCAAAGTGAACCCCAAAGAGCTTACTGTGTATAAAAATAAAATATGGCGCCTCCATCAAAGACTACGTTGATGACAAGCAATGCCAAGAGCACAGTAAAAGAAAATATTCTGAATGCCAGAAGCCAAACGGGATGGATTGCTTGAAAACATGTTCTCCAAGCTTCATCCTTGTACAAACACCCCAAAGATTCCCGCTGATTGTCTCTTCTCTGCGTTTTATCTTTGTTGAAACCTTCATATTTCCAAATCAGAGTTGCTGCTCCTATCATAGCTGTCAAAACCCATAGCACGCAGAGGGCGAATCTCCAGTTTAACCAGTAACTTAGGGTGTTAGTATCAGCAGCCATGAGAAGCTGCCAAGTATGATTTGAATAACCTGTTAAGATGTATATGGTCACTTCCACTAGCTTAATCATTTACTCTTCTTTAAAAAAGAAACTGTGATTATTAAAGCTTTTGTGGTTAAGATCTCAAACTACATGGGGATTTCTTCACAGCCCTATATGTTCCAAAAGAATCAACCATTTAGTCTATGAGAGTTCAGCTAATAGTTCTTTAAATCAGTTAACAAGGTTAAAAAATAATACAGAGTAATAATTTTTTAAAAAAAAGAGACAAATTCCAAGAAATGGCAGCCTATAACCTAATCTCCCAAGTACCCAAATACAGAAGGGGTGGAAGTGTAGCAGAAAATACATGTAATTAACTAAACCATTACATATATGAAGCACCAAAAAACCGAATAAACATCTAAACAAGAAATGAGAAAGAAGTACCAAATCTAAATTATTATTTCCCATTTCGCAAATAATTATCAATCCACCCATAAAGGAAAGGGATTGTATGTGGTTTTTCGAAGATTTCTTGAAGGCCTAAATGATTGAGTAACTAGTGTACCTAAAATTAGTAAATTACTATATCCGGAATGTTATACATAACAGAAGAATTAATTCGATCAAAATGGGTATCGACAGGAAACAATGATACAGAAGCACATAGCCCAGAACTAGATTATATAAAGACTTATTTCAACCATAGCTACTCCTAAATATTATATTTCATCTCATACCCAAATGGCGTAATAACATAATAATAACAAACTGACTGCAACATGCCTGTGTATCACCACACTAATTCCAGCTTAAAAATCAAAACTAACATTTATCAGAACTGTACCAAATGAAATGCTGAAAAGAAACGCATACCTCAGAGCAGAGAAGATGTTTAGCTAAAGATTAAACAGAAGAATCAATTTGACAAAAAGAAAATAAAATAAAAGGAGAAGTAAAAATTTGACTAATTTCACCTGGTTTAATTATGATGAAGAAGTCATTTATAAATGGTTTCAACCATGGCCCCCCTTGATCATTGATAAAGGGCCGAAAAGTCATTGTTGGAAGCTGCAGCAGTGGAAGATGGGGACCCAGAAAGGAAAATGCTGTAAATGTCAAGAATAGAAAAGGAAGAAGAAGAAGGACACTCAATTAATTATCAAATTGTCTATGTCAAACTAAAGAATCTGACCAACGAAAGGAAACCGCCGGAGGGAGTATGAATTTTGTCTTGTATTCTTGTTCTTGGATCCTTGGATGGGCTCCCCCTTCCCTGCTTTTTTCTTCACAAATCCCGATGAAAAGAAATTGAAGGTGGCTATTCTAGATTAGTTAGGTGAAATGGTTGAGTACTTGAACTGTAAGATATATATGTTCCAAGAAAAAACTACATCATTTTGGAATAAAATTTATTTTAAAAGATAAATAAATTTTGTATAATTTTTTTTATTATAATGTTATATTTTTAAAGTTAGTTACCAAGTATTATAATTTCTACTTTTATGTTTAATTAAAAATTCATTAAATTTTATGAAACTATTATTATATATACATCTAATTCTCAGTTAAATATATAAAATTAATATTTATTAAAAATTTAAATATTATTTTCCTTTTGTGAAACATAGGGGTAGTTAGTTTTTCTTTTTTGTTTAGGTTTTTGACTATTTAATTAATTTCATTTTCTTTCTAAAATTAGAAAGAAAAAATTTAAAGAAAGCCAATAAGAGAGGAGGTAGTAGTGAGGAACAAAAGATTGTTTTGTTTACTGCTCTGTATGACAATCTATACGGTCATATAGAATGAGTTTTCGGGGTAATGTTGTCACTTTCATAAGTAAATTGACTAATACTATGGGTGTGATCCGGTAATCTTTTAAATTTTGTACCTAAAAAGGACAAGTATTTGGATAAATGAATTGAGTGGTTCAAAGAAGATAAACTACTGGATTTGAAGATTAGTTTGAAGACGATGGAATATCGATAAAATTCTGGATGGAACCAATTATTTAAATTTTTTGTGTTATAATAAAATCCATGTGACACGTTTTTATTTTTAATTTTTCACTCCGAGTAATTGTAAGCCGCAATATTAGAACGAATTGAGCTTCTGTACACTGTATTCAAATTTATGAAATTATAATAGTCAAAATCTTTTGCAATTGGTTATAAGTATTATTTTGTTGACGAATTTTTAGTTGTTTACCATCGGGAAAAAAGAGTTTCCTGTCACCAAAAAAAAAAAAAAAAAAAGATTTTCATGCATATTTTACTTAAATTTGATTAAGGATATTACATAAACTTGCATAAATTTTATCTAAGAAAATAATTAAAACTTTTAAATAAAATTACATCATTTATTATATATTATATTTATTTTATTTTTTTATGTATATATAGCAAGGTAAAAAATGGAATGGATGTCTTGAGCAGGAGCGAATTTAGTGTAGGACAAATGGACTCTGCATCTGTTGAATTTTATTTTTATTTTTATTATATCTAGAGTATTTTCATAATTCTAAAATTAAAGAAATATTTCTTTGGTTTTTAAAAAAGGTCAATTTGAAATTGATACTTTTGTGTAATATTTTTATTATAAAAATATTACTTTTAGAATTTATCATTACAATACTCTTATTTATCCTTAACTGAATATTACAAACAAATTTTTTTTTAAAAACTTATCTTTTGTAGAATAATTTTCATTAGTAAAGTGAATATTATGAAGTGTGTAAAAATTATTATTATATATAAATTTTTCTATCTTTAGAGTATAATATATTTCCTGATTTTAGAATAATACTATATTTTGGAACGGAAAGTATTATCATTTAATAAACTTCGAACTTAAAACTAAAGAATAATAGAGCACTATTTTCAATCTTTTGAATTCAATAATTTTTTTTTTAATTATAATACATTAGAACATTAATGAATTCATTTTCATTGCATATTTTTAAATTTTTTTAAACCCCTTATATTAAAATCCTGCATCATCCATTAGTGTTAAGTACATATTTAAGATACATGTCATATAATAATTTGAGATTACACATCTTCTATGAGACTTGTTAGGATAATCGTTTACTCTATCTTATGTAGTGAAATAAAAAGCTGATTTATATAAACCAAGTTTAAACCAAGTTATGCATAAGCGGATTTCATTTGTTTCGACTTCTCGTCCGTACATTACCAAATAACACTCGAAGTAATAATCAACATAAAATTTCCTAACGTATATAAAATACATGGCAAATAATATTCAAACTAACGATTTACATAAAACCAACAAATATCAATTCAGTTAGTGAGACTCAACACTTGTTTTTATTGGATTGAAAGTTTAAAAAATATTATTATAAGTCCTAAAGAAAATTTCAAACACATCTCAAGTGTGAACCTTAACTTAAACTATTTATGATTAAAAAAAACAATCGACATAAAATTTACATAATATATTTATAAATATATATTATATATGTATTAATATATAATAGTGTGTGTATATATATAGTTTTATATTATTATATACTAAATAATATTATATTTACTTTATTATTGTATTATATTATATTTCATAATCTATACTATTAAATATAAAATACAAGATATTTTATATATTATAAAACATATAATTTTATATTATATATATTTAAATAATATTGGTGAATAAGAAATGTGTAGATACAAAAGAATATTTTAATATTTTTTAAGGGTAGAGAGGCTAAATAGTATCTCTTAGATTTAAAGAATCACCGTTCACGCCCATATTTCTAATTTTATTTTATTTTATTCCTTAAAATACAGACAATTTAAATAGGAACCGGGGCAAATGCTCTTGCGAGATGAATCATGGAGTATAAATCAACCTAGAAAATTGGACATCATATCATCCTCATACATTCGTTTCGTTTCCTTTATTTTTTACTTGCTACAGTCCCGACTACAAGCCTGCAACTTAGAACTCAAAATGAGCCCCTACACTAGTTGGGCCTTAATAGCCCATTAACCAAATGAAGCTTAAACCCTAATTTCTACAATCGTAGTATAAAATTTATAATTCCCCCAAAAATTTCATCTTCCCCAGCAGCCAAAATGCAGATCTTCGTGAAAACCCTAACAGGTAAGACCATCACCCTCGAGGTCGAATCATCGGACACTATTGACAATGTCAAGGCCAAGATTCAAGACAAGGAAGGCATCCCACCGGATCAACAGCGGCTCATCTTCGCCGGAAAACAGCTCGAGGACGGCAGAACCCTAGCGGACTACAACATCCAGAAGGAATCAACCCTCCACCTTGTCCTCCGCCTTCGCGGTGGCGCAAAGAAGAGGAAGAAGAAGACCTACACGAAGCCCAAGAAGATTAAGCACAAAAAGAAGAAGGTGAAGCTCGCGGTGTTGCAGTTTTACAAGGTGGATGATTCAGGGAAGGTTCAGAGGCTGAGGAAGGAGTGTCCGAATGCGGAGTGTGGAGCCGGGACTTTCATGGCCAATCATTTTGATCGACACTATTGTGGCAAGTGTGGCCTTACCTATGTTTATCAGAAGGCTGGTGGTGATTAAAGGTTTTATTTATTTTTATGTCAAATTAATCTGTTCCTAAATTTGTAGAACCGGTAATTGAATTTTGATATTAGCTGTTCAATTTCGATGCTTTGATTGCTTAATGAGACTAGATACTACCGTTTTTGTTCAATTTTGATTGTTAGATGGTCATATCCTAAAGCTGATCCATTTGAGAAATTGAGCATGAATTTATGTTCTTCATTGAATTTTTCTTCTTAGAATTATGTACAGGGAGATTAATGTGATGGAAATGAAGTGAAATGGGAGTTCCAGGTTTTGGGATATGCTAACATGTCTTTCAAACTGGTGACATATAGAGGAGATACTTAGAGAGGGATTACAATTTATAAAGTTTATAACTAACCTTGGGCGCGATATAAAAAAGCCATTGCATATTAGCTGGTTTATTGCTGTATACTGAATTTAATTGTGGGTGTTGATTGTATCTTATTGTGAGGTTCCTTTTTTTGCATTGTTATTTGAACTTGGTACAACAATTAAATTAAAAAAATTGAGAAAAGATTTTGGTGCATACGAATTGGTGTCTAATCAGTGCGTGGTATCATCCTAGTGGCAGACTGGAGTGAAGTGAGTGAGCAGTTGCTAACACTTTACTCCACTCAACCAATCAGGAGATAAGAGGCACCCCGCAACAAGGATGCTCTTAAAAAATGTAACCGTTTTATTTAATTTTTATTTTTGAAAAATTTCCCCTGGGGTAACAAGGAGAGGAGTAATGACCTGTACTCCTGAAAGAAAGAAAATGAGAGATCAGAGATGTCAAGGTGTTTTTCATTGAGAATTCATACAGTGACTTGTAGGAAGAGCTTAAAAAGCCACATAAGAATTGTTAGAAGAAACATTCAATGTAAAGCAGGCCAAGAGTTTTTGTCTTCTGTAAATGGTTCATGACCTTCTTAAAAAAAACCCCAATAAGTAATACTCATTGCTGGGTATATTGCTAATGCAAAGCAGTTAAAACGGTAATCGTCAAGGGATCATGTTTGTAATAACATACTTTGCGTTCGAGTCTATAATTTTTTAATGTCAAGGAAAGTGTTAATTATGTTTGTCTTTTTCTATCATGGGGTTTATACAGCTTATTCAGTTATTATTTGAGCAAATTTCTGTATTTGGATTCAGTTGGAGAAATGACGGTTAATGAGGTGGTCCACCTGAATGGATCCTGTATAAATTTATCATTTCCTTTGCAGTTGATTGCTGTTTCTTCTCTTTGAATCAATAATTCTTTTAAGTCTCTTCACCTGATTTTGATGCATTTTGATTGCTGTTTCTTCTCTTTGAATCAATAATTCTTTTTAAGTCCCTTCACTTGATTTTGATGCATTGTCTCATTGTTTGCATTCAGGGTGCTAATATTTGTACATTTTGTTTGTTTCACATGCATCTTTGCGACATATTGGCGATCTTACCAGCACGCATAGTTGATGCATATTTATTTACACGAGTGTCTGGAACTGCTGGGAAAAAAAGAAAAGTAACTTTCCTTGTTTTTGCAAGTCTAGAAGAGAAATTTGTTGAGTTTGGGAGAGATAATGGATGTAATGTAATGATCGATAATCCTTTTCTCGTTTGTTTTGTTCTGGTTAGGGTAGACTAGGTGGTATACAAATTGAGGAAAAAGTTGACCCCCATCAGCGTATTTGTTTTATGCTCTTCATTATTACATGGAGTTTTTACAAATGATGGGATTAATGACGCATACAATACTTGAATTGTTAATGTCATTTCAGTTCCTTCCAAAATCTTGCCGTATTTGAGAAGAAAGATGCTTTAATATCCATGGTTTTTGGTCCCTCAAAATAAACATTCCCGAAAAGGAAAAATGTGATTCACTTCATTTACATTAAATTTACAATATACTCAAAGACAAGAACATTTGACTCATAAAATTCCTTGCGTTGTGCGAGAGATGAAAATTTATAATACCAGGGCCACTTATACATGAAACTCTGACAGCTGCATATGATTATCGATTGTTTGCTTCATGTGTTGTTTTCAGGTTAATTATTATGTTTTCCTACTGATTGATATGCCTCTGGCTTCTGTCCTGCTACTTTCACTTCACATGCATAATAATAACATAAATGCATGACACACAGCTAGAGTTGAAAGTGAAAGCGCAGTAATTAACGTTTTACCGCAATAAACAGGGGAAGAGAAGTTACATGTACTACAATATATAGTGTCTAAACAAGGAAAAGAGGAATCTTAGGGTTTGTCCTTCTTCAAAGAAAGAAAAATGTCGAAGTAACACAATTGAAGTGCTCTACTCTCCTTTCCCTAGCCTTGTGTCTGAGTACCTTAAAGCCACTTGGTTGTGCAATTCTCTTTCTGACTCCACAGCCTATGTTGCTCAATTGTTAAAGAACATTTTGGGGACAAAAGAGCTTCCCGCCTAAAGTAAAGAAAAATTAGTAAACACAGTTTAAACCGTATTAATTGAGCTTTGCTATTGGTGCGTATATGATGTGTGCCTAATTTTTTGGTACTAGCATAATTGATATATATATATATATATATATATATATATATATTTGAGTAACACCATTCTAATTTGATACTACTAAAGTAGCACAATATAACATAATAGGTATGTTAAAATACCACATATCTGGATTAGAATAACACAGAATCTGCTTTTGGCAGCGTATTAATTAGTGCTAGCTACTCAATTGCAAATTCAAGAAAACTGGACCACAACAGCTAGGCTTATATATTCACTTTTAGGGGTGGAAAAGAAAAGTTTCTTTAGGTTTAGTGGGGTGGGGGGTGGGACTCCCATATGATACTTCTCTGGGCTATACGATAAATATTACCCGATTAATATCAACTCTATACTAATCCATTCCCAAAGAAGGTGTCTTTTTTATTAACATTAACAGTTTTTAAAAAAAGGTTATTTTCGATTATATGTATTCACGTAAAGGAGAGAGGTTTAACAATAATGATATAATAAAGTAATTATGTGTTGTTCAACCTAAAAAAGAAGTTTTACGGTATAAACTCTTGTTAACAAGAAGAAGAAAGAGATCGAGAAACTTGAAACGAACTTGTTTTGGTTACGTAGTGTTCCAGTAATATAAATTTTCTGCGTTAAAAGAAAAGACATAGAAATAGTAGAGCTGGGAACTGACATTAAAATTTTATACAATCAATCGCTAAATATAGAAATTTTTAGGAATTGATATATTTTGAAAGAGAAAAGGTTTTATCTCCCTCCTTGCGGAGCCTCGGCTCTCTAAGGTTCCCATATACTTGACAACTTGTAATAGCTACAACATTCCGTATAGGGAAATAAAAAAAAATAAAATAAAAAAAAACTACGTTAAAAACCTTCAAATATTTTCCTTTTTACCAAAAAAAAATCCCTTCAGATATGCCATTTTTACCTTGTGAAAATTGCTTTTCAAGGTTAGTGGATGATAGGGAATTTGGAGTATGATCTTATACTATCAACAAATTTTCGGATATTTTATCAAAGGAATATATTTTCCAAATTTAATTTCTAAAATTGAGAATAAAAATATACAATCAAAACGGGCTCATATATATATGTGTGTGTGTGTGAGGAGGGGAATTAATTAATATCTTTGTAGAGATGGATCATAGCAATAATAGTATTGTGGCAGCTATCATATACCAGTGCTCATGTGGCATTGAATTCTTATATCTCAATTTTCACCAAATAAGGCCGGGCAAAGATTATATTATGTGTAAAAGCTAGGTACCTTAAAGCAAAATGTATTGAATGCATGCATGCTCTTAATTATTCAATTCAAACTAATTAATTAATTACTAGCGCTAGCTACTTTCTTATGGATATACTGTATATACATGATTCAGTATATCTAGTTCCTTCATTGGTAGGTATGCATATGCCTCATGCCTAGTAGACTCCAAAACACATTAATCTTCCTCCACCACCACCACCACTTTCCTTCTTTCCTCTTTAATTCTTCTTCTTCTCTCCATCATATATATCAGCAGAAAATAAATTAAGATCGATGTCAACATTATGCCATGGTTTTGACCTCCAGGATCAAATTTGCTACGTCCAATGCGGTTATTGCACCACCATTCTACTGGTATATATATATTGAATCTTAATTACTTACCATCTATCTATCTATCTATCTATCTATCTATCTATATATATATATATATATCGAATTGGAGCTAGCTAGCACATAATTATATCAATTAACTCCTACATTAATTTTGTCATATACGCTCGTGCACACATATATATGTATGTATGCATTATAGTTTAACCATGACATATAACTGGAAATATATATAGGTAAGTGTTCCATGTAGCAGCTTGTCCACGGTAGTGACAGTCAAATGTGGACACTGCACAAGTCTCCTTTCAGTAAACATGTTGAAAGCCTCGTTTACCCCTTTCCATCTCTTCCCTTCTCCAAACCACTTTCATCTTCATGATCAGGTACTGCTTTCACAGGAGTACGTATTTATTTTGTACATGCATATATAATATATGTGCTTTATATAAACTTAAAAAATGTATGTATATCTGTTCTTATTATTTATTCTGTATTTATTCACGGTTATATATATATATATATATTCATATCTGATTGTGTATATGATCCCCAGATCAAGCAGGAAATTTATCCAGAATTAAAGGACGCCGCTGATCAGAAAGAAATGGTTGAGCACAGCCCATTACCAGAGGTCTCATGGGATGATGAAGAAGATGACTATCATGATGTCCCAATAAATCTTATTATCAATAAACGTAATACGATCGAACCTAATTGATATATATATATATATATATCGATCAGCATAATAGACTAATGAACTAGTTCTGTCTACTAAATTAACGTATCATATATGTTTGATTTTACTGATCTTAAGCAGCTCCAGAGAGGAGACAACGAGCTCCGTCCGCTTATAACTGCTTCATAAAGTAAGATATTAAATTAACTGGAATATCTATTTTATACGTGCACGTGTATTTGGTTATTACGTTGTAAGATCCAAAATTAAAATTCAAATTGTGGAACATAGAGCGGCTTTATATGGATTTTTGTGTGTACGTGTAAATTCAGAATTCTTACAAAAATTTATACATTTATAATGATCAGAGAAGAGATTAGAAGGCTCAAAGCTAAAAATCCCGGCATGACTCACAAGCAAGCCTTCAGTACTGCGGCAAAAAATGTAAGGGTTTAGATCCACTTAATTATTCGTATTTCATATACACGTACCTACGCCCGCGCGCACATACAACCACAAATGTATAATATAATAATGAGGACTTTATTAGTCCGAATTCTGTACGATTTTTTGTATATATTTGAACTAATTAATTAGATCTTAATTACATGTTTGATTTGTTTTAGTGGGCTCAATTTCCGCCAAGTAGGAATAAAGGAGACGAGGAGATCAAAAGTAGCTTGCAAGGAGAGAAAATCCGTTAGGTTCTTAATCACCTTACGAAATCATGTTGAACAGGTAATGAGTCAAATTTTGGGTTGTCGGTACGAAGACTATCTCCAGATGATAATATTCGCTAATACATGTTTGTGATAACATTCTGTCGACGTACACAATATATATTAATTCTTTTCACTACAAAAGCTTATTGCTAAGATTCTTGTCGCCAAAAACTGAGAATGGAGGTTAACTTAATTAATTGTGTGGTTTATATATGCCAAGTTCATCATACCAATCTGCAATTCGGGATTGTACTTGAGCCAAGGTACAACAGTACCTTTGGTTGCAAATAATTATTTTTCGTAGTATTGCATCATATCGCATATTGGATCCAAAGTTTGTCACTATATATCTTAAATTATGTCAACTGTCAAATTTATTGCATATATATATATATATATATATATATGTATGTATGTATGTATATGGGAATTTTTTAATCTTACCCACCTGTCTTAATTATGCTTAATTTACTAATTGAAAAGGTATGCAAAAACAATATAATGTGAATTTTTGAATTTTTTTGAGATCTTTACATAATTTTTATAATTATGTATAAATTGACATGTCTTAATCCTTGAAAATATACTAATTTTACATAGTTATAAAAAACCATATTATAAATCACAAAAAGATGAGTATTTTTTTTAACCTCTTGATATATATATATATGCCACTGAAATGGGCAGATGAATTTAATCACCCTCTTTGTTTTTTTAGGTTTATGTAGGAAGGCAATGGTATAATTTTGGAAAATGGAGTAAATAGTTCATTTATTCAATTCAGTAACAAAACAAAGTAGCTGGAGAAAGCTCTATCAGTTACTTTTCAATGGGTTGCAGTCACTTACCTTTCTGAGGTATAGAGGTTCCATCTGGAAAATTGCTGCACTCACTTGCAATGCAATTAATTATGAGTTTATTGTAGAAGGTTCAATTGATGATTGATAACTAATGTACGTAGCTTCAATTTTCTAAGATGCCATATCCGTATGATTGGTTAATGATGTGTTAATCTCATACAAAACACACATATTAATATTTTATTTATTTGTTTGTTTTTATAAATTTTGTTTTAGAGATTACAAAATAGGTTACAACCTTAAACTTAATCAACTAAACTCTAACGCATATATATACAGGAGCAATTAATCCATAGGGTTTTAGAAAAAACATTTCATCCATAAGTTTAATGATTTTCCCCCATGAGTAACTCGTGAAATTAGCGGGTCATTAGTATCCTACTCTCCTCCCATTGTCATTTCAATTTACTTAATTTAATAAATTGATACTTTTTACATTAGTTTTTGTTGTTGTTGATATTTTAAACAATTATACTAAAATATAAGGATATGACGCATAAAATGTGAAATATACAGAAATTATGTAAAAGTAGCGGTTGTTTATTAGAGCACTTGCATTGGAATATGTAAATTAACCGAAGTAGTTAAAGTAGAGATAAGATATAGAGATTTGAATAAAAATCTACTTGCATTACAGTCTCTAGAAAATCTTTATTTTACTTATAATCTCTATTTTGTCATTTGAATCTCTATTTCTATGTACAAATATAGAGAATCTCTAAACATTAATTATAATAAAATAATGTTATTTTGCTATAATAATCAATATATTAATACAATATTATTTATTAATAATAATAAATTTGTTATATTATTTATTAGTATTTTATATTATAATTTATTTATTAAAATAATATAATTATAATATAAAAATATAAGTATTATATAATTAACATAAATAATATTAATAATTATATACTATTATACTATTATTAAAGATAAGTATTATTATTTATTAATATTATTATAATAAATTTATCATTATTCTTATATTTATTCATTATAATATAAGTACTATTATGCCATTAATAAAAAAACAAAAAAAACAATGATACTAATATAATTAATAATATTATTATAAATTATAATTTTTAATGTTCTTTGTTATATTAATTTTAATAACATTATTATTATTATTATTAATTTAAAAAATTTTATATATTGATGTGAAAGTTAGAAAGATAAATTAATATTTTAAGAAGATAGAGATACTAATGTAGTTGTTAAATATAGAGATTCTATAAATTAATAAAAAATAATATTTGAATAGGTAAAATAAAGAATTTGTTAAGAAACTCTAATGTAAGTGTCCTGAGTATGTAAATTGGCCAAAGTAACTAAAGCAGACTCTAATGATTGGCCAAAGTAACTAAAGCAGACTCTAATGATGTAAGTGATCTTAGAGCACTTGCACTAGACTTGCACTAGAGTATATAAATTGATCATAAGTAGAGATAAGATATAGAGATTTGAGTAAAAATAGAGTATGTAAATTAACCAAAATAATTAGAGTAGAGATAAGATATAGAGATTTGAGTAAAAATCTACTTGTAGTAGAGATTTGAGTAAAAGTTTCTATTTTGTCATTTGAGTCTTTATTCCTACGAACAAATATATAGAATCTTTAAACATTAACTATAATAAGATAATATTGTTTTGCTATAATAATCAATATATTAATACAATATTATTTAATAATAATAATAAATTTGTTATATTATTTATTAATATTTTATATTATAATTTAGTTATTATAATAATATTATTATTACATAAAAAATATAAGTATTATATTATTAACATCAATAATATGAATTTAATAAAAACGAGAGTTAGATTAGTTGAGATATCAAATATTTTGGCTAGAATCGATTCAATTGAAATTTTGGTTTTAGTCCAATAATTTGAAATGAATTTTTTTTCCCGATTGAATGACAAAATTGGAAATGAGGTATACGCATTACGCATATGTGCATAACATCGGTCTTTATTAAACTTTTTCTTTATCGTGGGAGCTAAAAAACATAAATCAAATATCCGTAACTTCAATATGCCTACTTATGACTGTAAAGATATTAATTGCAATACAAATATCACGGGCAATGATAAAGATATTGGGTTTTTTCTGATAATAAATAAAAGTTAGTACTCCGTATTGAGTTGTTCAGCGGCAACAAATTTAAATTTTAAAGGATGCACTATAATACTTGCTTTGCTACTTTGGGTATAAATTTGTATCAGTTGTGTAGTCCGTGTTGTGACACAATTTTTTAAAATACTTTTATAGATATTAGAATTTTGTAATTGTACAAAAAAAACACAGTGTTCGTTTCATAATAATTTTTTTTCACGTTTACGTAAAGTTCAAAGTTATATTTTTATATTTATTTGTAGATATATTATATTCATATAACATTATTTTAATTATACTAAAAATTATACAATGATAAGTTTTATAAATAAATATTCTACATGCCTTAAAATTTGAGGCACAAAAGAAAAACATTGCTTTCATTTCTGGGAGACAATGCATTATTTTATTTTGATGTTTTATATTTTTAATAGTATTTTGTTTTGCCAAATATGTTTTGATTATTGGCTACTTATCCTCTTCTTTAACATCGACGTTATTTGTAAACTTTTTTAAAAATAAACATTATGGTTAAGAAAATTATAATTGATGTTTTATATTTTATCAAAAAGTAGGTGTAATACTCCAAGCATTCTTAGTGACACTTGATATGGACTAAATTATCAATTATCTTTTTAACTATTTTATCGGCTAATAATTTTAATGTGTTGTTTATGATTTTCTTATTTTTGCGAGATTGATAATTATTACTACCTTGTTCCAAAAAAAGAGTTATATTTAAAAATTTTCTTTGTTATTTTGTTATAAATCAAAAAACTTTCAATTACAAACTTATAAATTTCGTCATAAATTAAAGATTCATAACAAATTTCATAAGAAAATTTATTATTTTTACTTTTCATTCTCAGTCAAAGATGCAAAATTAATAGTCGTCAAAAATCTAAATGTTACTCTTTTTGTAGAATGGGAGAAGTATTGATTTCGACTTATATATATTATTTGTGATATAGTAAATAATTTGTCACATTGAACTTGTAGAAATAATTTTATTTTATTTAAATTTTAGTTTATATTAAGTATTATTCAATATAAATATCTATATCTATTTTGAAAGCATTATACTTAATTCACAGAATTTAATCTGTGTATCAATCAAAGTTATCTAATTTGAATAAAATTTAATTATCAGAATTGAAAATTAAATATCTATTTTCTATGGTATTTCCGAGGGAGGATGGACATTTGGTGAACTAATTTGATTATTATTATTTATTTATTTTGCTCAAAACATTCTTAATTTTATTTTTTTCATCTTGACGACACTTGGTGCCATTATAACTATTTTCAAATTTAATGGTGCCATTGTAATATTACTATATATTAAAAAAGTGTACTAATCTAATTGAGTAAGTAACATAATTTAACATTATAATCCAAGAGAATAATAATATTATTTTGGATATAACATTTACAAAGTAACCTCATTGTACAATAAAAATTTTAACTAAGAATTTACCGAATAAAATTACTATTGAAAAGTACACCACATCCATTTTTTTGTGTTTTAAATTGTAGATATAGTTTTGAGTATTGTAGTTGTACACTTAGGAATATGTGCCCAAGAGGGGGGGTGTATATTATTGTTTTATTTTATTAACTCTCCTACCATTCTTTTAATTTTTCTTCTTCTCTTTTTACGTTCATTTTCATTTTGTTTTGCAAAATTTTTGAATTATGTGTACCAAATTTGTTGCTCGATATTTGCTATTGTTTGATTGATTGAATCCAAAATTACAATTTTTTATTGTACAAATGGGGAGTCGAGAATCCGTACGAAAGTATCTGAAAAAATCTAGAATCCGATTAAGATTCTTTGGAAGAATTTACAATATGATACTACGATGTAAAATTCAAACTTTAAAAAGATTTTTGTATAAAAATCTCTAAAAGTTGTAATACTTTAATACTTGTATAGAAAATTCTAGAATTCTCAAGTGTTAATACTTGTAAATTTTTGTTTTGGATGAGTTTATATCAACAATAAATAGGGGTAATTGAGCCAAAATAAAAGGTAAGCAAATTTGGAGAAAGTTTTAATAATGTTCGGTAAGATATGTTCAATTATTTCTCCTATCTCTCTGTTTGCTAATAGATGTTGATGAGGAACTATTGAACTTGTTTGGTTCAAAATTATCTGGTGTGATTTTGATCGTAAATTTTTCTGAATGAAAGAGATTTAAAGGGGCGAGATAATTTAGGTAAATAACAATTGCAACAAAAAAATCAGACAAAAAGAACTCGCGTAGAAAACTCATTAACGAAAAATTACTCATGGAATTCAGCGCAATATAGATTTCAAAAATAATTGTTGCATGTCGTTGTTGTCAATGACAAAAATAATTACAATTCAATTAAAATTTAGACAAATTACTAAGAAATACCTAGTCAGCTCATAAACGGATGAATTTTAGTCTTTAGTATATAAGAATTGATTTTTCTCTTTGGTTTATGTTTTGTAGTTCGTAGACCATAAGAGTGAAAATGAATATATCAAACTTCAATAATCAAGCAAGTTTGTATGCTCTAAGGGTCTGGTTTTTTCACTACTTCTTGATTATCTTGATTATGAATTAAAGTTAAAAATTAAAAATAAAATGTAAGTATTACTTCTTACATTTTGACATAAAAAAAGAAGTTAGTGATATAAAAATAGAAAAAATGAACATTTAAACAGTTGTTATGTAATATATATATATATATATATATATATATATACATTTTACCTCTCCACCTCCCACCTCTCCAACTTCTCCAACTTCTCCATCTCCCCACCTCTCCAACTTCTTCACTTATCCATCTTTCCACTTGTATAGCTCTTCTTGTACATTTTATTGCCTATAAATAGAGGTATTGTATAATGGTGTTGGTGGACATTGAAGTTGAGATATAATATAGAAATAACATTGCTCTCTCTCTTTTACTTTTGCTTTATATTATAACACGTTATCAGCACGAGTTTGCTCCAGTCAAATTGCGATTGGATTTTGTTTCGAGAATAAGGTACTTTTTAGATTGTATCTTCTTATTCTTTACTTTTGTTTTATATTTTATTTTATTTAACATTGTATGAAAGTAATACTTTCATTCCCAGAAGAGAATGATAAATTAAGTACTTTTATTCCCAGAAGAGAATGATAAATTACGTACTTTCATTCTCAGAAGAGAATGATAAATTAAGTACATGATAAAACCAGAAGTTTTTATTATAATTTAGATTTTTGTTAAAAAGAAAGAACCTGAAGTTCTTAATTTTTATAAAAGAGAACCTGGAGTTCTTTGCCTAGCATTATATATATATATATATATATGTCTCCAATACTTAATTCTCTTAATAACCAGAAGTTATTAAGATTCTTTTCCTTAGTCATTTTATTTATGTTTATTGAATATAAATGCATATTTTAAATTCATAGCATTTTTTTTGTAGTTCTTATGGCCAACATTTCTAAACTTGAGTTCAATGTTCTTGATATATCGGGTAAGAATTATCTCCCATGGACTCTCGATGCCGAGATCCACCTTACAGCAAATAATCTTGGAGAAACAATAAAAGATGGAAATAAGGCCTCCTCGCAGGAGAAAGCCAAAGTAATGATATTTCTTCGTCATCATCTCCACGAGGATTTAAAAACTGAATACTTAACGGTGAAAGATCCGTTAGAATTGTGGAGAAATTTAAAAGAAAGGTATGACCATCAAAAACAAGTACTCCTCCCAAAAGTTCGTTATGAATTGCTTCATTTAAGATTACAAGATTTAAAATCTGTAAGTGAATATAATTCTGCAATGTTTCGTATAACTTCTGAATTAAAGTTATGTGGAGAAAAGATTACTGATGAAGACATGTTAGAGAAAATATTCTCTACATTTCATGCCACAAATTTGCTCCTGCAGTAGCAATATCGAGAGTGTGGTTTTAAAAGATATTCAGAACTGATATCATATCTTATTGTTGCGGAACAAAATAATGAGCTTTTGTTGAAAAATCATCAATCACGACCCACTGGTTCTAGTCCATTCCCTGAAGTGAATGCGACATCATTTAAAGGAGGTCAAGGACGAGGACGTGGTCGCAGCCCCAGAAGAGGCCGTGGACGTGGTCGCAGTAATGTTTGGCGACGTGATGGTCATAATCCTAAATCAAATGAAAACAATGCTGGGAGATATGAAAAGGGAAATAATTCTTCATCTTCTAAGAAACATGAAAATGTTTGTTTTAGATGTGGTATGACAAACCATTGGTCACGTACATGTCGTACTCCAAAGCACTTGGTCGAACTCTACCAAGCTTCCGTCAAGAAAAAAGGAAAAGAAGTAGAAACAAATCTAGTTAAAAATGATTCGAATGATTTGCTTATAGATACACACCTAGATGTTTCTGATTTCTTTGAAAATGTTGATGAAGAGATTAATGTCATGAAATAGTTTTTGTTATTTTTAATAATAAGTTTAGTTTAATTTCTTTTCATCTTTATATATGTTTGTAAGTCAGTTTGTCATTAAATAAAAATTAGTTTTCCTTTTATTTGATCTTATATATATCTTTTCTTATTCCAAGGAAAAAGAATATGATTGGAGGCTCAAGAAAAGCTATGGCAAATAGTAAAGATGAATGTTTAGTAGACAGTGAAACAACAAACTCTATACTAAAAAGTAAGAGATATTTTTCTCAATTATCTCCTGCAGAGACACATGTTAATACAATATCTGGCATTAGTAATTTAATTGAAGGCTCTGGAAGAGCTTGTATTTTGTTACCTGAAGGAACAAAATTATTTATAAACGATGCATTATACTCAAGTAAATCCAGAAGAAATTTACTAAGTTTTAAGGATATTAGAAGGAATGGTTATCATCTTGAAACCATGACTGAAAATAATATTGAGTATCTTCACATTACATTTATTGAATATGGCCAGAAGATCATATTGGAAAAGTTGGAAGCTTTATCCTCTGGATTATATTGTACGAACATAAGTCCAATAGAATCAAATATGGTCAGCAACCAGAAGTTACTTGACACAAAGACATTTATTCTGTGGCATGACAGGTTAGGTCATCCAAGTAGCACTATGATGAGGAGAATAATTGAAAGTGCAAATGGGCATCCCCTAAAGGACCAGAAGATCCTAGTATCAAAAGATTTATCATGTGCAACATGCTCTCTTGGAAAATTAATAATTAGGTCATCTTCAAATAAAATTGAAAATGAATCTCCTTCATTTTTAGAAAGAATTCAAGGAGATATTTGTGGGCCTATTTTTCCTCCATGTGGACCATTTAGATATTTTATGGTTTTAATTGATGCATCAACTCGATGGTCACATGTTTGTCTATTGGCAACAAGAAATGTTGCATTTGCTAGACTATTAGCACAAATAATCCAACTGAGAGCAAATTTTTCAGATAATCAAATTAAAAGCATTAGACTTGATAATGCAGGAGAGTTTACATCCCAATCTTTTAATCCACCTCTCCAACTTCTCCACCTCCCACCTCTCCAACTTCTCCAACTTCTCCACCTCCCCACCTCTCCAACTTCTCCACCTCTCCACTTGTATAGCTCTTCTTGTACATTTTATTGCCTATAAATAGAGGTATTGTATAATGGTGTTGGTGGACATTGAAGGCTCCACTTGTATAGCTCTTCTTGTACATTTTATTGCCTATAAATAGAGGTATTGTATAATGGTGTTGGTGGACATTGAAATTAAAATATAATATAGAAATAACATTGCTCTCTCTTTTACTTTTATTTTATATTATAACAACAGTAAATTTTTATTAAAAAATTTAAAAAGAAGTCATAAATGGACATGCCCTAAATTCCCCATATGCCCGTGATTTTCTCTCGTACGTAACTGTATCCACTTGCAAAATACATGTACACAAATTTGTTTACGTATTCCGCCAGTAAATAAATTTATATCTTAAAATTTACTGAGCACTCTTTTATGATTCATTTAATATAATATTAAAATTTAATGTTTTCTGTTGAATGAGAACTTTTGGATCTCTCCTTTTTATCATAAGATTAATATAACCGTTAACCTATATTTTATTTATATATAACTTGTTCACTATTTCACTTAATTCAGTTTTTGGATTAAGAATTAATTCAATTTAAATTCGATGTGTAAGTTTCGTATGTTGATTTTAAGCTGGACTTCTCTTAATTTGAGATACTATGATTTCTAAGTTGTTTTTAATTTTAATTTATTATTTTTTAATAAAAGGTTTATGATATTTATTTTATGTAGAAATAAAAAAATTAAACTAAAATAAGTTACGGTCGGATCGCCCTTCGGACAATACTAACTTATAGATCAAGATAAACTGTAAAATTGTCTATTATATTGAGCATTTAGTGTTTAAAAAACCTGTCATGAATTTATGTTACAGAGAAAATAAAATAAAGAGAGGCTAAAATTCTTAAAAAAACTACCGCATATTCCACTGGAGATCAAACAATACAAATTGAAACTCATGTACATCGATTAATTTTGAAATATCAAACTTTCACGCAATGTTAAATTTTCTAGAACCGGAATAACGGTAAGTAAAAAAATTAATGGTTAATTTGATATAACTTTTATAAAAAGGGTGAGATGAGAGTTTGAGTAATAATTAGTTAGCTCGTGGGTTGGAATTGAGATAAAATAAAAATATTTTTTTAACTTTATTTTTAACTCACAAAATAAAGAGTTTGAGTTGAAGTGTATAATTCTGCCAAACACAATTATATTAATTCAATAAGTGAGAATTCAACCCTAAATTTAGTTGAAAAGAAAATAATGCTAAATGGACCCTAAATATACGTGGACGAGAGAAATTAGATAAGTGTTCATTCTATTTAAACAAGTTAAAATGACGAGGTTTCCACAACAATTTGTATGCTATCCACTATTTTAAGCGGCTAAAAAATATGAGTAATGTTGTCATGAACTTTCACATTATATTAACAAAAAAGAATTGTAAAAAGTTTTACGGGCTTTATTATATGAGCTATAGGAAGGTGGAGGACTTTGTCCTCTTTTAATTGACTTATTTGACTTAAAATATGGATGTTAATCAAGTAATTTAACATTTTTGATATCTACAATTATAAGTTATTTGATAGACTTTCCCAAAATCCTCTTTTGTGATACTTTCACTAAATTTTTAACTTTGATAGTTTATTCGTTTTTGTTTTCATTTCTAATATTTGTCTCAGTCAAACGCTACAAATTGTGAAAACTAAAGTTACTCATATTAGTTTCTTAATTTAAATCACAATTTCAATTTTGTTTTATAAATCTTGCGTGATTGGTTGTCAACTAAGTATCATGGTGATGTACTAATATTGTGGTTTGATTTTGGTTGATCGATAACATAGTGAAATTTTAGAAAATTATATTAGAAAGTAAAGACTCGCCAATAAAATATTCCTACTCCAAAACATAAAGAAGTTTTTTTTTTGTTATATAAGAAATCACTGCTTAAAAATTTACATATACACTTATATATCTATCAATTATTTTGTATGATTTTTTATTAATCTGCAAATTTCAAAATCCTCATCTCATCACTTTGAAGAAGTAATCATTTTAAGAATGAAGTTAGCTAACTAATGGGTAAATAATGACCTCTTTTGTAACAAACAAAAAGAGAAAAAATAAGAAGATAGAACTAACTAACTTGGCCAATTTCAAATATATGTTTCTTTGTGAATGAATTATATATTTGTTGATGATAGTTAATTTAAAATACTACCCCTCACATATTTATGATAATTATTTCTTAAAAATTATAAAGCGACTTCCATACTATATAGTGAATATAAATTTGTTTCAACATAATGAATTTAATTCTTATATCATTTTTGAAAAAAATAACGTAAGTATTAAATAACACTTGAGAAAAAGATTTATGATTATAGCACATTTTTCATTTAAAAATTATTAGCATTGTGAGGGACTCCATATATACAGTCTTAAAATTTAATAAGAGATTTTTCGCATTAACATGCTTATTTACTTTATTATATATTAGTAATCTAAGCACACAGATACAAGTACAATTGTTTATCCAATTATATTCATAGTCTTGTATAAATTATATTTCGATTTTGTAGATTATAACGTACAAATCTAATATATCAAAAGATATATTAAAAAGAAAAGTACGTACTAAAAATAAATTTAATCACAACGTAAAACCCGGTCATTTAAACACAAAAATCAACATTCTTCTTAAATCAAAACATGTAATTGACTTACTGAGTTTATACACAAACTGATAATAATTAGTAGGAAAAAGAATTCATGATGTAGATAATTGTATTTAAAAAATTACAAGAAACTACTCCGTATAAAAAATAATTTTGAAATATCTACGCTAAAATTGCAAAATAGGGCTTAATATCACGAGCATTCTACTAGGCTTTAATCATCGATCAAAAGTTAGAATTTGGGATTCGCTGAATCCAGGTTAACACACACACACACACAGATATACATATATATATTCGGTGTATAGGAGTTGAGACAAATTCTTGTGATTTCAGTCTTGAGCTCTGCTTTGGGAAGAAGACCATTTATATAGCTCTCCTTCTCTAATAATCTGACGCGACTCTGCAAAACCTTGGCTTGCAGCTGACAATAATAATCTGGGCTTTCTCAGGTACCAAAATTTCCGGCCATTCTAATGTTTTTGGTCGTCCGCATCTCTTATATTCCGTAAAAAATTATATATTTTGATCTGGTTATTCGGTGATTTTGGTTTCTTAATGAGTTAATTCTGATTAAGCTATAATTTGTGTTTTGGTATACCAGGGATCCATTACTTAATCTGTTCGCTCCTAGGGTTTTTCTGTTTCATCTGAAATTGAATTCAATTGCAATTGGGGTTTGCATTTCTGTATGCTTGTGGCTTGAAACCTAGCGGACCCAATAATTAGGGCATGGCGTTACACCGGCCATTCTCACCACCTCCTCAGTCTATTATTGTTGGTACATCTTTAGTATTGTTTCCGGTATAAGGGTGAATGTGTCTGTAAAGTGATCTCGGTAACTTAAGATAATTGGAAGATAATTGATAATCTATTTTTGTTACAAGATACGTCCTAATCGATAAATTTGATACGTGTCTGCAAATGTATGCTTTCTACTGTTGCTATGTTGCTTTTATCTTGACTTGACACTGCCTACGGCCGAGTAAGCATGATAATACTTTTGTTAGAACAAGTTCGAGCTCTTGTATATATTTCCTTTCCTTGTTGCTGATACTTGAATTACAATTATACTTTTCTTGCTGCATTGCGCAGAAATTTTCTTTTGGAGACTTGCTACTTTTATATTCTGGAACTTTGAATCATACCAATGGCCTGTTGTTATCCTTTCTCTGACATTATTATTGATTTCCAGATGAGTCTTATCACTGATTCTCCTGTACACTCTTCAAGCAGCGACGACTTCGCAGCGTTTCTTGATGCAGAGTTAGATTCAATTTCAGATACGTCACCAGACCGAGGTGAAGACGAGAATGACGACAACCGTGACTCGGATCAATTAAGGTATATATATTCTAGTTCCTAAATGAATTTTTATCCGTGTATTATGATCGCAAAAGGAAGGTAATAATATCCTTATCTACCCCTTGTTAAAGTTATGTAGTATCAGCATTAAACCCTAATAAATTTTACTAATCAAGTGGTCCTTAAGTTCATAGAGATTTTGCTCTTGTACATATATCTCCATCTCATTGTAATGTGTGGACAAGTAAAGGAAAGTTTGGAATACAACTGATGTTTTGCATGGGGATCAATGAGGTGTTCACTTTTACGTTGTGAACTTGTGAGGGAGATATGGCAGTGGTTCTTTCTTTGTATGTGGTGTCATCACTTTGTCTTGTGTTCCATTGTGCTATCTTTTCATGCTTGGTGGGGGTTAGGATGCATTGAGGCATAATAAAGTGGAATAACTGTCATCATGCTTTATCATGGATGGTTTAGCTTGAAAGAAGTAGCTGCTCATATATAATTGGTCTTGTTGAATGAGGTGCATCCCATATTCTTTTCGTCTTTTTTTCACCTTTTGAATTGCCTTTTTTGACTTGATTATTCCTCATATGTGTGTGGGTGGGGAGGGGTGTTTATGTAGGCTGTGTTTTTGGGTTTCTCCTGCATTTTATTAAATTTACTTGTACTAGGTGATTTATTTTTACTTCTAAAATCTACTGAAGATAAACTTTAACTGTTCAAAATGAAAAATAAATTTAAATTTTTTGCAGGACTAAAAGACGTAAGGTAGAGGTGTTGGAAAGTGATGTAGATCCTCATGTTTCAACATCACAAGGAGAAGCAGGAAAAGTTTTGGGTGATTTTTCTGCCTGGTTAATCAGTCAATACATTGGTTTCTTACTTTCTTTGATATATAATACGCTTGTCATGTTTGATGAAAACTATTGTTTAGCTGGGATATTACATGGAAGTTTGCAAATTGGAGGATCCCTCTTCTTTTTCATCATTGCTCTATGATGTAAGAAATTTTAGCCTGCTAATGAAAAGGGAATAAGTTACATTTGAGCAACGGTCATCATATAAATTGGCGCACATGTTCACGATTTATAGTTTTGTGCTCTATATTTTGGAGGACCTACACATTTTTAATTTAATATTATCATCAATTAGCAGTCATAGTTTTGCTCTTGTACTTCACAAAAAATCGTAATTTATCATTCCAAATTTATCATATTCTAGAGAGTACAGACCATATTTTGCCGTCCTAAATAAATGGGTGAATAGGATTACATAGATATTTTGATTCTCTAATATGTTTCGATTTCATGTAGATTGCTAGTGTTTAATGGGAGCTGGTTCTTTGAATTTAATGTTGTATGTAGAAGCATCCGTTGAGAGAGATGTTTGTACACATCCTGGTATTATTGGAGGTATGTGCATTCGATGTGGACAAAAGATGGATGATCAGTCGGGGGTTGCATTTAGCTATATCCACAAGGTCAGCCTCTTGACAGCTTACATCTTATTTGATAACAATTACTAGTTCTTGTCTCTTTGTCTGTATCCACAGACATCCATAGAAAGAGAACAAGCAGGTTTATTAGACTCCTCGGTGTGACCACATTAGGTTACACAAGATTCTCTTGCTTTTGTTCTGGTAAGGTTATTTGATTAGTATTTGATGATGGGCTTGAATGGCTGAGACTAACAAGGGCATGGTTCCTGGTAATTGGCTAATTGCTATAATTATGAGGTTACTATGACCAAAAGATTGTTTTTTTTACCCGTTTTAATCATTAGTAATTGATTCTGAGCTTGACTATGAAAGGGATATCATTAAAATATGATTTGATTCCTTGGGATTAGTTAAATGAATAAAACACAAATGTCGTCTGGTGCCGAGTTCTGTGGGCTAGAGACCAGAAACTTTGATAAATTTATAGGGATGTGTGTGAGGCCGGCATGCTTGGGCTGAAATGGTCCTCCTTGCACTCTGCTTCTTCTTTGCCCCCTATTTATAAACTTTTGAGTTGTGTACCACATATGCTCATTTGTCGGCTGCATAAGTAAAACTAGCCCTCTATAGTGAAGATTCATTTAAGCCTTTGAAGCTTGATAGTGCTTGAATGATTTGTTAAGACTCAGAAGTATTTCTTTTGTCAAATTTAGGATAAACAAAGGTGTACAACGGATAAGAGAAATTGAAAAAAAATTCCTAAGAACTTTTTCTGCCATTAGCTTGGCCTGAAATCAGCTGTCTAAATATACTCCA
>CM025780.1:36584887-36598758 GCA_014636745.2 Centella asiatica | reverse complement strand
CACAACCCCCCAAACAAAAAAAAAAAAACAAATAATCTTTGCAACCATTTGCATGACATGGTCATTAAAAAAAATTTGTTGAGTTTCTACTAATTTTCCAAGTTGTCCTTTTAAGCTATTCAGACGGAAATGTTTGAAATGAAAAACTAAGAGAATATAAAAAAATTGTAATGATTAGAGAGAAAAACTAATTTGGTAATTATACATCATAGAAACGTCTAAAAGAGGAAGTGTTGCAAAGAAAGTGGGACGTCCCAAAAAGAAAGTTATTGTAATGAATTTGGGACGGAAGGAAGTATGTTTTTTCTGATCTTTATATGAAGAGGAGGCTAGAAGAGAAGACCAGTTGAAGAATCCATGCCACATGTCATAAAGCCATCTCCAGCGGCTATCTCCCTTCCCTTCGGTTTTTCATTTGTCCCTTTGCTTCGTCATGTCCCCTCACCTTCTTAAAACATCCATCATCTCCCAAATTTGTGTGATTGAGATTTGAGCGTAATCCCTATATAGCGTGTGATTGAGATTTGAGCGTAATCCCTATATAGCGTATTCCTTATTCCTTCTTCATTATTTTTAGCTTTTCATCGAAAATCCTCTACCTATTTGTGCTAATAAATAATGAATTGATAATCTGTGTCAATTCTTGTTTAACAGGATTTAAGGCTTGCTAATGATGAAATTGCTCGATTGCGCAACAGAGACCTGAAGAATTTGTTTCGCCATAAGAAGCTATACTTGGTTCTTGATCTAGATCACACACTTTTGAATTCAACCCGGTTGCAGGATATGACAGCAGAAGAGGAATATTTAAAGAGCCAACCTGATGCTCTGCCAGGTATAATCTGTTTTTCACTTTATTTTAATTTCATGCATCTCCATATTTCCATTTCTTATAGTACCATGTACAAACAAAATCTTGAGGTGATTCAGCGGTGCGGAGTCTTTTTAGTTACTTCCTGGAGTAAAGATATCCAAAGCTGATAATTAGTGCTTCTAAAATATATATTTCAAGTTCACATATGTCTCACCTCTCTAAATTGGTTGCTTGTGCATATTAAATTTTGGTATCTGGTTTCTGTGAAATGCTTTATGGACATTGTCAGGATCAGGCTTCGACATCAGAGATCCTGGAAGATACATTGATTTGGCAAGCCTAGAATTATATTCTTCATCCTTTTTATTTATTAAATACTCTCTCATTTCCAAGATTAGAGATACATTTCAGTTGAAATAAAATAAGTTTGCGATCCTATCATTCAAAATTGAAGTGAAATATTTTACGTTGAAGTGAAATATCATAAAGTATATATAATACAAAGTTTTATATTTTGATATTCTTACAAATTCATATTACAAATGAAATTATAGGATTTGCAGATGGTGCTACATTAAAAAAGAAATGTATTTGTAATTTTGGAACGTGGGAATATGAATTTTTAAAAATATTTAATGATTGCCATAATAATATAACATGGTTCTAATAAAAGAAGAAGCTGACATTAAGTTGAATTATGTTTTAAAAGTCAAGCTGACTTGTGAATTGTTTTCAGCTAAATTTTCCAGTTGTGCTTAATTTATGTAGCATTTCATTTTTAACTTGCTGGGTGCAATTTACAAATTCTAAAGCTATCACAGTTTATTTTGTTTTCCATTTTATTGAATCTAGGTTGTTTTGGTGGAGAAAAGGTCTGATGAGTTATAATTTCTCGACGTTTCCTGTATTATACAGCGCATTTGATATAGCCATCATCTATATTTAACTGTTTTAGCCATGCATCTGTTCCTTTACGTCTTATAATCTAATACAGTCAAAACAGCTTAACATAGTCTTTTATCTACCTTTGGTCTCAAATATGTTAAGGACAGACTTATTCAGATTGGACTTCATGCACATGATGACCAAACTGAGGCCCTTTGTTCGGACATTCTTGAAAGAAGCAAGCAAGTTGTTTGAAATGTACATTTACACAATGGGTGAAAGAGCCTACGCATTGGAAATGGCAAAGCTGCTTGACCCTGATGCTGTTTACTTTAACTCAAGAGTGATTGCACAAGGCGATTGCACGCAAAGGCACCAAAAGGGTCTTGATGTGGTTCTCGGGCAAGATAGTGCTGTTTTGATTCTTGATGATACAGAACAAGTAAGCGGATAGCCACCAGTTGGAATCCTTTTTTACTTTGGATTTTTTCATGATTCAGGTCACTATGATCAATTTACTTGCTATAAATTAGTACACTACGTTTAGATGTGTCTCATTACTTATCCATGTTGATTGAGGACTTTTCACTTAACACACTTATGACAGCTACATCTGCATAGCACTTTTCTAGGACTTGCTTACAACTTAATTGTTTGAGGAAGGGTTTTGAGATTACGATCTTTTAATCTCTTAGTGTTTAGTGGTTTACATGAAATCCACTTCAAGAAATAGATTGAAGAAACTATTGAATGTAACAAGAGAGTGAGGTAGGCATTCTGTGTGATTCTTGAGACAAACCATATTTTGTTTTGCTTCATATGAATGACATCTCAACTGGATAGTATGCACGTAAGACATGAATTTATTTTAGTTTCTCAAAACTAGAATCTCTTGAACACTTGTTGCAAAATTTAAGTAGTCATGAAACATTTGGGTGGCTTTCATTGAGTTTCAAGTATAAGCATCATGATCTTTATTTTTTCCTGGTGCAGGATATTCATTTCTGCTAATGTATTTCTGCAGTTGTCAATTAAATCATATTTAGCTAAAGATGTTTGTTGCCGCCATACTTTAGGTGTGGGTGAAACATAAAGAAAATCTTATATTGATGGAGAGATATCATTACTTTGTGTCAAGTTATCGACAGTTTGGCTTCAACAGTAAATCACTTTCTGAACTGAAAAGTGATGAGAGTGAGGTTGATGGAGCACTGGCTACGGTTCTCGAAGTGCTCAAGCGGATTCACTCAATGTTTTTTGACCCAGTAAGTCCAGTTTCTATGGCTTCATCAACTTCTTACTGCATGCTTGATCTGCTCTCTTATTCTGTGAGATGAATCTGTTTTTACAGGAACACAAGGATGATTTTTCTGAGCGGGATGTAAGACAGGTAAAACTCCATATGTTCATGATTGTCAGATTCTCCCCTCTAGTTTGCTTTCCCTCCTATCACATATCTGAACTTCGTAGTTTGGTTTTTAAATTGGTGTGTGTTTTTTTCTTGTTTTTCCTTCACAGCCAATAATATGGGGTCCTTAGATAACATATGTCCCCATCCTATGATATCTCTTTCTGGTATCATACTGACTGTATCCGGTTCAATCTTGATTGATAGTTCATCCGTGGTGGTCTAGTATCCTGGTTGTAGGCCAATTTATAATTGCTTTCTAAATATATGAATATGTCAATATTTATTTACATTTATGCTTATATAAAAATTTGTGCAGTGCGTGTAGATGTAGTGTCCTTATTTGTGTTTGTGTACTGTAAGATGTCTATGTTCAATATGTGCAGTCTGATATTAGAATTTTGCAAAATATCTGAAATGCGGCCGAGATGAAGATAGAGTCTCATTATACATGTCAATAGTGAAACCCTGCAATATAGTAAGATCCGTTGACTTTGGAAATCGTGAGGTTTCAGGTCCTCCATTCCTAAAAAGCCCATTGCTGTCAAGTCCAAAAAGTGAAAAAAGAGTTGTATATCTAATCACATATCAGGGGGGTGGAAAAAGGCCGCCATATCTGTAGAGAGGAGAGCATGGATTTATCTTGAAAAAGCACATTACATTTTTCAAAATTAAGGATACTAAATCAGTCTATAAAACTCATCTTCGCTTTCCGCTTGAAATTTGTTCCTTCTCCCCTCATTTAAATTGAAGAATGACGCTAATTATCAGGTATGCTATGAGAGGACCGGAACAACGACTTATGGTCTCCCACTAATGGCACGGGAAGATCTAGGATGAAGGTATGGGCCATGGGGGAAGGAAATTGGGAAATGATGGGTCACAACTGTGGATTGGGTGGAGGGGGATTGGGCAGAGGTGTGGAAATTTTGGGGATTTAGAAAATGCGTGCAGTTTTTTTTTTCATCCTTGATAGTAGTTTCTTTCATATGTTTAATAAATTTGGCCTACTTTAACCTTCAAATGATAAGGGATATATATATATATATATATTAGAATCGAAATCCATTTGCTGATAACTTGATTTCTCTTATAGAGCTATTCTGAATAGCACTTTGTTTTGTCAATTACATTTTATCTTGTATCTCTGTGAATTTGGTGATCGAACATGGCCCATGGGATATTGCTAATTTTAATTTTAAACTATTGTCCTCCTGACATGGCCTTGACTCGTGGTTCTACTCTTTAGTAGGTCATTGATAAGACAATGAATCAGTTTGGCCAAAAGAGTAACAGGTGAAATTTTCCTGGTACATTTGCAAATCCTAAAATTATTGCGCAAAATAATTACTTTAAATTCATTTAAAATGGTAGATAGTAGAAACAACATGTATATTCCAACAGAGAACTTTGTTATTAATTTTAGCAATTCATTTCACATTTTGAATAATTGGATTTCTAGGTTTTCCCAATTGACTTGAAAAAAATCCAAATGTAACTGTGTAGAATGAATATGATTGTGTATGCATATCTTGCTGGCAGGTGCTGAAATCAGTTCGAAGGGAGACTCTAAAGGGGTGTAAAATTGTTTTTAGCAGAGTTTTTCCTACTCAATTTCAGGCTGAGAGTCACCATCTGTGGAAGATGGCAGAGCAAATGGGAGCTACATGCGTAACGAATATTGGCCCATCGGTGACACATGTGGTCTCAACAGACAAAGGAACGGAGAAGTCTCGCTGGGCCGTGCAAGAAAATAAGTTCCTGGTTCATCCCCGGTGGATAGAAGCTGCCAACTATCGCTGGCAGAAGCAGCCTGAAAATAATTTTCCTGTCAATGAAGTAAAGCAGACTAAATGATGCAGATCTAGTGCCCTTTTTAGCCTCAAAGTTGGAGTGAAGTCTATTACCTGGCTCTCTTTAGGGCTTCGTTTTCAGAATGTCGGAGTGGATAGAATTGACAAGAGGAATAATTAATTTAGAGAAAAAATGTTGACAGCATTGACTTACAGAAAGCAGGATTTAATTTTTGTTTCATTTTCTTTCTTCATTCAAGGTTTTAAGTTCGCCTAAGTGTGAATTACTCAATTAGAACAAACAGCCTGAATCTGCTCAAGCTTTTGCCCTGGTGACGGTTATTATGCATCAAACATGACAACTTCCTATTGGCAGAATTTTATGCCAACTTGAATTCTGATTTGTTGAACGTGTATTTTTAAATATTTTCTATATCTTCTTTTTAAAAATTTGATTTTGGGTTACAGAATGTGAGTAGGTTATTGCATCCTTCATGCATCATTCATTTTAGGGGGTGTAACGTGACCGAGTTTGTTTGTTTGGTTTGATTCGGCTTGTTTAAAATTCGATTCGAGTGGTTAAACAAATCGATTGTAAACACGATTTGAACTCGTGCAAAGAACTAGTTATTTTTATTTAATTGTTGTTTAATATCAAATTTGTATGAATTAATTTAATTTTGATTATACGATACAAAAATATTTTAGTACATATATCAAGTATTATTAATTTCATAATTTCATCAAGTTAAATTGATTTTGTAAATTCAAATTTGATCTCATATATTTTTATACATATTTAATATATTTATATACTTTATTATAAATATAATGCTAACATATTCATTAATAATTTCATCACATAAAACTTATAATATTAATAAAAGAAGAACTTATAATTTTGATAATAGAATTTAAAAGGAAAAAAAGATAATAAAATATAATACTTAAGAATTGCAATGAATATGATTTCGAATACTATATTTTAGATTATTCATTAATATTTCCTTAAGTTGTGTTAAAATTTTTAATTAAACTAAAGTGAAATCAACATAATTTATAATTCAAGCTCTAATTAAAATATATTATTTTATACTTACTCGTATATATTATGTTAATTATAAATTTGAAAACGTATTTTATATATTCATATACAAAGTTAGATATCATATAAAATAAAATATAAAAAATATTTGAAATATTTATATTATTAGATTATACATTTTAAATCATATTAAAAACTACAAATTACTTAGAAAATAAAATTGAAATATATGGTAAATCTTAACAATTATTAACTAAAAAAAAATATAACAAATAGATATAACAGAAGCCACCAGACAATTATTAACAAATAAACCTAACCAAGCAAATTACAATTTAATCAATTATAATTGAAGATGTTAATTAAAATAATTGTAAAAAAATAATGATGATAAACGTTAGTAACCCCAAAAATGTAATAACTGAATAAAAATAACTTAACTAATAAAAATAATAATAGTTCGAGTCAAACAATATAATTTTAATTGAAACATTGAATTTATTTGTATAATTTATAATATGTTTATATATATACCTCAAAATAGTTAATTATGATAATATATACTTTAAAGTTACTTAATATACATTTAATAATTGTTATACTTATTTAATGGAATTAATTTTAAATAAGTATGATAATTATGTTAATTAAACTATCAAATATTGCATTTAATTTTTTGTCCATGATTTCATTAGTCATGCATATAAAGTTATTTATTATATTATATTCATATATTTTATTTTAAAATTATCAATTAAGAATCTTGTAACTCCTAATAGAAATAAGAATCGAGGGAAGTAAAAGTGAATTTATGAGTATTTTATGAACGTAGAAGTGGAATAAGAAAATATAATAATAAAATAAAAAAAAATTTAAAGAGAGTAATATTGAAAAGAAAATGTGCAAAATCATGAGATAAAAAAATAAATTTATGCTTTTAAATAGATAATAGAAGTTCAACTCGATATCGATTGGACGAGACTCGTTTCCGGCTATAAATAAAACTTACATATTCCTCACTCGTGTTCACTTGACACCATCCATCAGAAGGCTTAACTAGCTTAACATTTTAAGTTCCGTCTTGTTTGAAATTTTGAGTGATAGATTTTCTTTACATTAAAATAGTTATATTTGAGAAAGAAGCTCAATATTTCTGGAACAGAGAAAAGAGAATTCAGAATAGTGCATAAATACAATGCGATATACAGAGGATAGCAAGGAACTTTCACATCAATCTCTAAAGAAATAAGTTTGATAATATTTTATCACAAAAGAAATTGATAATCATCACGATCTAGGTTGCTAATGGCCTCAAAGTAGAAATTGGCTTGCCATGGTGGTCGGAGCAATTGAACTGGGCGGCGCGTGAGGTTTTGGTTGCCCGGCTGATGTTCATCATTATATATCAATTCACAAGATCCCGACTAATATAGTAATATGCAAAATGAGTTTTAAATACTTCTGTAATTTAGTAGTTACAATTAGATTCATCATAATAAAATTAATTATAAATTAAATGTACCTAATAAGATAATTACAATCAAATCTATAATCACAGAAAATAATGTAATTTACCGTAACATATCATTTACAATGAACTCAATAGTAATATCAATTATTAATTAAATTGATCATATCAAACCAATAATTACAAACTTACTTGTGTCTGACTGTGTGAGTTTTAAAGCTACCATTCTCTCTGTTTTACCAAGATATTTCGATTAGTTTATAGTATAATCGTAACACCTCAAAATTAAAATTGATATATGTTTGTGCAAATTTCAAAATAACAAAATTTGTATTCAGCGCTACTTTAAAAAGCAGATATCGGAATATCAAAATTTGTAAGCTACGTTAAAACAATATGAATGTAAATAATTTATTAATAATAATGTAGTTGTTGGTTTCTAGGAAATACTCCACTAAGAATATTTTTTTCTTTTTAAAAGCAACAAATTCTATCTATAATCTACTCATTCGAACCTGTCTCAGATATTGATCTTAATTCATCCGGCGGGTTTTCTAACAACTTTGTTGGGAAACTTATTTTAGAAAACCACTCGCTCCCCATATTCATAATTTATTAATGAATTAGCCTATGTACAAATTTACGAGAAAAATTCACAATTAATTAAAATTTAATATATGAATAAATTTATTATTCTCTTTCTTTCTTAATCAATGAGGTCAATTAATTACTTTATTTTTATGTACTTTTGTGAGTTTGTTTTATAAAATAATTTATGTGCAAAGATTTATTTTTTTATTAATTTTGTCGCGTGTATTTTCCAATTAACACCAAAATCATATTTGGTGAACATTACCTTCGGCAGAAACAGCGGCGGCAAGTAGTATTTTTTTCATTATTAATATCCAGACAAATGTGTTTGGTTTGGATGGTGGATTGATTCATACCAAGCCTTCTCCTCATCTTCCCAATTTGTTTTATTTTATATATGTGCATGAACAGTATGGGCCATTGCATAAACTATTTATTCAGGACAAAATAAGAATAATAATAATAATTATTATTTTTATTATTGTCATCTTCGTTTCTCGCTGGAAACTGAGAGAGCATATAATTTGGATAAATAAAACATTGGTAAGAAGCAAACAAAGCGTAATAAACTACAATAATGCAGGGGTAATATTTATACACACCACCTTTCAGCCTCCAGAATTTATTTATGTATTTATATATACTCATTTCATTTTAAAATTAAAAATATATTTTATTTTCCGTTAATTATATTTATAAAATTTTATAATTAAAAATAAAATAAAAATTTTACTTTATAAATTTAAAATAAAAAATTATAAAACTTACTCTTAAATATAAACTACTATACTTTATTATTTAAAAAATAATATATCATCATAAAATACTACATCATAAACAATAAACAAAATAAAAAAAGATAAAATAAAATACTACATCTAATAATTTTGAAACGGGAGTACTAAACAAAACTACGAGCCGAAGCCCATTTTATTAAGGCGACTTTGTTTTCTTCTCTCCTGAAGAAGAAGAAGAAGAAGAAGAAGACGTACGGTGCTCTAGATAGAGAGAGAGAGAGAAGCAGGATTGAAGGTGACTGCTTTAATTTTCTCTTCATCGTCTTCAATTTACTTCTTCTGATTCGATTTTTCTTGTTATAGATTCATCTTTTAGATTGATATAGAAGCTTAACAGTTCTGGTTCGTCATTTCAACTTAATTAATCATTTTTTGTATTTGATCCTTCCCTTTTTTAATTTTGACTTGTTCAGTATGTTTTTTTTTTCTGTATTCTAATTCCTGTTTTTATGGATTATTACTTGTATCAGTAACTTGGGATTTTGATACATACACTCCATTTGGAGTGAGGGGAAAGATATATGACGAAGAAGAAAAAATCCCAATTATTTGCCTAGAATGTAATTGTAAAACTGGGAAGTTATTTAAATGGAAGAAAGTTCCAATTTTTAAGGTCAATTATACATCTCAGTGCTGTTTACTCCCGAAATTAAGAATTTCTTTGTTGACACGGTGCGGCTGAGAATTCTAGTATTTGATGGTATATAGAAGTTTTTCATTACAACAATTAAAAACGATGTGCTCGTATAGACTATAGGAGTTATTTTGCACAGTGGCTTGTAATGATTGATGATTCAGATAGATGTTTACTTTATCTATTTTTATCTTTGAAGAATTTCAGTATAGTGGTGTATCTATTTTCATGTTCTACTCTTTTTTGTTGGGTTTAACTTTCTTTGTTATATTTTCGTGTATCATTACGATTTTGACCTGCTGGTGGGGGTATTAATGTTCTCCCTTTTCACAGGATTAGATTCTCGGACTTGATACATTGAGAATTGTGTACTACTTTTTGTTCACTACAAAGAAATGGGATCTGAAGCACCAAAGAAGGTGATCATCAACGTAACTGGATTCAAGAAATTTCATGGGGTTGCTCAGAATCCCACTGAAACTATAGTTAGTAATTTGAAGAAATATGTTGAGAAAAGAGGTTTCCCCCCTGGTGTCACTCTAGGGAGCTGCACAGTTCTTGAGACTGCTGGGGATGGTGCACTTACTATGCTTTACAAGGTCATGAGATTGGGTCTTTCCAATGATTCCAGTGAACAAGTTGTGTGGGTATGTTTTCCTCTCATTGATTGGGGTTATGACTTTTTCTGGAATATTATTTGGTGGATATAAGAACATATCAGATTGATATACAGGCATTGTGCTTAACCAGGGTGGAACCAGGACTCAGAGTCTGAGGGGGCAATGGTTACCTATAAATGAAAAGAACAAGAGAATTAAATTAATAAAAAAAGAATTCCTAATTACTAAAAAATAGTTTGAATTTTGGTTTGGCATTTAATAAACATAATATATGCATGGTTGTATGTCGTAACTATTATTTGTTAGTATTGACATTTCATCATCAAATTAGTCAAAATAATTATATTATGTTCTGTACAAAATAACATAATTTTATTTATATAAAGCAGATCACTACTAACTTAATTGGAGAAGAAATAGGAGTAAGGGGTATTTAATTATTTTTTTGTTTTTTGGGTGGGGGAGGGGGGTTTGAGCAGCCACCCTCTGTTTTGAATAAGTTTCGCCTCTGTGCTCAATGCCTATTTAAAGAAATCCTTAATAAATTAACCTTTATACTTTAAACATGCATATTATATGGAGTATAAATTTATGTTAATTTTCATGTTCAGCTTCATTTAGGAGTGAATAGCGGGTCAGCAAGATTTGCCATTGAGCAGCAAGCTGTAAATGAAGCCACTTTTCGTTGTCCTGATGAACTGGGATGGCAACCTCAGGTAGATGTGGTCCATTATTGTGAGATATGCGCCTTCTGTTTACCATTCTGCTAACATTTTGTTAAAATTCATATACTGTCTGCAGCAAGAGCCAGTAGTTGTCGGTGAAGGAGGATTAACTCGAATAAGAGAGGTAATATTTTCTTTGTTTAATCTGCCTCAAAACATCAATTTCACAATTTCAGTTTGACAGGACATTATTCTCAGTAAGTGAGGAGGCAAATCTATTTAAGTTAAAAAAACTTTATTGAGACAACTGTTTTTGTTCTGCCATTCTGTGTAAAGAGAGAGCGTACAAGTTACATGTTTCGGGATTTCTTCTGGATGTTAAATTGGGAAAAGAAAAAAATGTAATGTTTAATTGTCTGTAGCATCGGATACATCATGGTAAAGAAAAGGAATATAAATGTTCAATTGTTTCTATCATCACATACATCAATGGTGATTTTAAATTTGGGAAAGCAGCTTTGCGTTTATAGATAGGCTAGCTAAGGGGATCAAAACCTGAGGTTATCTCTTGAAAGAGACACTATGACTATTGTGCTCTCTGTATAATTCTTATTGTACTGCTGATTCCATCTATATATTGACTATATTAATGTTGTCTTCATAACCGCTATTACCCTACATGTCATACATCCTTTGTTATCCTTACGAATCATGAAACTTTTCGGGCTCTCCCTCCCCAAAGGCCGAAACATATGTTTGTAGTATCCTTCCTCGCAGTTACTAGTTTCATACTCTTCATTTACATTTGGAATCCAGTTGTAGACCATATTGTAAATGAGGGGATTCATCATAATTGCTTGCTGGATGTTTGTTAGTAGAGCAGCATATTAGGGTTATAGGAACATGCTCTCAGCCTTGTAACTTAAACTCTTTACTGGGGAACCATTTTTCAATCTTTCGTGAAATTTCCTTCCATCAGTTATTTTTGGCCAAGAAGTTCCCTCTTGTTTACTTTAATGAGCAATTGAGCACACATGAAGATTAGGTGGTGGGTTGTACTTGAGAAATGATAGTTCAGATGCTGTTTCTTTATATTTGTTTGCTCTGAATGACAGCATCACGGCACAACATCTTTGGTCAGAGCTATCACCTGGTATAACTAACACCTTTTATTTTTTCTCCGAGTCTCCTGTTTCCATCTTGTTGGTTAGTGTGAAGACGCTAGCCATTACTTTTGGGGAGGTTGAGATTTAATGGGGCAAGATATAGCTGGCATTTGGTTTATGATAGGAAAGAGAGGGAAGAATGAAGTTAGCATTTTGGAACTTTCTTCTGCATATGGGTGTCATTGGACAGCTCATCCCAACTAATTTGTTATTAAAGGCATCATTGATTGGCTAATAAATGTGTCATCAACTATAGATTTGCCGAGAAGTATTGCAAAATATTAAATATGTATTATCTATGAAGGAGGAATAATTCTTCCTAAGAACTAGTAGTACCTTTTCATAGGGTAAGTAGTTGTCACAGTTTTGTGGATTTATATAGATGAACTACTATGGGTACAATGCTTTTGGATAAATATATCCTGGCAAAGTCATCTGCCTGCGCATCTGGAAATCAAACTGGTTCACTGTTCCCTGTCGATGCCATTTGAAATGTCCTAATGATGCCATATGGTCTCTTAATTCAAAAACCTGTTCCACCATATGTAGCTGGGATCATCAGGTAGAGGATAGATAACAAATAAGTCACCTTGTAAGTCTATGGTTCTCTACAAACTCAAGTTGATCTTCACCTTATATCTGTTACCTTGCATCAAGCAGATCAACTAAAGCTGTGAATCTGATGAGCCACCAAACCATTTAGTATTGCCTGTATGGTCCTGTAATGTGAATTTCAATCTTTTTAATTTTATATCTGGCACCACTCTTTATGATTATTATTTTCAATTTTGGCACGCGTCAACCACTTTGTGTCTTTCTCCTGACATTTACTCTTTCTTTGATGAAGTCTAATTGCTCGGTTGAGGCTATCCTAGAGTTGTTGAAGAAGGAGGGCTATGATGTGACAATCTCCAATGATGCAGGTCGTTATGTGTGCAATTATGTATATTATCACTCTCTCCGTTATGCAGAAATGAAAGGTCACAAATCTCTTTTCGTCCATGTTCCGCTTTTCTCTAAAATCAACGAAGAAACGCAGATGCAGTTTGCAGCAGCTCTGGTGGAGGCTATTGGATTAACATGTTGAATATTTATCATTAAGTGCGTGTGATAGTAATTTAATGTTCTCTGTTGTCATCTTTCTCACCTGTAAATCTACATGTTTATACATTATAAAAAATAAACTTTCTGAAGATCCTGTGGTTTGCAAGTTAAGGAGTGGTTAAATGCGTCTGTAACACTATAATTACTGATGTTGCTTTTGTTAAAGCGATGCGAAGATGCGGAAGTTGGGTGAGCAATTCGGTGATTACTTCTTTCATTTCTTTATTTCATTTTATACTGCGTGTGGCTTACGTGTAGTGTCATGTAGTTTAGTTTATTTTTTTTACATTTTTGAGTTAGTAATTAAGAATTCAACTATTAGAATATGGGAGGGGAAGGGGAGCACTGGATCCTCGTTAATCTCGTTCACGTGGAACTTTTGGAGTTATTGACTATTGGTATCACCGGAAATTAGTATTCCAGGTACTTTACTATAGATTATTATACACATATGAATATACTTATAATTACATTTTTTATTGAAAGTTCTCAAGAAATTGCATCAGAATTTAGACATACAAATGATTTAAATTAAAATTTTCAAATAGGTCTTTATTCATTACATATACTTTTTCTTTATTCGGGGAGATATATGCTTTTTGTTTTTTTGTTTTCTTTTGTTCTGTGGTGGCGATTATAAGATATATATACTTCATGTTTTTCAGTTACTAATAAATATAGCAATATATGCTCTCTTGGTATGCAATACACCGTTAATTTTCGAGATTTTAGTTTAACCAGTTACACATATATGCTCTCTTGGTATACAATACACCGCTAATCTCGGTATACTCATAAAATATTTCTATTTAAGTTGAGAGTTTAAATTAATCCACCCTTTAAATTCTAAGAAATTCACAATTCTCCTTCGATATAATTAA
>CM025780.1:36381208-36576143 GCA_014636745.2 Centella asiatica | reverse complement strand
TATATATATATATATATATATATATATATATATATATATATATATATGTATATGAACTTTTCTTTCATTGTCACTCAACTCGTATTATCATATGATATGTACGTCATAAACTTAATAAATGATGTTGAAAAGAATAGTAACATTAATTTTACAAGAAGTAGCATACGCAGTAATTAGCAAAAAGACCAACCGTTAGTCCGCTTGTACGCAACCCATGGCCATCAACTGAAGAAGTATCACATGCCCAAGCCCCAACAACAGAACCGCCCATTTAAATCAGCTGCATATTTATAATACTAATATATACAATGGTTACTGCATACATATATTACATGCTAGTTTTAATTTATTTGCTCTCCGAAGCTAAAGTGTTCAAATATTCGAATGATCCATGAAAAAATTGACATACTTCCTTTTTAATTTTTGATATCTTAGCATTTGCTATTTAAGGAAAGGAAGCAATCAGTACTAATTTCCGGTGGGTTAGTTTTCGGTATGCCACTGCACTTCCAATCAAGGACAATTAAGATGATAATATTCGCTATTGTATAATTCTTCCTCAAAGCCTCGTTTGATGTACCCCAATACATCTTGCATGCATATAGTCTCATAAAATGAAAATATGTATATCTAATTTGAATCGATCTCAATGGATCTCTCCTTACTGTTCGAAGGAAAAAAATAGGTAGAGATTGGATCCACTCTTTGTGTTCTAAAATGAGACTGGTCTTTTTTGGTGAAAGTTCTAGAAAAATGGGGTTTTGCTCATTCTTGGCGGAGGAAAAAAATAAGTAGGAATTAAATCCACTCTTGGTGTTCTAGGATGAGACTGATCTTTTTTGGTGAAAGTTCTAGAAAAATGAGATTTTGCTCATTCTTGGGGGAGAGACTGTCGACTCTCTTCTCTACATCACGAGCACTTCCCGCGATGCCACAAATGACCTACGGAATCCTAGATGCAAGGAAAACTTTTTTCGGAAATTTTTTTTTCTATTCTTTGTTGTTTGGAAACAAAAAATGTTTTCCGAAAAATAAAAAAAAAGAAAACGTTTTTCGAAAATTAACCGGGCACCAAAGCAGCCATTACCACCATGACCCTGCCGCTGTTGCCACTCCCCCACCCCACCACCATCATCCCCCACTGCCACCACCACTCCGACGCCGCCATCACCACTTCCCCACCACCATAATTGCAAATTTTATTCGTTTCTTAAATTAGTAATCAAACATTGAAAATGATTTCTCCAAAAAATATTTTCTTAGAAAGTATTTTTTTAGGAAAATATGTTTTTCAAAAAACATTTTCCTATGAAATCATTTTTCAAAAAATATTTTCCGTGTATCAAAAGAAACCTAAGTCGATTAATCATTCATTTACACCTTAGACAATCCTTTACCGTTTAGTGTCTTATTCCACTTAAATTTTATTTAGATAGCGGGCGCTGTCTCTAACTCCTCTACCATTTTTATAATATTGATAATAGTTATGCATAATTATTAATCTATTATTGTTATGCACCATGTACCCCACAACATGTGCATATACGTACAGAGTAAATTACAAAATTTATGGCAGGCAAAATCAGTATTGATGGTTGACCTTAAGAGAATATAAGCTTTTGAGGCCACAAAATATATTGATGGTTGGTGATAACCAAAGAATGCTGCCAAAATGGAATAGAAGTATAAGAAGAAGAAGAAGAACCATAAACAATCATGGGCATTCAATAATGAATTTGTTCACGAGTGGAATGGACACAAAGAAGTTCACGAGTGTATTCCACAAAAAGACGGCTTTACAATTGGAGGTCATACTCAATCAATCCCTTCTTCATTCCAACTATCTTCACCACATTCACTTCTTGTTATGATGGTTGCAATTCATCACACACGCACACAAACAAACAAACAAACACACACACACACACAAGTCCATTAGACAACTAGCATTAATTTCTGGGTAGCCAACTTGTTGGATTAAAATAATTGCTTATTCCATCCGTCTATCAAGTACCAAATAATGGCAAAACTTATTGCTTTGATAAAAGAGAATGCGTGTGAAGGTTATAAGCAATCTCTAGGAATGATATCCTATCGAGTAGTGCACTACCTGAATCCGAACTTCAATTTATCAACTTCTTTTGAAGAAATACCTAGAGATTTAAGTACTAGATAACCCATTTTCAAAATTTCATGTGTATTATGTATATATTCCAAAAAAAATTACCCAAAAAAAATAAAATCAAACTAAGCAACCTGTGAGCAATATTATGTTGAGACTTTACAGTAAGTCTACATAAATGGAGAAATATACTTCATCAAAGACTAGCTAACAATTAGCAAGCCAACTTGTTGAGAAACAGCAAGTAAAATAGTGTATATACATAAATTTATTATTATGTGTAACATCATTTTCTCAGGTCCTGCTGAATTTGAGGATCCCCATGCAGATATGGAGTTTGTCAGCTTATGATAGAAAAGATTATACTGTAGTAAATTTTATCACTTAAATACTTTTGGCTTTGTCTTAATAAATATTTTTCACATGCACTGACAGCAGTGTCATTTACCACAAAATTAGGATGCATTGTTTATGGATTTTTGCGTGAATGATGTTCACATGTGATTTATTTACAAAAATGGAGGATTTATCATGATAATAAGTATAGATAATCATCACAATTGGCTGGGTCCTCCATTTTTCAGTTAGTATCCTTGACTGCATATACATGTTGTAGAAGTTGCTTTCTACTAGAATATGTGATCCTAACATACTACGTGAAGATTAACTATAGAACTGTTAAGAGCGAATTAAAGATGCTTGTGACCAATTAAGAGATTAGTAAATGGTTTCACAAACAGAGAACTAACTTTTTATTGGTTACTCTGATTGAGTGGGAGGAGGGGGTGGGGTGGGGGGAAGTAGATCATAAGCATTCCCGTTTCTCACGCCACACAATTCGTGGTTTTCTAGTCTTTTCCTCTTTCCTTGTCCTTTCCTTCTTTTGTGGAGAGCAACTTGAGAAAGAAACTTTCTTTATTTGTTAATTAATCAAGATCCTTCTTGTTCTTTGCACGATATCTATTGGAGTACTTTAAAAGTCTTATTTAATTAAGACACTTATCTTTTTAAGATCATATAAAGTTTTTCTTTTCATTAATTTTTTATCCATGAGCAATGGGGTATTCATGTTTTAACTTTTCTATTCAAGTTTTATAACCTATGGCTAGCTGCAGTTCACGCAAAGTGTTAAATTCCCAACATTTAAAAAAAAAGAAAGAGTAGAAGTATATACGATTACTTATTCTGACAACTGAATCATTGTTGGCCGGCACATATATATATCTATACACACTAAAACACAAACATATCGTGAACTAAAATTATTGTTGGTTGAGAATTTGGACAGTTGTAGATTGCTACCATATATATAATCATTCCGATACCGCTCAAGTACGAATAATATTAGAACGCCAAAACCATGGGCGTGTTCAGGATTTATTTCAACTCATCTTCCTCCTAATGCCATATTTTTGTAAGTTGTCTATTTCTAGAGTTAATTTTCATTGCACTGTTTTATATCCAAGAGTCGCATTTGCTTTTTGCAAATATTAAGGTTGTATGACTATAATAAGTTTTTTTTTTCCAGCAAATTTGTTATAAACGTAAAAATGACCATACGAAAAGAAAATTGAAATGACATACTTTAAAAACTTTAACATGATAATCAAGAAAAATTTATATAAAAATAACTCTTTGTGAAATAGATTTTATTTTCAAAAGTAACTCTTTTTAGGGAAAACAGGAGCAAATGAAAAGAGCCAATGTTGCACAGCAGAGGCTTTAGGGGTTTTAGCCATTTTCTTGGTTTGAGATGGCAAAAGTACGGATTATCAGCTCGTGAATGTTTCATGTGATTGTAAAAGGAGCTGTTATAATTGGTTCTCTTGACAAGTTATAGCCCCAGCCCCCACTCACATGTTATTTCTATACTTCGCAAAAACATTCTAGTTTGAAAACTAGTAGCAGCACAATCAAATAATCAATAGAATGTGTAATGGAAAGGTAAATAAAAGTGGAGATGGTACATAAAAATACAATTCAACAATTATTATTTTCTTATTTTTCCGTGCGAGGGAGGGGGCGATGGGGAGCTTATATTTCAGTTTTCACATCATATTTAAATATTTATATCTGACAGCTAGCTCTATTGGTTTTTGCATTTATTTTACCCCACAACAGGAATAATTAATCATTTAGCTTATTTCCCCCTCATTTTCTCTCATTCTTTTGTTTCACTTATCATTAAACCACAATATACTGATTCCATTAACTGTTGAAGCAGGGAATGAAAATGCAGATGATAATGATAATAACGATGAATAAATAAATAAAATTAACATGACTTGCTTACCGAGCTATGAGTAAACGGCCATCAGGTTTAAGAGTAACATACTCGTACCTCCATTAACTGATCAAGAACATCTTTGCTTGAGCATGACAAGTCACATGCAACAAGATTTTGCTATCTGGTTATCTGCTGGTGGGCCAATTGAAAAGCCAACCAAATTTCACAAAAAGGAAAAGGAGAGGAAAAAAAAAAGAAAAAAAGAAGAAGGTTGATAATTACAGAAATAGGAAGTAATAAAAAATAATAGTACCTAGAACGGGTATTAACAATCTCTGCTCATGTCTGCACAGTTATGTGGGCTTTGGTGTATTTTATTTCCTATTTAAGCACCATTGGCTTCTATCTGAAAAAACAATCCTCTCTGATTGTCTAGGAAATAATGAGTTCGTTTACTTTCAGAAGCCTCACATTTGTACTTCTTATTGCCATTCTAGTCTGGTCTTCCACATTTGAAACTTGCAATGCTAGAAGAGGCAAGCATTGGAGGCAAGGTAGAAGTTTCACAAGTTCCCTGTCCAAGAAGAAAGGCAATAGTCATGGTAGTAGTCATCACAACAGCAATGGAAGTAAATCGAAATCCAAAACTCCATCTCCAACAGCACCAGCACCTTTACCACCTAAACCAAAAGAAAATGGCTCACCAAATAATGGTAAAAACAATGCTTCTGCTGCTACATTTGATGTAATAGATTTTGGTGCCAAAGGGGATGGAAAAACCGACGATACAAAGGTAAACCTCAATAATTTTCTAGCAATTTGTGCACATAAAAGTAAATTTTTTGTTCACATTGGTTTTAGTTATTCCAGTCTCATACAAACATATTTCTATCAATATGCACCAAAAAGAGATCTTCCTTCACACATAAAGCTAAACATATCCGAGGTCTCTAAAGCTAGACACTCGAACATAAAAACAATACAGATAAACATTTAAGAGACTTTACCATGTAATATAACAAAATCAGGAATAGACCACTCAAGTGGCTCTTGTTGCAACAGTTTGGACCAGACTTAAGCAATAACTACATCAAGATTTTTTACAAAATACAAATGCATAATAAATGTTTATTCGTATCACAGACCCGAAGAAAAGAAGGTTCAGAAAATGAAGTTAATATGGTAACTTACAAGAATTGTCTCTCATTGTCCAACACAGGCATTTCAAGAAGCATGGGCTGCTGCTTGTAAAGTGGAGGCTTCCACCATTATTGTCCCATCAGAACATGAGTTCCTTGTGGGACCCATCTCGTTCTCTGGTCCTTTCTGTCAACATGACACTGTTTTCCAGGTACATTTTGAAAATTTTACATGAGAGAAGAAAAATATATTGTATGAATGTGTGTGAGAAGTCATCCAGCCTTGTAACAAATTAGTTACATCAATAACTTTTACTTCCCCCATCCAAAATCAGGCCGCTAACTATCATTGGTAGAGCAGCTGATACATGTACATGTTAGAATATTATGGAATATGTTGATTTTAGAAGATACTATAATAATGAGATCATAGATTACAAGATTAGAGGGGTTGACTTATTCACTTTCCTTTTCTAGTTTTGGTTGTAAGCCTGTATAAGGCACCATCATTATAAGCGTTTGCCATATAATAAAATTTCCCTTTCTTCTCTCTTTCTCTTCTTATTCATCAGTACATAATCTGTACCTGCTTCAATCGTAATAAATCATGCTTTTGCTTTATGTTGACAAAATCTAATCTTTTTGCAGCTTGATGGTACAATTATTGCTCCAACGAACCTCAAAGCTTTTGGCTCTGGTCTCTTTCAGTGGCTTGAATTTACGAAACTAGTAGGAATCACAATTCAGGGAAATGGCATCATTGATGGGAAAGGCTCGATTTGGTGGCAAGACTCTTCACTAGATGATGAATTAGAACTGTTTGTTCCATTGAACGAAACAGTGCAAGAGAAACTACCAAATCCAGTAACTATCTCTTCTGCCTCTGCTAAATAAATCTAGGTTCTATAGGCAAGAGTCTTCTAATCCATGTACAACAACATTTTCTGTGGCAGGTAAGCAATTCACTAGGTGGAAATGTGCCCAGCATTAAGCCAACTGTAAGAACCATTTGAAAGCAACAGAAATACTATTACATATCTTGACTATGCAGACCTTGTAACCTAACAACAGCCTTTACTGCACAGGCCCTGAGGTTCTATGGTAGCTTTAATGTTACAGTCACTGGCATAACAATTCAGAACAGTCCCCAATTCCACCTCAAGTTTGATAACTGTGTTGGAGTCTCCGTTTACAACATGACTGTCTCATCTCCAGCTGATAGCCCTAATACAGATGGAATTCACTTACAGAACTCTAGGGATGTGCTGATCCACACTACAAACCTTGCTTGTGGTAATACATATGATTTTGTCATACCATTTTATTATTGCCACTGGTCCTCTTAAAAGCAAGACTTGCAGAGTCTGATGTCAAGGTTGCAGTTCAGTCACTTAAACATCCTAATGATTTTTTAAAAATTTCTTATTAAAATAGAGAGAGATTACCATCTCCTGTTAATGCCACTTTAAAAATCTAGGTCCATTCATAAATAGTTGCAATGTTACCATCGTTCATCACTTGCACAAACCTTAATTATCACAAAACTAAATATGGCCCTAATTGATTGTGATGTGGCCCCAACTGTAAATAACAAATTTATGAAGGATTAGATTCTTTACCCCAAAAAAAAAAAAGGATGAACTGTTTTGTGTATTTTTCCTTTTAACTTACATATTGTCCTCTTAGAACCTGTAAAATTGTCTGCCTACCATTTGTGCTTAATATTTTTCTGTATCACTTCTCAAAAGGTAAATTCAGATGTCGAATAAATATATCTTATTAGAATAACGGATCTATGCAAAAAGACTATAATAAATATTTCCTTAATTTGTAATCCTTTTTGCAGGAGATGACTGCATTTCCATACAAACTGGTTGTTCAAATGTATATGTACACAATGTCAATTGTGGACCAGGACATGGAATTAGCATCGGAGGGCTAGGAAAAGACAACACAAAGGCCTGTGTTTCAAACATCACTGTTCGAGACGTCGTTATGCAAAACACAATGAATGGTGTTAGGATAAAGACCTGGCAGGTAAAAACACTTTGCAGTTTCTCTTATCGAGATTCGATGACTTGAAGTATGATTTCAAGGAATGAAGACAAACATAATTTTACAAATCATTTAATTGTCAACCTGACTAAAATGTGATATGATAAAAACTTTTGAGCTCAATACCTAACTCTGAATGCTACTTTTGCAGGGTGGGTCTGGGTCTGTGCAAGGAGTATTATTCTCAAACATTCAAGTTTCTGAAGTTCAAATTCCAATCATAATTGATCAGTTCTATTGCGATAGAAGCAATTGCAAGAACCAAACGGCAGCTGTGGCTTTATCAGGAATAACCTATGAAAAGATAAGAGGGACATACACAGTTAAACCTGTGCACTTTGCATGCAGTGATAGCCTTCCATGTACGGAGGTTACCTTAAATGCCATAGAATTAAAACCACAGCAAGAACAGTACCACATGTATGATCCATTCTGCTGGAGCACATTTGGAGAACTGTACTCCACAACTGTCCCTCCAATAGACTGTCTAGAGATTGGCAAGCCATCAAACAACCGAATTCAGGCTGATCGTGATATTTGTTAAGTCTATCTTAGTTATATTTGGGTGTATTCATTTGTGAGGTCAGTGTAATATCCTGACCCCTTTATGCCATAGCTTCAGAGTACAAATAGATATTATTAATGGTGTTAGTTTGCAGGTTCTTCAAGAGGACATGTTTCTCATTTTAGATGAAGTATAGATCCAGTAATAGATAAAGAGATTGATTGTATGACTGTAAAGCAGCCTTGTCTGCCAAGAAGAAGGCTTTATCGTCGTATATATACAAAAACTTTTGATTTAGGTGTGTACATAAATAGCACGTCAATATCACATGGATTTTGAAACAATTATTCAAAGAGTTAAAGTATTAGGCAAATTCACTTCTTCATGAACATTACAGAATGCATAAACTAGAAGTGCAAGCCATAGCTGGCACTAGAAGTAGATATAAAAATGTAATGCTATTGAGAAATGTATCACTGCACAAAAACAAAAACAAGATGTTGTGCACTGTACGCATGAGTGAGTTCTCCCATATGACATTATATCGAACAACCGATCAAATCAAGAATTAAAAAGTTTGCAAGTACCTCAATTTTTCTTCCTTCTTGTCCTTAGTTGCTTCAGTTGCTTCAGAGTAAAAGAAGCCCTGAACCTAATTGCATACGGATCATATATAGTGAGGGGCATCAGTGCATCACCAATCAATAATCTTTATACAATTGAAAATCTAGGACTCCAATAACAACATTGAATCACATAGATTAATAAATTGAATCTACAGATCAAAATTCCATTCGTATGTTACAGACTCCACGCATTACATAATCCATAATAATTTGTAGTAACTGAGTATTTCATGATAGGAACAGGAATTGAACGTCTTGCTAGGAATTGGATTCTTCAACTACGATCTCTAGAGCTCGAAATTATTAAGTTACCAAACATCTGCTTAAATTTTAGAGATTTTAGATTCAAAAACTGTCATTTTCAGTATAACAATCTAGAATCCCTAAATTTCATATTTCAGCTGAAACAAACGGACCATAGAATCGGTTGAAAATTTTCAGTTCCGTGACTCATGGTTTGTGCACAACATTATTACATTCACAAGAATCGATACATACATAATTACATTATGATAATAAGAAACAGAGTCAGTGGTGTCATTTTCAACGGCAGTTTTGGAATCAAATCGAAAATTATAAAGATGCAACAAGTACCATTCATACTTCTCGGATGCTCCACTATTGGAACTATTCCTCCTCCTCCTCCGTTTTCGTTTGCTTATCAATGTAATCGAGTTCAATTAGAAGCTGCAACTACTGGTTTGGACTCCATATTCAGTATAAATCAATTACTCTACTTGATTCATGTAATTGATTTTTATTTTTTTTGATTTATTTGAATTGTTGGAGCACTAATTTTTTTTATTCTGGGAAATAAAGTTTTTTAATGTTATTATATAATTAAGATTTATGCTGTTTATTTCAATAATATATAAGTACATAGACGCTGGGCTATTATTATATTTTTTAATAATTTTTTTAGTAGTCATATGCGTGTATTGAGAAAAGCAAAGATCTCAATATTTGTATAAATATCACTTGTAATATAAAATATTGTCCAAACAGTTTTCACACCATCAAAACATGTATAATATATACTCCGTATAAAGTAGCAATAACTTAAAAAAATGATATTTTCATAAATATTTCTGATTATTTTACGTATAGGATACACAAATAAACGTCACATGTTTATACAATTTGAATTGAAGTTGTTATTCATATTTCCAAAATGAAATATTTTTCTTTTTTAATGTAATATTATTTTAAAATTTTAATGTTTTATTTGTGATGTGAATTAATAGAAACATAAAAACGTACAAGTTTATGTTTAAAAATAATTTTTATGTATATGATAATTCGCCTCAAATTTATTGAACTAAATGGATCACTTTAATTTTAAAGTGTATAATTTTACAAATATAATTAGATATGAAGTCTCTACTTCTAAGCAGAGTGAATTTTTCTTTTCCTTTTCCATTTCTATCATCTAATTGGCCAAGTGTGTGTATGTATATATATAACATTAGTAACACTAATAAATGGGGTATGTATTGTTTTTTATGCATTAACATCATCTAATTGAGTGAGTTCATGTTTCATGTGTATTTCTAATAATAGTAATCAGAGTACAGTATTTAATTAATCTAAACTGGTATGATTTATGTAACCCAAAAAAAAAACTGGTATGATTTACCTTAAAAAGAAGTTGGAGAAAAAAGAAAAAGAAAAAGAGAAAAAGGAAACTGGTCTGCTTTTTATCTCTCCTCATTGACGCTTCTCACCCCACTATTTGCGCGTTGGTCTCAAGCTTTCTTCTGCTCTTTCTCTCTCTAACATTCCACACACACAAACACGCACTAGATCTGTTCTCCAGAAGCTCTATCAAGGTTAACCACATCTACGTTCTCGAGCTTTTTCCATTATTCATATATTTGTGCATGTCTATGTCCACAATTTCGGTGTTTTTTTCTCCATAAATCTGTGGTGTTCTTCTGAATTTGATGTTTGTATTGTCGGCGTGCTTTGTAATTTGAGGTATCTGGATGTCCTTTATGTTCTGCATGCTGATTTGTTCTTAACGGTTTTGCTTATATTTATCGAATCAATTACAGAATTATTAGAGAGTTCTCATTTTCTTATATTAAATTTGCAACATCATAATGCCGGTCTTAAATCTGAAGTTTTTATGGCAATTTTAATGTTGTTATGTTCTGATCTGAAGGTGTTGAAATCATGCTACTCCGATCCATGTTTTATATCAGTTTGACATATTATGATCGCCTATGTTATCGTTTTCATGATTCTTGTTTGTAGTGGAGCTGAATTAGGCTAATATGTGTAATGATCTTTGAATTTCTTTGATAGGATTGACAGAAACATTAATATTAACTTGCCACTTATTTATCCTAAATATATGTATATATTGATGTATGCCAATGTTGTCTTGAAATGTTCATAGGGATCCTCAATCAGAAAGAAAATGGGGTTATCATTCACCAAGCTTTTCAGCCGGCTCTTTGCCAAGAAAGAGATGCGGATTCTGATGGTTGGTCTCGATGCTGCTGGTAAGACAACTATATTGTACAAGCTCAAGCTCGGAGAGATCGTGACGACAATCCCTACAATTGGTATGTCTTTAACTGACATAGTAACTCACCTATAATCTCTTACTGTGACCAATTTGTTAATATGAGCTATTATTTCTGATTATGGAACACCACTCAACCTACCCTATTGTCCAATAGGATTCCCAGCAGGAATTTGTATTGAAGAACCGTTGAGCCCTTGCATTCCTATAGATCCATAACTGCTACCAAGCCTAATATTTGTAACTCTTATGGATTACTTTGTATCGAACTGGATGTTTTATTTTATAATAATTGTAAAAAGAATTCCTGATAGTATGACTTTTCAAATAAACATTCAACTATGACCTACTAAGCTTGAAGAGGAATGATTATCTGACATAAATTTTGATCTGAAACTATTGATCTTCATTTTGTTTTCTTTATCTAGTAGTAGTATGTGCTATCAAAATTTATTATCTTATTTTTCTTTTAGCAAAAAAGGGAAAAGAAAATATTATGATTACGATAGATACCATAAGAAGTTTATGAATTTATTCATATATAAAATTTATGCTTGCTTTCATCTTTTTCATTATACTTGTAGAAGATGAATGGACTCAGTTATGGAGAATATACTTAGGTGAATCTTGATAATTGGAAGCATGACTGCTAATTCATAAGTGTAATATGTAGATAATAATGAGATCAGAACCAGGATTTATGGTAAATTTCTTATATAAAGTGACATATTAGTATGTGCAAAGATGCCCATTGTGTGTAGTGATATCTCTATCTACGCTCATTTTCAATGTCCATCTGGCAATTAAAGTTTGCATTGATGAATGATAGTTTGCATGGACGGGAGTTTAATATTTATTTCACTTTTTCATCATCTAATGAGAGCTATATGTTTTGTGGAAAATATCGTTGCTCTGCCACTTTTAGCTAGAAATTTACTTATAAAATTTATCATTACATATCTGTAGGCTTTAATGTCGAGACTGTTGAATATAAAAATATCAGCTTCACTGTGTGGGATGTTGGTGGTCAGGACAAGGTAGTTATCTTCATTCATGTATAGCTATTTTTGTAGGGTACTGAAATTCTACAAGTTCAATTTTCTTTTCACAACTTAATACCACTTGCTTTTCTTCCTCAATACCTTTTCCATCACAGCTCCTCATGGATTGTACTTTATGATACTAATTGTGCTTCATACAAGTACAATGCATGTATGTCTGACAAAAGAATTATAACACACAGATTCGTCCATTATGGAGACACTACTTCCAAAATACACAGGGTCTTATATTTGTGGTGGATAGCAATGACAGAGACCGAGTTGTTGAGGCTAGGGATGAGCTACATAGGATGCTAAATGAGGTATTTAACTTATACTATCTATGCTCATCTGTTCATATATTTGTCAAGAAAACAAATTTGAACTCAGAAGACGTTGAAGTAATTAATTCATCTATTCACACGCATACTTTTTATCATCTCTATGTTAACTTTTACCAGTACTTGGTGAAGCTGGAAACTAGAACAAAGTTATGTTATGATGGAACAGAGAAACTATTCTTACATTTAATCGTCTCACTCTTTTGGAATATTGTTGATCTCGAAGTGGCAGGTTCCACAAATTAGACCATTGCTTCCACCTGGGGAATAATAGTTTACTACTTTTCTGGTTTTTCTTTTTTTTTTTTAACGGCAATGACAGAAGTTATATGTTATGATGGAGTAGAGAAGAAAAAAAGATGTTGCTTACATTCAATTGTCTTGTTTGAATGTTGCTGATCTTGAAGTAGCAGGGTGCATAAATTATATTTTACTTCCAGCTGGAGAATACCACTTTTTTTTTAATCAATAATGTTAGGGAGGGAAGGAGGCAATTGTTGGGAAGAAGCACTAACTTAAATAGTTGACTTGTAATAATATGTTATATGCATTATTGTGTTTAACAGAAGATGAGGCTGTGTCTCCATGGCAGGATCAGTCCTATATGAAGCCAAAATTTTAGAATGTTGTATAATGTAATAATAATGAGATGATACTTGATGGTTTCTCTCTTTAGGATGAGCTCCGCGATGCAGTGTTACTCGTATTTGCTAACAAGCAGGATCTTCCGAATGCAATGAACGCTGCTGAAATAACTGATAAGCTTGGTCTCCACTCCCTCCGGCAGCGTCACTGGTAAACATTTTTGTTATTGATGCCTCAAATATATTTTTCTTACACATATACCCTATAAACTACATGAGTGTGTGTGTTGACACATATACCCTATCAATATCGTGTTTTATGTTTGCTTTGTTTATTTTCAGGTACATACAGAGTACGTGTGCAACCTCTGGTGAAGGACTTTATGAGGGGTTGGATTGGCTCTCCAACAATATTGCTAACAAGGCAAGTTCTTATACTGCTGACTTACAATATTGAGGAAGATACATGGTCAATGATTGACTGTGCAAATTCTTTACTTCTACTTTAATAATAAATATATCTTTTTTCTTACAGGCATGAGCTTCTGCAGAGTCGTTCTCATGGACTGATTCTGGATGCAGGGTTATTTTATCTAGTCTATTTTCTCTCCTTCCCTCCCCGCTTCCGATTTTCTTCCATCGCCAATGTTTGGTCATGGATTTTAACCCATTTTGAAATGCTTTTCATTTAGGACCTGTAAAATGGTTTGTCTGATAAAATGACTGGTTGAATATACCTACTCTGCAAACGTTTGGCTAGCCTTGTAATTTGCTAGGTTGTAATATCATAGTTAATCAGTCTGAGATGTCCCCACCTCCTGCCTCACCAACTCTGTCCATTCACATGAGAGTAATTTGTTCCTATTTTTTTTTTATCTGCATCTCTGTATAGCACACCTGTTTTCATATGCCCATATTATGGTAGAGTTATGAATTAATTGAGAAGTCCTGACAACAAATGATGACTGAGACGAGATTTGGCATTTTTGCTAACGATTTCACCATAGCGGCTTGCACAAACCCATAATAGCCTTCAATTTGATTTCTTTTCTTAGACCCCTTCTTGTGTATCTTAAGTCATCTTGGTCCCTTAGCATCTTGGTTCTTATCTTTAGCTCTCTCTGGATCTTATAAATCATTTTTCATGCCGTACTTTTGGAAAGATTGGCTCTCTTATCAAACTATGTTTGAGATCCAGTAGGTATAAGATCTGTACGTGGCATGACCAATATTAATAATGTATACATATGAAACAACGGCCGGGGGCATGATAGTGACCTACAATGCACTACACCATACATGATGTTTATATAATTAGCTTTTATATATAGGACATGAGGGGGTTTTTTTGGGTACTAATAAAAACGATATATTAAGATAAAGTCCTAGCTTCATGAGCAAGGTTATGAGCCTTACTGGCAAAAGATCTAGGAACAAGAGAAATAGTACAAAGGTTCATACGTCTAACAAAATACCAAATGTCAGCCACTTTAGGACATGTGGTTGATATCACGCTTTGCTGTCTACTAAACGGAGGGGAGTTTTATAACTTTTATTATGGTTCCAAAGCTGTTGGAAAGGCGTACATAGAAAGTTAGTTCACCGTGCAGTAACGAGAGGCTAAGCATAGCCTTTTGGTTTGCAACACACATCTTGGTTTTGTTCTCATATGGACAAATTTTCAACCCGTCCTTGTGGAGTCATACACGTATTCATTCATCGAGTTTGACAGGGAAAGAGCAGGACCAATTTTGAGTGGTTCTGTATTCATCACTCCCACTAGTAAGTTTTGGTTCACAAGAAGGCGAGAAAAAGGTCGAGATCAGGTTATTTCCAAATAACGGCACAAGAAAACACATCCATCATCACCTCACACTCTCACAGTATGTCTAAAGTAGACCCAAATACGTAATGAAAGAAGAAAAAAAGAGTGATATGTAGTCCGTAAAAAAATAAAAATCTGAAATAGAGTACTAAAAAATCCAATCGTAATCATATTCATATCTGGGAAGGTGGCTGTATTCAATTAAAAACTTGTATAAATATGAATTAATGTATAACCATATTTGTAATATCCATTAACGATTTAATTATATTTTAATTTTTACAGTTAAGACAAATTAATTGTCAGATCTAATTGATAATTTATGACAAAATGAGACATCATTTCTGTGATAATTTGTTTATTATCTTGAATGTAAATTTATTTATTATATACTACATAAAATATCAAACTATTCAAATTAATTTTATTTATATTATATCTGAAATATTAGAGATCCGTATTTGTATTCCCCGTACAAATGCAAATAGAGACATACTCATGTAATCTTTTAAGGTGACATAAAAAAAAGTATGTTAGTTATATTTTTCAAACATCTTCTTAAAGACGTTTCCTTTATGGTCTTCAAGACATTCTTCCAGAAACGGACCTAATGTAATTACCTACAAGAAATCTAATGAGAACTTATAATATCTACCAGGTGGGCCTGCATGAATGTGCAAATTGTGTGCTGATGTAGCCTTCAAGATGTTAAAGGGTTACATCGGATTGTGATCACCCTTTTGTATGTTTCTAATTTTACTGGTATAGATTTTCTCGCAGCCATCTTCCACTTATTTGTTCACTTATTTATTATTTTTGTATAATTTTTTTTCCACATCATGTCCTATTTATTGAACTAACATTTGCATTGTCATTTACATGTACTATGCAGACACGAATATCTAGAAACTAATTTTATTAAATCTCTAATTTTGAAAGAAAAATATTGAAATTTCCATCAGATCGAGAACATGTCCGCTGGGTACTCACAGATGAAGTTATCAGAATAATTACTAATCCGATCATTTCCTTGCGCAGCGAGTGAACCTTAATGAAGAATCTCGATAACAACATCCCGGTCCCTTGGTTGATGCTTGAATCCTGATTTCAACTATATGAAATGAGCAGATAAAATAGAAATTTCATCTCAAAAATATTAAAACAAATGGTAAATGCACAATATGTAACTCGCCCAAAAAGGTAATAAACTTAATAATGTTATGTATATAAATAAAATACATAAACTTAGGCGACACGTTTTGATCAACTAAAGTCCTTTAGATTTTGATAGTCCTGGGGCATAATTACGAGACTTTGTACACATTATTTGTACTTATCAAGTCAATATTATAATTTCCTATATTTGGTTAGCGACATCATTACACCTTCAAAAGGTAACACTCCTTCCTTTCCAAAAAAAAAAAATCGTATTTAGAGTTTTGATATATATAAATATTATATATTTAATTAAGAATTATATATAAAAATAACAATTTTTTTCATTAAATTTATCATAAATGTTTAATTAAAGATAAAATTTAAATATTGTAATAATAAAGTTTAGAAAACATAGCATTGTGATGGAAAAAATTATGCATCCTAATAACGCTTTGGTTTTCTTCAATGGGAATCCACTCAGATTTGAGGCTAACTTAATGTAATTACTACTTATGATATCAATCTTCTCGCCTTCCCAGGAGTATTTGTAAGTGCTTCCCAAAGAAATTTCATTACTGGGGGTACATACTGTGCTAGTCTAAATGTATACGCGCCCACACTTGTAATATTCTACGAGGACAAGAACATATCCATCATTCATTAATGGAGGATTAAAGGTATATAAATATTTTTTTGTTTCAAAATTAAAGATACACTTTAATTTATACAAATAAATTTATAAAATTCTATAATTTAAAATTGATGTGAAATTCTTTTACTTTTAAAAAATTTAAAATAAAATATCATATAATATACATAAAATACTCGTAAATACAAACTTTAATATTTTGATATTTTTTTATAAATTTATATCACAAATGAAATTATAGAATTTATAAATAGTATTGCATAAACATAGAAATAAATCTCTAATTTTAGAACAAAATACACAATGATGTTTACTTCCAGTAGACGAAATCAGCACATGAAATCTCAGCCGTTTACCCTTGACGATAAGGCTGGATCAATGGTAAACTGAACAACAAACTATGTTCATTCATTCCCATTTCCTTCGGCATACAACCCAGAAGCCTTCACGTAAAAATTGTTTGATCTAACGAAATTCCGATAATGACAGTGAAGCTTTATTGGAACCTCATTTGATGTTCATTTCCGTGCATTTTAATTTCATTTAAGCCTTATATAAGCCCTCCAAGGCGCCACTGTAGAACCTAGGAACAAAGGCAAGTAGGGCAGCATTCCTAGAGTTGCTGGTTTACTTTCCCCGCATTCCTCAATAAACTAGTCTTAAACTCTGTTCCTACAAACCATTAAACCTCGTAAGTCCTAGATAATGGCTCCGGGAGTACCTGTGGGCACCATGACAGGTACCATAATGTGTTCAAGTCAAGAAACAGGCTATTCAAAAAGGGCATACGTGACTTTCTTAGCAGGAAATGGTGACTACGTTAAAGGGGTGGTGGGATTGGCAAAGGGTTTAAGGAAGGTTAGGAGTGCATACCCTCTTGTGGTCGCAATGTTGCCAGACGTGCCTCAAGAACACCGTGAGATCTTAAGGTCTCAGGGCTGCATAATTCATGAAATCGAGCCTATCTATCCACCAGAGAACCAGATTCAGTTTGCAATGGCCTATTATGTGATCAACTACTCTAAACTCCGTATATGGAATGTAAGTGACCAGTACAAAATGTAGAACTCGTTACTGAAATTTGTCTATTGATTACTTTCTCTTGTCATGCCTCCTTTCTTAAGCCTAGCTCATGGAACTTAATATTTAAGATTAAAGGCAAACTCCTGTATCAATATTTTCAGTTTGATTATGGCAAGATGATTTACCTTGATGCTGACATCCAAGTGTTTGAGAACATCGATCAACTCTTTGACATGCCCAATGGGTACTTTTATGCTGTAATGGACTGCTTCTGCGAGAAGACATGGAGCCACTCACCGCAGTATTCAGTTGGGTACTGCCAGCAATGCCCAGATAAGGTGAAATGGCCTACTGAGATGGGTTCTCCTCCTCCCTTGTACTTCAATGCGGGGATGTTTGTGTTTGAGCCTAGTCGTTTAACCTATGAAAGCCTCCTCAAGACTCTCCAAATCACTCAACCAACACCATTTGCTGAGCAAGTGAGCATTTACTATATATATGTGACTGTGTATGTGTGTGCGTGTGTTGTGCATGTCTGTGTATTCATTCGTTATATGCAAGTACAAATGGTATCATCAATAAGGTAGAAGATGGAAAATAAAGGAGAAATAGTATATAGTCTAACGATTCTGTCATCCTTGTTGACTGATAGGATTTCTTGAACATGTTCTTCAATCACGTGTACAAACCCATCCCTTTAGCATACAACCTGGTCCTAGCAATGTTGTGGCGTCATCCAGAGAACGTTGAGCTTGGAAAAGTTAAAGTCGTGCACTATTGTGCTGCTGTATGCACCCTTTATCCAGAAATCTCAAATTTCTTTAGCTAAATTTATTAAACTTATTTTCAAAAAAAAAAAAAGGATAAAATCTAACCTATCCTAATACTGTTATAGGGATCAAAGCCATGGAGGTACACAGGCAAAGAAGCTAACATGGAAAGAGAAGATATCAAGATGTTGGTTGCCAAATGGTGGGATATTTACAATGATGAGTCGTTGGACTTTGAAGCTGAGAACTCCGTCCCAGAGGGAGAGACCTGCTCAAGGTCATCAGGAATAGGTTCCATACAAGAACACTCAATTTCCTGTGTCCCTGCACCTTCAGCTGCATAAGACTTGAAAGAGCTAAATTTCAAGTTTGAACAGTCGTTATAGTTGGTTTTTAAGCCTTGTTACTTATCTTTTCTATCTTTTTTCTATTTTCTTTTAAATGTGAGACTTCAAAAAATATATAAAGATCCTTGATAAAGGTTATCATGCATATCTATTTCCAAAGAAATGAATAGCCTCTTAATTCATATTTAAATACACAGCTAGAGTTTGGGAATACATCATGTGATCATATATTCAACCTTATATTGTTATATGTTATCTTATCAAAAGACTCCTATATATGATTCCAAGTAGCAGAATACATATCACGAAATATGCATTTGCTCTAATAGTCCAATAAAAAAGCACATAACAAAAGAGTCTGCCTGATGAACATATTAGACTGTTAAGGGGTACTTGTAATGTGGCGAGGAGAGGGACACATTCACACTGTATTTGAACTGGTAGAAGTGTAGAACATTGATATATCCTTATATCTTTAAAACTGAGCTCAAATGAGTCTAGGACTAGAGTTACACGATGCTATTATTGACCTACCAAACAATGTACTGTTACGCCTTCCTATACATGATACTTAAAGTCTATATCATAAACTTTATGTACCAATATATTCTTTTGTTTCTAGCTCTAAAAGTTAGATGCTCAAACGCACATTCGTACTAAACTATTGACAATAATAATACTTAAAAGTCTCAAAGACATGATAACATTAACAAATATTTAACTATTATCAAGATGGGTAATGGGGAAGAGAGGACATCACCTTCCTTCACTAGTAGGCCCAGACGCACATCCTCAACAGGATAATAAGCCCCTCCATAATGTATCCTCTACTATTACTACCATTACAAATAATAGAAACAAGACTGAATACAGTCCGTTGCAGGAAATATTGTGGTCACTGGTCATAAAGCTAACCAAACTTAAGAATGCTCAGCGTGACTAATCCAGAATAAAATCCTCAGATTTGTGTATGTGGGCCTGTGCCTCAGATATGATGTTATTCGGAAGTGACTGTTCACATACTTGTGATGTATTAGCATCTACCATATTTATAGAGATTACAGAATTATCCACTCCTTTTAGTTGCATAAATTTATGAATGTTCTTAGAGCAATCAAAGATGTTTCTATTGATCAAAAGAACTTAAAGCTTCCTCACCTTCTTCGTAATCATCTAGGAAGTCAGGTTCAGGATAGTAGCCATCTTCAAAAAGATAAGGTGCAGCTTCTTTGCTTCTCTGCGGCTTTCTATCATTTGACTCGATAACTGAAACGAGCCTTTCCTTAATACAGTTCTCAATAATTTCAGATTCTCTTACTTGAGACTGCAGGCCAAGAAGAGATACGCATTCTCCTTGGAAGTTTGAGTCGTTTGAGGTCAATATTAGACCAGCGATAGTTCTGGCTAGATCAGGTGCATAACTGCGAATCTGCGGAAAGCAAAAAAGAACCAGCCAGTAAGAACAGATACAGATAAAATATATAACAAGTATCAGAACCTAAGAATAAGTTGCCAGATATTTAGTTCAATCGTAGTTCTTTAAAAACCAACGGATGACAATTACCCGAATCTTTATAAGTCACACCCTTAACTGTGTAAATGTAAAATTGTAAAGGTATACACCTCTTATGTGAATCAGTTCTTCTCCTTTCGTTTCTTGGTTGTCTCAAAAATATTTCCTTAATTATCACTTATTTGCAAATTTTCTCTTTTACCACTTGCATCAACAAAGACTTGAACCAATGAAACTATACTTTTTTCATTGTTTCCAAAAAGGGGAAGTACCTTCAGTGCTTGTGCAGTGAGAAGAACTCCTGCATTTTTCTCCTTCAAATCATCCAGTGCAAGTTTAATAGCTTTTCTGGTTAGAGTTCGATCAAATTGAGCCTTTTGCTTTGGGGGCAACATCACAACTTTGGCAGCAAGTTAAGAATACACACACAAATTTACAAACACTACATGCATCACAGGCTACGGTGACAAGTTAAATAAATCAACGGTGTATTTTATCAATGCCTAAACGTGTAGAACTCTGATGGATATTGCTTGTGATAATGGTGGAGGACGATATCAATATGAAAATTGGTACGCAAATTTTCCCATTCAAGCAATGTGTAACCATTTTGATCTGAAATGCTCCGCAGGGTCAACCCGTAACTTTTCCAATCAATGCTAGTCAATGCGGTCAGGGATGATTGTGAAATTGAACAAGGCGAGAAGTCCTTGAAATATAACACCTGAAAGTGGAAATTACAGGTCATCCATGTTTCAACAGAAACACAAATCCCACAACTACATAAGATAGGAACATACGAGAGTCAAGTATGGACTTCATGATGTTCTCAATTCCTATCTAAACAATATCGCTTAAGGTATACACTATGTATGATGCTACAAAATATCATGAAGATGAATCATTCGTAAACAGAAATGACAGCTTTAGGGCCAGGACCTCATACATCTCTACATATGACGATATGGCGTTGCACTTCAAACATGACATTGGAACACAATTTGTAATAACACTGCACAAAATATATAGAGTACTTCTACACCCATAGTGCTATGTGAAGTCTTCCCCAGTTCCAATAATTACGATAATGGGCTGACCGAAAACTTTATTGACTTCTGTTCTTGGGCAGTTGGGGAATGTGAGAATGACATAAAAAGCACCCTATCAGGAGCATATACGACCAAATCTAGGTTTAATAGCTGAAGATCATAACATTCAAAGAGCATTCTTCGATTCTTTCAGCCTAATAACTAAAAAGTATAAAAAGTACCAAGTACCAAAAGATCCTAAAAGCTTCCTGTTTCTTCAAATATATTCAGTGGAAAATGGTCTTGCAATGGATCACCAAATAGACAAAGAAGAAAAATAGTTCTTTGACCACTGTAAAAGTATGACATCAAATTAAATATAATTGAAGGTCCAAAGAAAATGAAAATTATGAAGTTGGTCTAAACTTCTCCAGAATGGAAGAAATTTTAGACATAGATATCACTGTTCAGCTTCACGCTTTACAAGGGGAGGTTTTGCATCTTTGGATACTTCAAAGTTAATACAACTTATGTTATCATTCATTATCAGCACCCTATATTTCTAATTTAGATATGACAATCAAAAACTGATAACTGATGAATCCCTAACATCTACTATCACAAATTGACAATATTGTTTTCCTATATACTGCTGAACCTTCATAGCTTTATGACGCTATTGATAAAAAGCCTGTTGTATTCGCTGGTTCTGTCAATGTTCAAGAAATTTATCGGAAATTTAAATTCATGTTGGTTTCCAGATCTGGTCTAGTGGTTTTTGACAAATGTTACAATATCTAACTAATGCACATGAGAAATATCAAATAATGCAGTTGACTTGTTCATCACAATAAACGGACCACAACATGCAACCTTCAATCTGTATCATATACCTTCCTATTCTGCTTTTGCTCACCAGATGTTGCGAAGCAACCATGGTAAGGAGAAATAAGCATTTCTTAACAGAAGTTACAAAATTTCTTTTGCAGTCATATGTATAACAAAAGAAAGAAGTGGTTAAGCCAACCTCTGTTCTTGCACCATGTACCCGGAAGCAGCAAGGGCTTGTTGAGTCTGATAACTCACTAATAATAATCACAGCTTCCATCAACTGTTTAGCATTTCTTTTACTTTCTGTGCAGCAAGCCATGCCACTACCAACTTTTAAATGTTCCCTAGAAAGATTTGAGAAAAATGCAACAAGTTCAAAATCTCAATTTAGTACATAGAGCTTCCACAGTGATTAATCATTCAATTTATTTTCTTTAAGAACAATCAATTGTAATATTCTTTTAGCTAATATCACTACTGGCAATCGACAACTGTAACAAAAAATTAATATCAAGAAGCAAGACACAAATAAATAAGATGACAACACAAGAAATAGGTTACTATAAAAATGAATGAAAAGAGTTCCCATTCATGAGTAGGCATTGAAATGCCATTTTGTTTTCGAGATGCAAATGGGAAGGAAGATTGCCATATCTAAAGAAAGAGTGGATAATGTTTTCCATCTTAAAATTAACTAACCCATTCGAGAAGCAAGAGTGACAGATATTATCTAGACGATTGTTGTGCTTGACAACATAATCCTCAAAGCCTGACTTCATATATTCGATATTTGAATCATGAGATGAAGTTGCACACTGAATTTCTTGGATAATGTTTTCACATCTCGATCCTGGAGGATCACCACGGTCAACCACAAGTTCAATCGCAACCTTCTGAAAGGAATCAAGGATTACCAACTAATCAGCAAAACAGTTTTGTAAATATATAAATTCAATTAAAAAAAATTTATCAAAGGTGCCCACTAGTTTTCTTTCCTTTTTTGTTCTTTTCTTAATCTTACTTCCTACACTTAACTGAGTCAATTATAGGTGATCATTTACAAAAGCAAAATCCAATAATCCATATCATTGTTTGAGAAATATAAGAAATTATTGTTATTGTAAAATCAAGAGGTAGGGAATTCCAATTAAGCAAGAGGTAGGGAATTCAAAGATGTAGCTTCGGACTTACAGGAATCTTCAGAATAAGTATCTGCAGGAACAGCCAAAAGAAAACATAAGGATAATTAGAGAAAACAACATAACCAATTTAGAACCCACTACAATCACAGCAATACAAACAAGTCACATTACAACTTTCAATTATCAACAGAGATGAAGCACCTGACCTTTTGAAGAAAGCAAATGATCTCAGCCAGTAAGTTGTCAACAGTTTCCATTGTTGAGACTGATACTTCAGTGCCACTACAGGGGGTTGGAAGATAAAAAAAAAGGAAAAGGAATGAAGAAACTTATAGTGATTTGGTCTTGGAAGTGATGATATACAACATATAGTGAATAGCTTGCCTGAACGTGGCGCCATTCTTGCTGGCTGATGGTAATCTCATCAGCCTTCTTGAGGAAACACTTTCTTTTAGATTTAAACTATGGTGATATATATCATTATCACTAATGCCTGCAGTAGTACAAAGAATCTATTTTGATTTTCAAGTTCATACCACTTAGATTCCATGATGAACATTTAGAATATTCGAATACAATCAGCAACCACAATGTAAATGACAAAAAGATAAAGAATAACATAACTTGTAAAAAATGCCATAAGGTAAGCATGTCAGGAACATTTTAATACATCTCAAACCAGCCAAGGTATATAGTAGAGTCAAGTTGAGTCAGATCATATAAACCACCTGAAACCAATCAGCATAAATGGTCCAAAAGGGTGGACTAGGAGAAAACTCGAATGGAATGAGCATTGTATGATGTCAAAAAGGTGTTCAGTACTAATTTGAACTATGCACAATTTACTAACTCTTTGCAAGATATTAATCACAGACATAAGATTGTATGCATGGAGTGTACAATACAAACTAAACAATAATAACTTTTGTACAAACTTTCAGCTATGTGAGTGATAATAAATTGATCAAGGACAAATCACCAGGTTGCACTTCTCCAACTAAAATTTATTAAGAGGATTGACATTGTCACGCAGAATATGGTAAGCCACTTGTCATTGTAAATTCCAATACCTTAATCGAGGGCAATTTCAGGAAAGGAATGAGACTTACTGGTATTTGCTACCGAAATGATTCCATCTGCAATAATGTGGAATCACTTGTCAAACAAGCTACCAAATATAGGTTGAAGATTTAAAAAAAAAAAAAAGAAATTAGACACCTGGAAACTAATGGACATATATTTCATTATTATATTACTCATGTTTCTATAGAAATATGCAACTCATTTGTGATTAAAAGTAGATCGATAACCCTTTCAGATCAAAATACTAAATAGACCTGATATATTCCCCCTATCAATAGTCCTTTTAACTGCAAATTAGTAGAATATTCCACTAAGAACACTTTAAGATCAGAATAAATGTAAGTTTGGCTCCAAGTATGAGAGGAATAACGTTGCTACATTGAGGTTATTCCCCAAGGACTTGGTCAATGTCCACCAATCATTGATATTAAGAACCACAATCCACAAGATCATATATAAGAGCACATTCAGATCCACAATGCGCTAACTAACAATAAATAAGAGCAAATATAATTTCATACCCCATTTTTCTGCCAAATAGGGGTCTCTCGAGCAAATCAAATCCTGGAACTCCTCTAAGCAGCTTCCGACGCCCGTATCTGAAACTGTTAACGTAATAATATCAGCAGTACTCCTCAAAGCATCGAGTTTTTATGCTCAACATTATCCAAATATTTTAGCTAATTCAAGCACGGTAAACTGCAGCCAGTGTTAACAATGCAAGTATAATCGATTTCACTAGCTTAAGCAGTTCCTTTGTAATTCACTCTATAATACATGTTTATGCTTTCATCAAACTTATTGCAATCTACCATATATAAATGAGGATTATATACAAATGAATGTTCATATGAAGTATCAGAGAAATCATTACTAGATACTCGAACAAGAGGAGGATCGGCGAACGGAGATGATTTCAGAAAAACTGATAGTCTGCAAAGATCATCCAACTTGCGACATCTTTGAATCGCCAAATGTATTAACTGCACGAAATATTGGAAATACTGGTGAATTTGAAACAGGAAATGAATGAATGATCAATTCAAATCAGAAACAGGAGATTTGAGGTTTTGCGCAATAGATTACACTTACGTATCGACATAGCTGTTGAACGGAAGAAACATTCATTGCTGCGCTTTTGAGCCTTTCAGTGGGAAGTGAGACGGTGGGAAGAAATAGTAAATAGTAGATTCCCGCGTGCTCGAGTCTCGAGACGTCAAATACACGAATCAAGTGTGTTTGTAGAAGCCCAACTACTAACCACCCACAGTATTGAGTTCGTTCGAGTTAATCGATCCGATCATACTCCACCCAATTTGGCAAACAAACCGAGCTGGCTTGATTAGTTCGATTCAAGTGGTTTAAACGAAGCAATTATAAATATTTTGTATTTATTTTAAAGTTGATTGAAATTTAATACAGATTAGTAAAGTTCGATAACTTATATTCTATTGTATTCCACTTAAATCAATAGATCAATCTAAACTTTTCCTTTTATTTTATTGAGGAATTATATTTGATTTAACTTTACTCGATTAAAAAAAAATTCGATTATTTTTAATTTGAAATTGATCTGTTTACGCTTTATTTATCGAATGATTTTTTTATTTCAAAATTATACAAGTTAACCATTTTGACTTTCCATGATTAAATAATCCACAACAAATATAGAGGTAGACGAGGTTTTTTCATGATCATAAGATTGAGATACATGACTTCAAGATCCGAAAAGTTTGTTATATACAAAAGGTTTAGGTTAGAGGAATTCAGGATCTTTTTATGAAATTAAAATTTATTTTCTTTTCACTGCAGAGTATTTTCTCAGTTTATGGAATATAGTATTGAAATATTGTGATTATATATTTTTTAATGTATTTGATATTTCTTTAGTTTGAGATTTTTGAAAATAATACAGAATATTTATTAAATATAAATACTTAAATCACAATTAATAAACTTATTTCCATTTTGCAAATATACTTTTTTGCCAGCAGAGTGGATTAGGCTTACAGTAAGATCTTCTGCAAGTAAATTTGGAGTTCATTCTATATCTTATCTTATTTTATTTGTAGTATTTTGTACAATAAAATTTCAGAATAGAAGATATTACATTATTTCAATACTGAATTATTAGTTGTGTGGCTTGTGCACAACACGGACTATGATTTTAAAAATTTTCTTTGAGATATTATTTTATTTTGTAAATAAATTTGAAAGAAAAAATTAATTACAATGATTTTTGTTGTAATAGATTGGTTTTAATCTTGTTATATTTATGCTATTACGATTCATTAAATTTTTTATTGCTGTAGCCTATTTTTATAAATGGTCTGTAGTACTTTTTGATAATTTGCATTGTTCTTGAAAACTTGAACCATAAAACAACATTGACAAATGAACGAGTGTGGCAAAAAGTCACATATAATAAAATGTTCATGATTTTCAGACGAAGTGAATTTATTATAATTTTGTATGGTTATCAAAACTTTTATATACATTATCAAAAATTATAAAAAAAAATTAAAATTCTTATTTTAAATGTTATATTCATTCATAAGGTTAGATTTCTTAATAATATTACAAAAATTTATTATAGTCGATTTTGAAAAAATTGGCTACAGGCAATTTTTTCGTCAAAACTAATTTTAAAATATTAATATTAACATCATTTGTTAATATAGATTTATACGATGATAATTTAAAATAGATGAAAGGAGTACTTGACATTATATTTTATTACACACTTATATGTAGTATTTAGTTATACGAATGGGAGGATCTTAAATAGGGTATTTAATTTTAGCAAGTTTAGTCAATTTTATTGACCAAGTGGCGGTGACTCTATATTCTTCTACATTTTGCGATTCATTTTTAATTTTTTTTCATAGCATCCCTTCTTGTCTTCACTTCACCTATATGTTCATTTTGTTATATTATCAAGCTCTCCGTCAACTTTAATCATCTGAAAATTTTCTTATTGGATAAGCTCCATTAACTCTTTCTCTCACTCATTCATCTGATAATTTGCTGTAATACCAAGTTCATTTTTGATGCTTTGTTTCGATTGTTTATGTTAATAGCTTATATTTATGAGTTTCTGAATTTTTTGCATTGTGACTATAACAAATGGCCAAGATTTGGAATTTCCTAATAAGAAATTTTTGGGATGTTTTTTGTTTTTATCTTTTTCCGATTTTGGTGTATGATTGTGTTTTTTTTCCTATTGTATATAGTAGATCTGATGATTTTGTTTTTTTTTTCTTTCGTTATCAGAGTGTTTTAAAGTTTGAATGGGTTTGCCTTTGAAGCTCTTTTGTTGAGTTGTTAAATCTTATTTCGAAAAGGAATTATTTTTGATTTCGAATTTTTGATCATGATTTATCGGTTTGGAGGAGTACTTGGTTGTCTGGTTGTGTACCTTTGTTTCCTAAAAATTGATTTGAAGTTGTTTGTTGTTTAATAATTTTTTAGATCTGGAGGACTATATTATGGTTGTTGCGGAATTGGGGTGCTTGCAGGTATACGAAAGGGGAGGATCAAATTAGAATTAGTAGATTGAGAACTCAACCCAAAAGTTCCAACGAACGAAACTTGGAAGGGGTAACTCGTAGAATGGATACTTATTGCATAGAGCTATGTACGACATCGTTCTATATAAAACTAAACTTGGACAATTGACGCGTTGAACGAAGTAAATTAAAATCTTTTTGTTTCGACTCTTTAAAAGAACGGCTTTACGCTAATACTTATTGATGTCATGCACCTTTTTGAACGTCTATTGCGACATTTATGGTCGGTTTGCTTCGATAAGATGTAATAACATGATAACGAAATATATTTTATATTATTTGTTAATTTATTTATATAAAATGTTTATTTTTTATTTTATTTATTTTTATAATTTTCACAAAATTATATGTACTTTTAAATTCACTTTTCAAAATAAAACTTACTTATTCATTCACAATTAAAATTTTATACATAATTTATCATTTTTTCATTCTCATATTTTTTTTATAATTTTTGTGATTTTTATCTTTCACTACCATTTTCTTCTTATTTATCAATTTCATTTTATCTAACCAAACGCAATCTTATAAATTAACAATTAATCGCAATATTCAAACTTAATTCAATGGTCGACTAACTTTTATTTTATATATACCTTTTGTTTTGATTTGTTGTTTCTTGCCTTTAAAAATATATACTCCTTAATTGAGATCTCTAAAATTATTAGAATCAAATTAATCACTTTCTAACTTTAAAAGTAATATATAGTATATGAATATTGAAATTATTTTTTTTCATAAATAATATAATTTTTCTTACAGTTATAATCCGATCACTCGTATGTGTGTGTGTATATATAGTAAATATGTAATTAGTTTAAACATTTAAAAAAATCATATGACGTCAACAAATGAGAAAAATGGACTTACTTATGTACGTTTATTATTCCAGCTTTGATTAACTTGCCGAACAACTTTGTTAATAAAAGCTAATTTAGTTAATAAAATTCAACAAGCCCATATCATATCTAAATGATGTGATTAAATGAATTATCTTTTTTTATATTTTATTGATGGAAGATTCTTTCTCATCCAATTAAATTATGAGTTTGAATCTTAAAAAATTATTATTCTTCCCGAATAATATTAACTTTGTTTGACATGAAAAAAATATTGAATGACTTTTGGGAAGAGAATTGGTGCAACAGGTAAGATGAGGGAGAATTGGATAATCATCGAATGGAATCAAAATTTTTATTGTATTATCGTTTGATATAAATAACAGAAAATTGACAAGTGTTTTAATTTTAAAAGATCTAAAACGATATTAGAGAGAAAATAAGCGTAAAAGATGCACCGTACAATGTTTTAATCGAGAGACGTGATATAATACTTTAAGCTAATATCTGTTGAATGAGTAGATGTAATATAAATTAGGAGATGTAGTGTATAATGGTCTGAGCTAACTTCTCCCTACTTAAAACCGCAATGCTTCGCTATCAGAATAATTCTCAAATCCTCCGCCATCCACATTCCACACCTAACCCCTTACTGTACAATCAAATCACGTTTGTAGGTCTGTACGATCCATAATCCATACCAGGCCTCCATACCATCATTTTCAAAACTTCTAAGGAGATTTGGCTTCTCGTAATTGCCGTTTTTTTTTTCTTTTCCGTTTTAGGTTTTAGGCAGTGGCCAAGAACTTAAAATAGAAGAACAATACAGAATTATAGTGATGGAGGAGGAGAGAGTTTCCGGAATTTCGTCCACAAAGCAATCATCATCATCATCATCATCTTCTTCTTCTTCTTCGTCATCAGCGTATCAACTTTCGCATCTGTCTTTAGATATTGGAGGTAAGTACTTCTTGTATTTCATTACGAAATGATTTCAATTCTTTAACCTGATAAATTAACTTCAGTTAGTTTGTTGATCATGAGAGTCCAATTTCCATTATTGTATGCCACGCCTTTTTGTTAGTTGTTTTAGTGATTACTAGTGTTATTTTTTCTAATTTGGGAATTGTTAATGCCTGCAACATTTGATATCTCCATTGCAAGCTGCAAGTGTTTTAAGTACATGCTGATGATTTTCTGTATTAATGCAGGCTCTCTAATCAAGATAGTCTATTTTTCATATAATAAAGAATGTTCACCTGATGATCGGGAAATGTTGTCTGAAAAGGAAACAAATGGGGTCTCCAAAAGTATATGTAATTGCCATATTGTAACGGGCAGATTGAATTTTGTGAATTTTGAGACAAGCAAGATTAATGATTGCATCGACTTTATTTCATCTTATCACCGACTTAATCATGGTATGTCATTACAGAAAATTTAAATGAAGAACGTTATATTTGAAATAATAAGTAAATAAAGGAAGTAACACCCATGCAAAAAAGGAACTTAATTTCTCACAACATTAAGAAATGGATTTCTAGATGTGTGATAAAATAAAGATTTCATATAATATTTCAATAGGCTAGTGGAACTCATTAATCAATGTACCTGTTTCATTTTTTTGCCAAATATGAAAAAGAAGAGTAGAAGACTTGGTGTGAGCTTCATTTAGGCTACTCCCTAAATATCACTCTTTCTTGCATCAACTTCATTGAGGAGATTTATAATTTATACTGGTGTTTTATGAGCCAGCTTTTATTTTCTCATGTACTAATATCAATTCAGGCGATTTTCATCATGAAGCTCCTGCCAGTCATAAGATTAGTATAAAGGTATTGCTCTTTGAACATTGTCAAAATGTGATATTACACCTTCTGCATGTGTTGAATAAAAAGTTTTTTGACTTTATCTCCTCAATGCGCTTCCAGTTTAATCGATATCCCCAACTAAAATTTGATATATAACAAAGTTTTGCTACCATTCTGCTTATGTTTTCCCTTTTGTGCTGTTGAAGAAAAAAAAAAGATATCTCTAGTGATCTTAATGTTTTAAAGTTTTGGAGACCATATGAACATGGCAATAATAGACATAATAGAGTTATGTCAATAAACTTTTTCTTTAAGAAATGATTATTATTTTGTTATTATCATACTGGGTGTTTGTGGATGTAGAATATTAGAATATATTTTTAAACTCTGCACAGAAAGAAGGCCTTCCCCCGACTCTTGTTGTAAGTTAGATAGTAAGCTTATATAACAGTGTGATACATAATATGCTTCCACTAAGACTAGTAGAAAATGCTTTCCCTGGGGTTCAGACCCATGAGTGATCACTGTCAGTCACATCTACATATTATTTGAGGTAGAGCTTGTCTGCAGTGATATTGCCCATGTGGTCTTCCATTTCTATTGTAACAAGGCAAACATATACAGACAGTTTCATGTAAAGATGATCTCCTTCTATCTTACATCTGGCCTTCTTTAAATTGTCTGAGTACTCATATTTTGGAGTATTTTTGCAGTAAATTTCCCTGCGATAGAAATATAATGAATACTTGTGAATGTCACTGACTCACGTCCCCTTAAAATGTGTTACTGTTACTGTGGTACATGCATGTAAAAAATGCAAGATCCTTAATTAGTCATCATTCTTGTAAAGGCCACAGGTGGTGGGGCTTTCATGTATGCCGATCTGTTTAGAGAAAAGCTTGGAGTCAGTCTTGACAAAGTAGACGAAATGGATTGTCTTGTCGCTGGTGCTAATTTTCTTCTTAAGGTGGGATTCTAGTTCTACATGGCGTTTTATGGTATATGAGTGTCAGTACTTTTTCTTTGAACTCTTTCATGGCGAGTCAGCTCGTGGACTTGATTTTCCTTTGAATTATAGTTGAGATTATTGTAAGAAGGTCCAACATCTTGCTTCCCACACCTTCTCTTATCTATTATGGAAGGTAAAAAATTTCTCTATATTGGAAGATTGCACTTAAAAAGAACTGCGTATACCAATTTCTTTTCTATTCAGAGCATCCATGTGCCTCTGAACCTTTTTCTCTTCTTATGCACGTGCATATAATTGTGGCTGCACATGTACTCTGGATATACTGGCTGACATGAGTTCTCTTTTTCCTTTGTTCTCTGAGTAGGCGGTTCACCGAGAAGCTTTTACATACATGGATGCTCATAAGGAATATGTGCAGATTGACCACAATGACTTATACCCGTATCTCCTTGTCAATATTGGATCTGGTGTTAGCATGATAAAGGTATACTTCTCACAATATGTACAAAGGTCTTCTGCATCTCATTAACACATTTATATATGCAACTATTAACTAAGATGCATATATCTAAAAAGCATCAGCATCTTCAGTGGTGGGTGTTTGAACCAAGTCACTTCGTAGGCTCATCAAGCTTCATATGTTATCTTATTGTGGAGTACCCCAAACCATTATTCCTCAGATATGCCTAAAGAATTTTATGACCATATTAAAGTAACTTCATTAGTTATCTTGCTTCAAATTTAGTTATATGATGAGCTTTATGATTTCCAAACCGTGTAAGGCCTGACCAACATGATATTGAGGCAAGAATAAGTGGTTTTGATTGTATTTTGGCTCTACCAATCTTGAATTTCCAACTGAAATTTTTTTACCAAATATACATCTACTCATAAGCTTTACTGTTTTTGCGTTTCGATTATCTAATACTAGTGCCAGTAATGCCCTTGCATTGAACACAAATAATTAACTTAGTACCCTTGTTTCTAGCTCTGGATACCTCCAGTACCTCTCAAAATGCAACATTATGAGCATACAATTGGTTTCTTATATTAAAAAATAAAGTAAACCATGGCCAACCAGATGTTAGGCCAAGGTTAATACTGTTAAATCTCTTTTGGATATGCCAACCTTGAATTTCCAGTCATGAAATATACCTTCACTGTAAGCTTCAGAAGTCGTTAAGATAAAGATAATCTCATAGTACTGACTTCCACTTTACACAGTGAACTTACCATACCTGGAAATAAAAGAGATTTCCCAAGGTTGAGGTGACACATGTTTTTGTGATTTGGTTGCTTGCACTGAATATGTCCAGTAGGATCTTGGAATGCTATATTATGATCTGAGAGATGAAATGGAAAATGGATGTTGGGTGGGATAATTACTATGTGCATTCTATCGTGATCTTCCTATTGCAGCGAAAGTCACCAACTTAAAAAGGGGTCCAATTTTTAAGGACAATGCTTCCATATTATATATACTGTTTGACTGAATTTTAGCCTTGTACTTATGTAGGTTGATGGAGATGATAAGTTTGAGCGAGTCAGTGGAACTAGTGTTGGTGGTGGCACATTTTGGGGTCTGGGAAAACTTTTGACCAACTGCAAGGGGTTTTTCCATAGTTCTCATTATATAATCAAATCATTCCTATTTGAAGCACATTCTGCTTAGGGTCCAAAAAATTTGTTTTGTTTCAGTTTTGATGAGTTGCTGAAGTTGAGTCATCAGGGAAACAATAGAGTGATAGACATGCTTGTCGGAGATATATATGCTGGAATGGACTACTCAAAGGTATATGTTTTAGCATATCCTATCAATATGGTGCTGCTTGTGAGAGAGTCAAAAGTTGGAGTTGGCTCAATAAGAGTCAGAGAATAGAAATTGTAAGCCCCCCGTGTTGCTAAGTTTGTACTTTATTATGGACTACTAGAAAATAAATAAATAAATAAAAAGAGCAAATAAAGAAGCTTATGCTATCCACCTTGCACTGTTTTGATCATCGCTGCAATATCTATGTTACACCTCTTCAACTTTTAGAAGACATGCGTTTATACCTATAAAATCCAGAGCATCACTCTTCTCCTTGTTGAAAATCCAGATACTAGTCCATGCACCACAATATTTTAGAAATGTCATCGGCAACAGGAAAATGTTCCCTTTCAATGTTTCTTCACTTGAAAAAGAGCTTATCATCTGCATATGGAATTTCTTATGGAATCTTAGGCATTTGACTGAACATATTTAATGGTTGAAATTGTAACTCAAATATTGTTGGAGCTAATGAACTATAATAATGGAAGGCATTGGAGTGGACCTAATTTATGGCTGATGCTGAAGCCCTAACAAAGTTGAAGGTTATCTATCAATTACTCAAGTAGAAGGGATTAATACAGGGTTGCAATTATTGTTAGAAACTCAAAATTGAGTGGCTTATAAATTGCAACTTTGAAACATGCTCAAAAGGAAGAAGGAAGTTTATATATAATAGGAAGACGTTGAAATTGTTTTATAGCCAAACTAAAATTGTATGTAGAATCGCTAAATCAGTTGTGTCTAACTCAAATTTGAAAACCATAACATTCAGGATGATGACATGGTCGATTTGAGGTTTATATCATTCTGTTATGACTTACTAAAATGTGAGTTTTGCTATATTAACAGATTGGCCTCTCAACAACAACTATCGCCTCTAGTTTTGGCAAGGTAGTTTCTGAAAATAAAGGACTTGAAGATTACAGATCAGAAGATGTCGCCAGGTCACTCTTAAGAATGATTTCAAATAATGTTGGACAGGTGAGACTTCCTGCAAGAATTTGCCGAATATCTTGAATTTCCCACTGTCCCGGAACATTTTGTGAAACCAAAATATCAAACACACTCCCCCAGTAAACATTTTATCCTGCTCAGTTACAAATGTTTTTTATCCATTTCCTTAAGTTTGATGCTAATTGTATTGAAGTTTTGCTTTCAGTTCTCATAGTTTGTGTGATCTTAATTATATTGAAGTTTTCTGTTTAGTTCACCCAATTTCACTCCCTGCAGATTTCTTATTTGAATGCACTTCGATTTGGCCTCAAGAGGATTTTCTTTGGAGGATTTTTTATACGTAGTCATGCATATACCATGGACACCATCTCTGTTGCAGTAAATTTCTGGTAACCATTGAAACATTAGTTTTTATACTTAACAAAAATATAATGCCCTTTGAAAACAGTATTGGTTGTCTTTTGTCCTAACCTATCTAGTTGAAACCAAGCTGCATCTGGATAACACTTGATACCACTAAAATTCATTTCCTCGCATATACAAATTAGGAAAGGTGGATCAGAAGTTGTCAACATTAGCGGCCACAAAGATATCCCGATGGAATAAAGCCAGATAATACCTATGTCTCTTACATAATACTAATGTCTCTGACTATACTGATTACTTGGGATAATATTTATCTATCTACTCCTAAAATCATAAAATTTGAATGTTATATATAAATTTTTGATCATTTCTTTTCTCAGGTCAAAAGGAGAGGCAAAAGCAATGTTTTTGCGACATGAAGGCTTTCTTGGAGCCTTAGGAGCATTTAGGAGCTATAAAAAGCATGGTCTTGATGAAATGATGGCCCATCAGTTAGTGGAAAACCTTCCAAATGGAGTACAGCATACTGGAGAAGATAGTATCAGCCCACTTGATGAGGAAATTAATGAAAACGGAAGTATTGAATGTAGAGTGCTGTATAGGAATTGATTAGTTCTCTCTTTTAATCATTTTGTTACTTAAAAATACATAGAAAATAGTCTCAGAACAGGCAGGTTGCTTGATCCGTGATCCAGCAGGTTAGTTTGAAATCTCATTAGGTTGTAACCAAAAGAAAAGCAAAGAAAAATCTCATTAGGTTATGTAATATACTTGGAACACTGCGAGCAGAGACTAAATTTCCAGTCGGAACATTCACATGTATATATTTAATAACTATTTCTACAGCGTTAAATGTTGGTTTTTCCTCTGGTAGAATAATTTTCTCGTCCTTTTTGTTCATTTTAAAATTTGAATGATGCTATCTAAAGATTATTTGCCCCTCGAAATTGTTGCTATTATCGCTATACACAATTGATATCCTGTGCTGTGGGCATATGGATTACAAAACCATAATCGAGGCCTTCATCAACCTTTTAGCAACTGTGTGGTTTAAATCTCACGTGAACTATTCTGGTTTTTTAGATGGTTCTTCGGCAAAACTGAGAAACATGGAAGAACAGAACAATGTGGAGAAAGTCGCTAAATATCGATTGGATAAAGACAACTAAAATTAGTTGATGGGTCTTTGAGGCTACAGTTACATCCTTTTACACAGATTTGTGAAATACCATCGTCGGACAAATAAATACCAGATACAAAAGATACTTGTACACCAAAATTATGCTTGTGATTTTGCAACCATGGGTAACCTTCTATGGCATTGCCTTGCAATTTTTCTTCGCATTGTCCATCTTTCTTTGATATCAGATAATTCATTCAATTGGCATTTATCAAATATATCATCAGACATTCCGTGCTCGAGAGAATTTTCAGTACCAGAAACCCCCCTAATTCTGGCAGTTTCAGCAAGCAAATCATTAATCAGCATCTCGGTGGTTTTTGTGGTAATCCCCCTAAGGTACCAGGAAATGGGTGGGGGAGGGACTACAGCTGGTTCAATTATTTGTTCCAAGCTCAGCTTTGAACTGATCCTTCCTTTGCCTTTAGTGTACAATATATAATCCTTCATTGATTGAGGTTTGAAGGGATAACACAGTTCTTCATCAAGTAAAACAGGTTCAACCTTCCAGCAACCTTCGAATCTTTTCATAAATCCTGCTTTCAATTGCTTGAATTTCATCTGAAAACATGGGCATTGACCATACAAATAAAAATACATCAGAAATAACAGAAAGCGGATTTCTGTACACTGCTTAAACAGGTATTATTTGTCGCAGACTGTTAAATTGCAATTAGATAACATAAAAATGCTTCTTTTGGTACTTGGCATAACGATGTTTAAACTTGCATAGCACCAGTGAAGTCTTGCCGTTATTTTATAGTAAAGGTCAACGTACACTTCTTCATAGATAGCCAAAAGAAATATTTTATTTAAAAAATAATAAAAAAATAGTTATTATCATCATTGTGCATATACCCCAATAAATAGTTGCATGTAGTTGGAAAAGGCCTTTTAGCAAGTAAACAAATGAACTCATTTAGTGTTCAAATATGAACAATTCATAATTGCAGACACAAACAGAAACTTGGTTTATACTGAATGATCTTCTCTATTCTGATCGACTAAAACATGAACTGCAATCGTCCCTGACCACCATAGAAACCTCCACAAAGCTGCTTGCTCCACTTCGACTACTTGCCTTGTGCCTTCATCAACCAATACTTTTCTGGATTTTACTTCCTACAAGTCACCATGGATAGACAAACGAAAAGTAGATGAACAAATCAAATTCGCAAATGGTGGATCCCCTTTTCATCAAATTCACTAATCGCTGAACACAAACATTAAGCGATCAACACTAATTTCACCTTAATATTTTTGAAGACCCTCTTATTGTTAGGGTCTGTGAAAATGTTGTATACTGCATCTGGGGGCAACCCAACATTAACTTTCAGATTCAGATGGCTTAAAGAACCTTTAGGCACAGTGACCTGCAAAGTTACACTGCTCAATGTTAGATAGTGAGTTACAATGATCTTATTCCAAATACAGAGTTGGTTGATTCATTATAGGAAAATATAGCAAGAGGCAACTACGCTAACAGACATTAAGATTAAAAAAAAAAAAAAAGCACTCAGATTCCTCTGTTCAAAGTTGCAAACAGTCCACATCTTAGAGGTTGGGAAATCAGATCAATAATCAATAACCTTTACTCCCTTCCAATAAATTTTATGTGTGCACCTTTATAGTTGTCCATGTCCAAAACAGTTGGTCAGTATACTACAATAAAGCCATTTAATAGGAATATTCTACAATACCATAGTACAAAATGAGATAGGATATGAGAACTCCACCATATCTGGTGCAGGAGGTGCAATCATGAAATGTAATGTAAAATTACTTGCTCAAAGCAGTTGGTGTTTGAAGTGTAAAACTAAAAAGTTGTAATTATCATGTTTATATAGCAGATTGGATGTATCCCACCCAAATATGCTTCAAGAGGGAAGTGATGCTAGGTTTATTCAATAGTAAACGTAAACACCCAGAAAGATAGGAAACAAGCTAGAAAAGCATGAAAATGTAATTAATAATCACACCAAGTAAGCTAAAGTCGTTTTTCTATTGGCCACAATTCAGCAATTGTAGCTTTATTTTATTGCTAAAGTGTGGACCATGACTACTCCCAAAACAGTATTACATCATTTTCACTTCAAAGATTTGTTTACCTTTATCTCTGGGGATTGATCAGCCCAAGTAGGATTGTCTTTCCAAGCTTGCAGTTGTTCCTCTAGACTGACTTCAAAGCTAGGAGATGAATCTTTCTGCTTCTTTATGGAGATTGCTGGGGTCTTCTTGTCCTCATCTTCTATTGATCTTGTGAAATGTGACTGTGAGCACAAGTAGCTGGTACCCATAATCATGATTAACATAAAAATTGCCTGATACAGGCTTTAAGAAAATGGCTGACCTTCAGTCTAAGTTTAACTTTGTCGGGGAGTTGCAAGAGAAAACCATAGAATGCTGGAAGAGTCACACCTGAACGTTCTTCACTGTCATTCTTTTGGAATTTGAAGCTTATTCTAGTCTCTTTCATCTTATTCATGATATCTGTTGGAAATGTTGATCAGACTTTGTTATTCATGATTTCACCACCATTCGTAATACGGTTCATTGTTTTGAATGTATGTCAAAACCAATATCAGTAAAAGGTTGCAGATTCGCAGTTCATTAGCAAAGAATTGTGTCAGAGGCACCCTAAAGAGAGGAACAAATTGATGCTAACGCTTATGACAGATCAAACACACCACGTAATCACGGTGTATAGATTGATAAATCACATAATATATCTATAATATATTTACATAAGTGATATGGGTCAATAACCAAGCAAAATCTGAGAACATAAATTTACAACTGATCTGTCGCACAAATTATCACTATTAAACAGTACAGTTTAGCACATGATTAGTTTATGTTCTTACAATTAAATGTGCCTACAGAAGTCTGGACATTATAGGAAAATGAAAAGTATGAAGGCCTCAATAACCCAGGATATACTCTGACAATCAGAAGCTCCACTTCAATCAACAACAACAAAAAGCCATAGCAGCCATCTTTTACCTCAGACATTCTACTACATCCCAAAAACCCGCGTGAGGTGAATCATTATCTAAAGCCCAACTAGAGCTACTAGCAATTATGAGTAAACCTTCAAAATTTCCAGCAGATCTCTATTTGTTACAAAAAGAGAAACCGATAAATTAGTAGGGCAAAACTCTGATCTCAACTTCTAGAGATAAGGTAACAGGAAGTACTATAAACATATGAAAATATTACACAGAATAAATTAAAAAATTAAAAAAATTACAGAATAACGTAAAATTACAGATCTCAACTTCTAGAGATCCATTGCACTATGTTGATCCATACATATATATATCCATATGGATAAGTAGCTCAAGATATTTAGAAGGAATGTAGTGTACTTGTATTCCCTTACCAAGAAGATCTGATGAGCAGAACTTCATTCCAGTTCAAATGTAAGAAGCCCAAGAACTTCTCAGCTACTCCTCCAAATTAGCATATATGCTTTTCATTCATTCGGGTTTTTTCTTCTTCGCTCTCAATTATCGGTTTGTTTAATGATTTTCATTATAAATTATAACGGGAGATTAGAACGAATGGTTGAAATGGTGAAAGCAGGACAGAGAGTAGAAAAGTCGGGACCTTTTCATTTCATTTTATTAAAATTTGATTTAAATTTAATTGATTTCAATTGTAAAATAATTAACATTACAAAAAATATTACAAACTTTTTATTATATAACAATCTTGTTAAACTATTGTCACAATTTAAATTTAAAATTTAACAATCTAATACAATAAAAAATAAAATGTAGTTTTTTTGTGAAATAAAGGAAATAACAATCTTAACATTAAATGTTACGGAGTACTCTATCTCTCTCATCACATGAGTTTTTTTGTTTTTTTTTTTGTATAATACAAAAATATTAAAAAATTACTAATTGCATGCAAAAAATAATTTTATATTTTTCTAATACATAAAAATTAAAAAAAAATTCTTTCTTTATTAATTGACTAAGTTCAATAAATATTGTTGAGAGTATTTTTAACAAAAAATCATTAAAATTTTTCTAAACAGCTTATATAATAAAATAAAGAAAATTCTTTAAAATAAGTTATTCGGTATGACAGAAGGAGTATAAGAATATATCTCGTCGCTATGTAGCGAGCAAACCACTTCCTCGCCATTTTGGAAAATGCACCAAAGCCGAAAGGAGTGAGAGACCGAGAGTGAGACACGTTACGAGGGTAGACAAATTTTGAAGCGTAAAGCTCGTATTACTACGTTATGTTAGATTGTTAGTGCAGCGGGATGTAATTCTGTGTCGCGGTAATAATTTGCCATTTTATTTGATTATTATACTATAACCAATTTGTGTATTTGTTCGATTTCGTGAAATTTTCTTTACAATTTCGTTGAATTATTATATCCTCCTACAATTTCAGTAGTCTTCTTAATTAACATTTTAAAATAGTGCAAAATATGTTTAATAAAATTTCATTTAGTTTGATAGATAAATTAATATTTTAGATGCTAAAGATATAAGATTTTTAATAAAATTAAATATTTAAAAAGCTTAATAACAATACGGAAGGGTTTCGAGTACTTATAGTAACTAATATTTATATTCATGTTTAAATAATGTCACTCTTGAGTGGAACATAGACCACAACGGATAATTGTTGATAATTGTAGTTCGATTTTTTTATTATTAGTTTTCAAATTGATTCCATTTTTCAATGGGCTCACCCCTAGCTCGCGCACTTCTTGTCAGTAACTTTGTAACTATACAGGAACTGATTCTGCTAATATTTCCTGGCCTCTACTCAGTTTATATATTATTGATACGAAATTGCAATTCACACTAGCACATCCAAAGCATTCCATCATTTTGGTACTACCATAACAACATAAATGTACTCTATATCACCATCTCTTGCACATGAGAAATACAACATGACAGTTTTGTTGTATATAATCAACTTAGTATCTGAACAGGCAATCAAAAACTATCTGAACATAACACCCTTTCACATGTAGGTAAGCAAGCAAAATTAAGATCCAGCAAGTTTTTTTTTTTTTTCTTGATCATTATTATTAATATGACAATGTCTTTCTTTCTTAAAATGACCTCCTTAAGCCTTCACACAAACATCTCCATCACAAACCCAATCTTCTTTGGAGTTCTCTTCCTTCTTGACATCCTCCTCATCATTATCATTGGCAACAGCATCATCTTTGGTCAACTTTTCTGCTTCCAAAGCACATTTAGGGTGGAGATCATAGTTACACTCTAGACAATTGTATGCCCACACCTTACCTTCTTCCTCACACTTGTCACATATGTAATTCTGAGAACGAGTGAGCACTAACTCATGCTTCTCATGGAGTGCATGTTTCACCTTCTCAGGCCACCCCTTTGCCATCTCCTCATACTCTGCTTCAATCTCTTTTAAGCGCTGCTCAGTGAATGGATAAGCATCAGCACCATGAAGCATCAAAAGGTCCCTAGCTTCTGTCGTGACTGTCTTTCCAGATGGCCCAATTGCAACTAACTTAGGGATGCCACGGACCTTAAATAGTTGACTTAATGGCGCCTTTCTTGGGTCACCAAACGGAAGTGCCAGCCATGGCATTTCAGAGAAGTATTCATCAAATGATTGTTGGTCTCTGTCACTGGAGATGAAAATCAATTCGAAGGCATCATGCTTAGATTTGATCTTCTGGTACACTTCAACAAGTTTTGGAGTAAAAGCCCGGCATGGAGGGCACCAATGTGCCGAGAAATATAAGAGGATATTTTTCCCAACGAGCTCAGCAACAGGAACCTTCAAAGAGAAAGAAATTGTTAGTAATCAGATAAAATAACTTCTAGCAAGTAAGTTTACATCATTTTTGTAAGATCAGTCAACAAGATAATTAATTTTGAGCCAAGACCCAATCTTGATTTCGTTGGCCTGAAAACGGAATCTACTAACCAACCCTGTAACTACTTGTTAACTAGATTCAACATTTTGACTAGGCTCAACAGAAAATAAAAAGAGTAACAAATGACAACTGATGAGCGTAATATAACGGAGACCAGGCAAGTCCTATGAACTGCACCTTAACTCCATCTTTTGCAATTACAAAATTTTGATCTCCCAAAACCAAAAAGGACTCTAATGTTTGCTTTTCCTGCTTGGCTTTCTCCATCTCCTCAAGCTCAGCTAACTTCTCAGGAGTAAAAGGATATGGAAAACTTCCATGTTCTTCTATTGCATCAGTTACATTTTGATGAAGAGTCTTTCCATCTGGACCTAAGATGACTAAAGTGGGCAGGGATGAGAGCTCAAAGTACTTAATTAGCTTCTCACACCTGCTGTCCTGGAAAGGCAACGAAAGCCAAGGCAAACCTTCAACCTCTTGTTTAACTGATTCTTCATCTACATCCTCAAGGGGTATGGTCACAATCTCAAAATTCTCCCCTCTCTCCTTCAGTTCTTTGTAAACTTTGATGAGCTTTTCAGAGAATACAACGCATGGTTTGTATGATGCCAATGAGAAATACAGACCTACAGTTTTCCCTTCAAGCTCGGTAACAGGTACCTAGCACATGATTGTTTCATAATACAACACAAAGGATTAATAACTGATAAAAATACGGAGTAGCACATAAGGTCTATTACAACAAGCACATAAGAATATGATCATATAGTCTCAACCAAGATAACTCACTACCTTCCCATCAGCCGATATTACGAAGTCACACGAGTGTGATACTAAGATAGATTTCAAGGTTTGGTTCCTCCTAGATGCTTCCTCCTGTTCTTTGAGTTCTTTGACTCGTTCCTCAGTGAAAGGATACCCTTCAACTCCATACTCGCGAATGATCACAACTCCATCATCGGTCAACACTTTTCCAGCCTCATCAAGCAAAACAAGGTGAGGTATCCCCTTCACCTTGAACAAGTCATTCAATCTATCCCGTGTGTTGGAATCCGAGAATGGGACAGCAAGCCAAGGCATCACGGAGAAATACTCACTGAATGACTGATCATCTTCATCAGCTGAGACAAATACAACCTCGAACCCACCCTTTGCAGAGACTTCATTGTACACATCCACCAACTTTGGGGTGAAGCGGTGACATGGACCACACCAAGAAGCTGAGAAATATAACCCGACCTTCTTCCCTTTCAAGCCATCAATTTTAACCTGTAATTCCAATATAAATAATTTCCTCTAGGTTAATCATCAATTTGTCGTGGAACCTTTTCATACAACATGCAAATTGGACTCAGATTAATTCATCTCAACATGGCAAGACTTATGCGGCCACCTAAATTTACATTAGAAGAACATCGGAAGTATTCAACCCCTTTTTTTTCTTTATAACCTGTATTGCAAAATCCGGAATTCTGAAATTACAGAAGAAGTGCAAACAACAGACGAGATAATTAACATCAACAACAATAAAAACAAAGCAGGAATCTAAGACGCGAAGTATAAATACACAAAATCGATACATAGATACTCCTAAGTACGTTACCTGATCACCAGAATTGCGGACGAGGAAATCTCTGGGCGGAGAAGAGAGGAGAGAGAGGATATCATGGGAATCTGCAGCAGCAGGAAGCTGTTCAGCCATTGTTCAGAAGCTAAATTGATGGTATGGAGACTGAACTAGAGTTGTTAATTCCGCTTTTTCAATGTAAATGGAACAAACGATTTCACTTGGTACACATGCTATTGCTTGAGAATACATACGGACTATATATTTATGTCTAAGTATATGTGTAGGACTGTAGGTGTAGGAATTAATGTGATTGCGAATTTTAATTTAATATTTTTCGTTTTTTCCTTCGAGACGAAGGCAAGAGTTGTGGTGGCCCATTCCAAGTTTCTAAACTTATCTCGTTACACACGAGGAGAATGTCTAATGCTGCTGCTACTACAGTTTCCAGATGCACGCCCTTTAATTTTTTACGCGTATTGTTCATTAAATTTAATATGTGTTAAATTTTATTTTTAGAAATAAAAATTATAAATATTTTAAATGAAGATTAATACGATATGAAAATTAGATTATATAAAAACTTTAACATATTCTAAATTTCACTTAAAATTTTGTTTTAAAAGTCAAAGGTCATATAATATTTAATATGAAGTATTACCTTTTTTTTTTCTTTCTAAATTAACTAGAAACGCCATATCATATATCATGAAATTTAATTTAGTCCCTGTTAAGGTATTAAAGTCATATAAAAGCTATCAAATCCAACCTAGACATCTAGAATTGTAGGATCAAACTGAAGCAAAGTGTGGTTGTTTGCATTAAGCACAATTTGAGTCTATAAAGATGCTAATTAAACAATCTCCTTGTGGTTATTGTGTTGAAGAAAAGGAAAATAAAATTCAAATTAAAGTATATTCAAAAGCTATCATTTTATGTTTCTTCTTAATGAATATTATCTCGATTTTCCAGAAAGTGTCGCGCCCTCATGGGTGAATTTCTTCAAACTTTCTTCTTCTTTTTCTCTTTGGTTACAAAATATATATATTTTTAAATATAAGTATTGTTGTCATTCAGAATTTGGTTGAATTGGTAAGAATAATTGTTTAACTTGTATTTATGTTCGAATTTTGTTGCTGATAATCTTTTTATGATAGATAATATGTAAGATTGCACCACTATAAAATCCTCAAAATTGTGTGCTTTGACTTTTGAATCCGGTAGTCTCCCTTGGTCCCAAACTTTTCTCTACAAAAGATACGAGTATTGTTAATTTATACAAAATTAGCCTTTTGTTTAAACTAGACAAATATTAAAACTATTTTATTTATTTAGTAAAAGATAAAGAATTTGCTTAGAGGGGTGAAGAATGGGGGAGAGATGATGTTGCTCAATTCGAGGACCTTATCTTGTTATTCTTATAATTCTGACGGGATAAAAATAATAATTTTGATCGGATAATTTCTTATATGGTATTAACGAGTAATGTTTTTCTAAATTCAGATGTGAGAATTAGAAAATCTCCCCAAAAATTTGTCGCACAGAGAGAGAGAGAGAGAGTGAATTTATTTGCAACTAAATATATACATAGAAATCTACCAACTCATCAACCCCAAAAGAAAACATTTTCTAAAAATGCACCATACGAAAGTAGTTTTACATAAAATTATGAATATCTGTCCGGACTGTCCCATTAGAGGGAATCAAATCGAGTAAATATATGCAATTTTACTACTACTCGAAAACGAGCATAAATACAATATTAAAATTAAAATAAGAGAGATAATTCACATAATAAAACTATAACATTTCATTTATTATTATTTTTGGAAAGTTGTAAAAAAAAAAAATAGAAATGTATATATTTATTCTAATGAAATCTTGGGGGGTGTATATATTTCCTTTTCAAGTTGATATACGGAGTGCTTTTTTTAATTCGTCCCTACGTAGTAACTCCAAAGAGAAACAAGTTGATAAACTTTTGACTTTACGACGAATTCCATCAATTTCCTAACAGAAACAATTTAATAAATTTTTGACTTTAAGACAAATTCCATCAATTTCCACGTAGTTTGCACCGAATTAGACGTCAATAAATTGATTTAACAAATAAAGATATTTCCACTTTATTTTTCTCTTTCCAATGCGTCTCTTATGCATTTTTGTACTACGGAGTATAATTTTTGGAACACTTGGAGAAAGACTTCAGGAATGAAATAGTTTTATCTTTTGGGTTGTCAAGGATAAATAAAATGTACTCATATTAAGTAATGAATTAAATGCGCATTATTACCTTTTCACTTTACTCAACTTAAAACTACCAACAATAAATTATTGTCTCAAATCAGTATCCTCAAAAACGAATTTATCAAAATTTTAATGATTAAAAACGAATGTTATTATCTAAAAATTTACGTACAGGGTACTACCACTTACCTTAAGAGTCATATATCCGAAAATCTCAATAACTTTTTCTTGTTGGAAGATTTAAGATTTTAATCAAAACCCCTATTTTGAGTGCAAATTTTTTTGGTTGTATTATTTACAGTTTCGTGACTATAAAGAATAAAATTTATTATTAAATAAAGATATAGAGAAGGATCTTAAATAGAACCTTTTTTATTTTAAAAAATAGGTATACTCAAAGATTATTTTCTGAACAAGTTCTTTTGTTTCCGGTGCATACTATAATTATTTGTTGGGACAAAAAAAAATTATTAGATGAGGAAAAGAAGGAACCATGGTGGGCCTTTGGCTAGTGCAAATGATTTCAATGGAAGCATCAGAACTGGACCTGCTCCTCGAGGCACAGCGAGTCCATAATATTGATTCGCATTGTCTGAGGACCACTTATCTGTCCTGCAGTAGCAAAAATATTTCTGCAATTCGTTTTCTTGCCATAGCAAAAGACAGTAGCTGCCCATATCAAAGGGCGTGCTTAAATTAACAACCATTTAAGATTTCAAATCTGATTGTACTCTATGAGCATAAACTCTCTCCCAGGTTAATAATAACAGTCTCTCTAGAGATTTACTATATTATCTTTATTTATTGTTTATGAAAAACATGTATGCTAATTGAAAAAAGTGACAAGTTAATTATTTTTTGTAAGAGTAATATTATAATTTAGAGTTATATTTAATCATCATTTTAACTAATTAATGTACTCCATAATAGTTGTAATCTTTTTTAAAGTCACTGTTATTATGAACCGAAAAAAGTAATGCATAATTATTTTATAGGTTTGATTATGAAAACATTAATCGGAGTCATTTAACGAGAAGAAAATTTTGAAATACAATATTCTAAGGAACCTTAAAATATGATTTGGCCTATGGCAACGGAGCTCGGCACGGGAAAGGTAAGATTGATTAAAGGACTCCAATCATGAGCTCGATTCTAGTCCCCGAAACCGAGGATTAAATAAAACTATGAAAATATCGCGAAAACATTGATTATTGTACACCGGCAGATTCATTTGGCTTTACAAAAAATTGGTTTCAATTTAAAATTTTAGTAATATAATTTATATTATCAAAATTTAAAATTTTTAAAATTTAGATTGAAACGGATGAAATTATCAGTTAAATGTTCTACAAATGAAGTATATTTAAACCATGTTCAAAGACATGAACCCAACTAATACTTCTAATTCCGATCAATTGGGTTTTACCGGATGGATTCAACTATTAACAGGACATTTTATAAGATGTAAAGTCAATATTGTAAGATATTTTATTGCACCCAGCTTCGTCTCATAAAGAAATTAGAAATTTATATCTCAGGCAAAATCGCATTATAATGTTGCAGCTCAAATGGACTTAGATTTTACAGCTTCATTCGTTGCTATTTTATCTCATGATATTAACAAATCATGACGCATATCTCTTTTACAACATCTTAAGTTTTTTGTTGAGGAAGTGTTAGGAGGATATCATACGATGAATCGGAATAAAGCACTAAAAATGTCGTTCCAATCCCAATGCTTTTTTATATTTGTGTCATTTACATAAATTTATTTGTTTAATCATCACTCATTGGCTCAACATTATTATAGTCACGAGTGCCCAATTGCCCATGAATATTAGTTGTTATACTATAGATTTTTTTATATATCACGAGTAATGTTATGTAAGCCTATAACTTATTTTAAGTTTATAAAAGACTAAGTTTATATATTCATAAATTTATTGTAAATGTTCATATTAAAATGGCACAGTTAAAATTTTCCACCCAAATAAAAATTTTACAAAATACCAATATATTTGCAACAACTTAAATTCATTAGGGTCATATATTTGTAAATTCATATTATTCTATGCTAACAAAGTTTAGTTCTAACTGATAAAACTCATCAAACGCTCTCATCAGTGATCCTGGATTGAGGAGACATCACCTAAATATTTATTTACCAAAAAAAAAAAAAAAATTCCATATTACTCCGTAGTCTGGAGAAAGAAACTGAACCCTTCCTGTTTTCGGCAGAATATTGTCTTTTGAGAAAGCAAAAAATAAAGAGGAACAGTACCGGCAATATGTTCCCATGTACTCGTTTCTTTCATTTTCAACTTTCACAGTTCCTTTCCTGATTTATTTATTAAGTAATTTTTTTTGGTTCTTGATCATGTTTTATCCGATTAATTCATATTACATTTTGATTTATCTTACGGAGAATGCTTCCAATAGTTTCTTTGCATTTTATTTTATCACACTGTTGATTACACCAATTTTTTACCGAAATCAATCAATTAGACCAAAAGAATTTAGAAATGATTAAAGTGAAAGAGCCTCATCAGCACAGTGATTTGTTTGATTAAATATTTGGATAAAACAAACTTGACCATCAGAACAGGGGAAGAAAAAGAGTAAATGAAAGAAGAGGAGATTTCAATTATGTCGATCAGGATAATATATTCATGTGAATACATTTTGTTCATACACAAGTCTCGAAAAAATTGTATAGAAAAAGTTAAAGTGGCTAGTGTATGATCAACATTTTAACAGGGCTTTTTTTTCAGATTATGATGTTCAAAGGAGGCAAATCTTACTTTCCCTCCATAAAAAGCAACAAAAATTCACCCTCTTCTGCAGTAAAGACACAGAAGGAATGTCTTTAATTGTCTCTTTATTAAAGAAAACTGCTCCCTTTTGAATTCAAAAACATCATACTATAGAGCCCATATATAGTTTGCTTAAGCCATTCTCCCAAGCATTATATTCTTGCTTCTTCCATTAGTACTAGTTAGCTTCAAGCATCTCACTCTTGCTCTTGCACTCAAGCCACAGCTCCTCCAAACAAAATAAATACTAAACCTTAAGCCAATTCTTTTCTCTACATTTCTTGCCACAACCACAAAAATGTCGCAACAGCCAGTTGAAGTGTACCCTACTGTATATCCAGTTCCGATCGCGCAAAGGCCTCAACCTTCAAACCATTCTAATGGATCGTTTGGCACTGTGTTCATGGTCCTCGCGATTATCGTAGTTGTTTCTGCTATAGCTTGTGTTCTTGGGAGGCTATGTAGCCGCCAAAAGCATTCAAAGGGTAAGCAAAACAAAGCTGATCTTCCTCCGAAAGAGAGGGATGCCAAGAAAAACAATGCCTCTCAATTTAAAGAAAGGGACATAGAGTTTGGTTTTGATAAGAGACTTGCTAGTGCAAAAGTGGCTGCTCATGAAGATTTTAGAGGACCTAAAGCAACATTTCACAAAGGTAAAGGAGAAGGGGACATAGAGTTTGGATTTGATAAGAGAGTTAAACCAAGTGCTAATAAAGGGGTTGCAAATGAAGACTTCGGAGGTCCCAAACCATTTCACAACGGTCAGTTTAAAAAGGAAGTCAGGTTTGCTAATGATGGTGAATTAAACTGAAAAATCATGATAATTGATTTTATACTTAATGAGGAACTCTTTTATGTAGTTTTGTTTATGTTGTTATGACTATTTTTATCAGGATATCAAATAAGATTGATATCCCCTTGATTACTACTACATTTAGTCCTATGATTTTACATCCTATGATTTTACATTGCCAATGATTATGTGTGAGAATATGAGATGTAATTCTATTATTTCACTATGTAACTTCCTCGTGACAGGATAATTTACACCATAAAAATTTAAAATTTTTAAAATTCAAGCCAAAATAACGGGTCTCTAGAATTGGTTAAAATTCAGAACTATCTCTGAGAAATTGCCCCTGACCCTGACTAATAATTTTTCACGATATCTAGATAATAAAAATAAGAATTTTATAAAAGGTCTAGTATATCCTGAACAGTCAAAATTATTAACAAATAACAAAGTGTAAATGTACAAGATTTGAATACTTTTTTAGTTACCCAGGGGGCTAAACTTTGAATATTTGAACTAAAAGGCAATAACTCCAAATTTTGCTGTGATAATGGTAGGACCGTTATTAGTAAGTTTAGGACTTGTAAGAATAAGTTAGTCGCTTCGTTTAAAGTTTCATAATTGAAAATATTACAATTAAGTTAGAACATACCCCAGAAAAAGAAACAGAAGCTAATGTTTGGGTTGAAGATCAAAAAACCAACCGGTAAGTGAAAAAGAGCCATTAAGATACTATATATATACCATACCCAACTTGGGCCCAAAACAAATGAAGCCCATATATGTCTGTCTGATTAAATTCAACTATTGACATTGTCAACGTCACTCATAGATACGTTATTGATGGCCGATACATTGGTTTTACATCGTTTTCTTCTTCGCATGTTATATATTTCCTATATATGTGTGTGTGTGTGTGGGTTGAGAATATCTAAACATATCTAGAAAAGAGATTTAAATATACACACACACACACACTCGGTTGCCATTTTTTTTTTTCAGTACGAGGCAAAAAAAAAAAAAAAAAAAATTGATTATTGAAAAGAGCTGTTCAAACCCAGAAGAATTAGATCAGATTCGGTTACAAATTTACGTGCACTGCAAATACTTCATTCTAGTAAAAAAAAGTTAGGATTGTAGTTATGAGATTTCACCATTTAAAAATTTAAACTTTATCACTTTATTAATTATTGACATGACAATGGGTCTAACATTTTTGCTTATTATAAAATTTTCATGTGAAGCGTCATTCTAAACAAAGGATAAAATCGAGCGGACAAACGAAAATCATCGAAGAACGTTCAAACTCTAAAATTTTTAACACAAATTAAATTAAAATATTTTTTAATAAATGACAACAGCAACCAATACATCCGAATACCGATTAATATTTTTGATTTTAAGTGAGAAATGGATGACGTCATTCTTTATTAGTATTCAATCTATTCTAAATTTAGAAATACAATTCTTTTTTAATATATTGACATTTGCAAATCTTATAATTTTATTTATAATATCAATTTGTAAAAATGTCAAAATATAAATGTTATATTTAAAATGATTGTTCACATACCATATGATATTTTATTTTAAAGTTTTTAAAAGTAAAAATTTTCACTTTAAAATTTAATTATAAAATTTCACAAACTTATTTTATATAAATTAAAATATATATCTAATTTTTAAATTCACGGTATGATTTTATTGATTGAACCGAATGAATTCATATGGCTAGTATATTCAGTTAATACTGACATAAGTATTTAATTTGTTACTCTGATGTAGTGTAATGAATTTAAGAATCTTAGATTATATGATTCTCTTTTAATATTTATTTCTTATGAAGTACTATTCGAGAATTAGTTTATTTCATTTTTAACCGGGGGATGAGAATGTTGGTGCGCAAAATAATAAGGATAAACCCAAATTATGTCCCCACGGCCACTAAAGTGCAAAGCGCGAACGTACGAAACTCCACCCGATTTGTTAGTGAATGAAAGTGATACAAAGCCACTTCTTTGTATTGTAATGTGGTCCATCATCAACGGCTACTTTTCTTCCTAAGAAGAATATCGTAAAAAACTCTGTAAGGCGTCAACTTTGTGATGCTAATAATAAGACAACCCATCAATCAATCAGTTTGCAACCTGTCAAATACTATAATTTGTTTTAAAGTTATAAATAAATTTTAATTTTTTGTTTCAAATAATTGTATATTAAAATTTAAATTTAATGTCAATATAACTAATTTTAATGAGAAAAGAGAAGGTGCCAGCTGAGCATTGAAATTTCTACACACATTAATCATTTTTTATATTTTATAATATTTTGAAAAATTATAACCGTATAGATTAAAATATTATCTAAAAATAAGGAGAAATAATTATTTTTTTTTGAAATTTTGTGTGATGTTTAGTTCATATATTATAACCATACAAAAACACATATTTTTTAAAGGAAAAAATACATTAATATTGTATGGTTATAATAACAATGCTAGATTTTATTAAAAAAATTATTCCTCGTTGTTTTTGTATGATGATCTTTCAATTTGTGCGGTTGAAAATTTTCAAAATAAAACATAAAAGTAAAAAATGAATTAATGTGTATGAAATTTTTGAACCCAGCTGGGTACCTCCCTTAATCCCAATTAATTATCATAAGTATTATAATTTTATAGTTCGTAACAAAAACCTTTAATTAAAATATATTTTATATCACTTATTTTTATAAATAACATAAATTTAAAATTTAATGTGTCGTCATTTGACTTAAAAAATAGAGTAAAAGGCCTCTAAGTTTGACCTTAAAATTTTTATATATAGTTACCTCTAAGTTTAACACGTTTTGATAATTTAATCAACGATCCAACTGTATGAATTGAAAGAGTGCGTAAAAATGTTAAAGAATGCCAATTTTCATGATAACTTTGACCTTTTTTTATAGATTTCACAAATTGAAAAATCTAAACTATTGAAAAATATATATAATTGACTGTGTTAGATAAAGAATTTCCACAAATTGAAATATGATGAAATTCTATATATTCACTTGTTTTTGTATACTTATTTCATCCGTATTGTTGGATCGTTGGTTAAATTAGCAAAATATGTCATAACTAAGATAACCTTAGATAAATTTCCTAAGATCAATCTTAGGGCTCTTTACTTCAAAAAAATAAAATATAACTCTTATTTTAGAAAGTAGAAAGTACATATTTATCATGTCAACCAAGATAATTATTGAACATACATTTCGTTCGAAAATTGAAAAATTTTAAAATTCTACTTTTGGTTAAGTTACGTTAAAACATTTAAACTTATGATGTCTTCCAAAATATTTTAATTACTTTGAAATTAAGGATATGTTTCAACTTTTTACTAAATTTGTCGACGTCTAAATATCAAGTTAATATCATTATATCAAATTCATTTTAGTGCAATCAACAAGAACTATTATATATGAAGTTTAATTTGTATTAGTTATTGTTATGTACTTATGTCTATATCAACGTTGAACCTTAGTATTTTAAAATTATATTGAAAAGATTAAAATGCACCTCTAAATTTATTAAGAATAGATAAATTTGCATTGTCAAGTTCATCATTAATCAAAATAAGTAAATTTAGTTGACAAAAACTATGCAAATTTAAATTAAGGTAGAAAATGGAAGTGTACAACCACACTCATTAATTCTCTATCACAATCACACTTCCCCGTCTATTATCTGCATAAGGTGAGCGCCGATCGTTTAACTATCAATTAAAAATCTTGAAATAACAAATTATGTATAAATTAAATAAATATTTACATTTAAAACAGAGAGTAATATATTTAGCCAGCCTTATTTAATTTCTCACTATGTCTCGTTGTGTTTCTAGCAAATTAAAGTTTATGGTCTCCCCCTGCGATTGTTGTGCTGTCCCTAAAACATGTAATCCGTATGAATTTTCAAGACGTGAAAACATGTTACTTGTTTTCGCACTCTCTTCTTAATCCAATTCTTGTTATTTAACTATTTATTTATATTTAAAATAAAATTTAACTATTACCCATTCATATATTGAGTAGAGTACGACTACGAGAATATTATAAATTATTTATATTTAAAATCAAAATTTTATACTTTATGCTGTAGAGTCAAACTATGAGCAGCAAAGTTGACATTCACAAGCGACATTAGACTGGTCAGAGCAATTAATCTTATGGTGGGATTCATGGCCATTTTTTCCTTATTTTTTTCGGTGATGGTAATATGGTGGGATTCATGTTATTAATTTATTATGTGATCTTTCATCCGAATACTAAGAAGTATACATGATACTCCTTAGATAATTTGACGCATTAAATAATTATTTATGACTTATTCAATTATTTATATGTTCAGTCTACTCAGAGAGTTGCGTTTTTGCTTAATTCTCCCATCCCGTTTATAAAAAATTTGACTCGTCAAAATTAATGACCGAGTTGTTTACTCGGTGAGCCGATATTGTTTCACTCGGTTCGAGTTGGATATGTGGCCTCGAACGAAACGAATGACCAGCAAATAAAAATATTTTTTTCATTTTAAAATATATGATATTTAATTTTTTACATATACTTTTAGACGAAACTTAATATATATTAAATATTTTATTTCTTCAAAATAAAAATTAAAAATATTTTAAATAAAAATTAAAATTTTATAAAATATTTAATATGTACTAAATTTCACCTAAAATTACATTAAACAAAAATTCAACATTTTAGAACGTAAGTAATAATTAAAATAAATAATGCATTATCCATCCAATGTAAAAGCGAGTGTTAGTGTGATATCTTTGACTCGTTGACCACGGGAAGGTTGACCGGTCTTTCGCAAATGGTCTTGAAGGAGTATTTCTTTAATCATGACTGCTCATCTTTCTTAAATGTACCCACACCAACCCCAAATATAATGAAACAGGTAGTACTCCGTAGTTTGTATTTTATTAATCTCAAGATAGTTAATTAAATTTTCATTTTCTAAGTTGAGAGAATCCGATGATCGAGAGTATTGATTGATTTTGGGTAGATCAAACGGTTAAATACTGGTAAGTTGCAAGATCTCCATATTAAGTAATCCATTTTACTGCTGTAAATTACTCTTTTTGTTCTATTTTATATATCGTTTAAAAAAAATATTTATTAAAAAATACATTAATTTTATATCTAATTAATTAAAAAATATATAAAAATACAATATTATCATTTGAAAGCTTATTGAAAATAATAAAACTCAAACAAATTAATACTAAATGCAAAGGTAGTATAGAAATTTAAACAATTAATGTTTCATTAGAACTTGAAAGTGACATATATAAATAATATATTTTTTTCTCTTAAAATACATGTAAATATGAATGGATAGAGTACAGTTTATCTCTTATCTTATTATGACTAAATTAAATTATCATGTATTTATTGGAAAATTGAACTCAAATCTAAAAATAAATTTGTAAAGATACATGAAAGTTTTAAGACCCACGACACAGGTAAAAGGAATAAAAAAGACTGTTGATATGTAACAAAACAATAAAAATAAAAATTAAGAGTGTTGATATATTTACGATCACTTCTCACATAATAATAAAATTCGTTCGTGATAGATTAGATGTAAGGTTTTGAATAATCCTTTATGAGACTTTAATCGGCTAGTTTAGAAGTGAATTTTTTTTTAAAAGATAAAAAAATATGTGTGTTTGTATATATATATATATATATATATATATATATATATATATAATATGACAGAATGTGCTTTAAAATAACATAGACATAACTAAAATAAGAGAAACATTTATAATAAAACTAAGAGATAAATAGCTATGAAGTCGAATATGCAACTATCAGCTACCAACATTTTTCCTATGGGAAAAGGCTTATTTTTTGTTGTATTCAGTTTGACATAATTTACAATTATACTTGCCAGATAAGAAATAATATTGCTACTCGTTATTAAACGACGACCAGAGTTCTTTTATTTCATTCAGAAAGTTTTTTCCACCCAACGACTCCTATTCATTACTTATTTATAATTCATTACTTATTTGACTAATTTAGGTAAAACCGACGTATTCTCATTAGTTTACCGGTTATTACTACTCCATCTTATTTTATGATTAGTATTTATCAATTATTTAGCAGTTAAGGCATGAAAAATAATTGACTATTGAACAAACTCTTTTAACGGTCAATTTATAATAATAATAATAACGAGATCTTTTTAAATTTGACACAACTTTTATGCAATTACAAAACTTGAGATAATTAAATATTATAAGAGTTAGTGAATTACGAAAGATCTACTATCAAAAAGTTATTGAATAATATTTGACAAATACTATAAAAATGAAATGAGTATTGAAATAACTCTCATCAATAGTTATTTATTTTTTATTTTCTTTTTAACAATAGTGCAATAACAAATTGAAATAGAATTGTAAACGGATCGAATTACTCGTTTGTTTAGCTTAACTCGTCTAAAATTCGACTTAATTCGAATCGAATTGTTATAAAAATCGTGCTCAAACACTATTTTTTATTCGTTTAATAATTTATAATTAATTTGACTCGATTCAAACCCAAAAAATTTGACTCAATTTGAACTCAAAAATTTTGAGTTAAATTAAATTAATTTATATTGTTTGACTAAACTTAACTCAACTTAACTCAACTTAATCTTTTGAACGAATTAATTTGTTAAATAATATTCCACATGTTTAAGCCAACTTAACTCGTTTAATGATTCCAAGTTTCGCGGCATCGACAATGAGCAGGTTGTTTAGCAACATTCAATCTAATGATTCCAATCCTCTCCAATAAATTCAAACGAGATAAGATAAACAAACCAATTTATTTATTACTTACACGTGCACTGAAAAGATCATCATCATAATAATAATCCTTAAATTTATTCAATCTGACCGTAAGAGGTCAAATGTTTCGAGAAGCTCAACTTATTTGCCCAACACGAAATCATTTCCAGAATGATGAAACACAAACTGTAGTAAAATTGATATGCTACAACAACAACTAAAATACTGCGAGTTCTGTAATTCCCAATTTTGAGCTATACCATAAAATTACGTAATGCTATAATATAAATCAAACTAAAGCTGATTCAATTTGAAATTTAATAGATTACATTTTTTAACAGCAAATAAAAATATGTTTTATTAATTAATAAAATGTACTCACTCCGTTTTAAAATTAGATATACATTTTGATTATTTGGTTACACGACGGCATGTTGAACTTCAAAATTTATGTAATATATAAAAGTTTTGGATGCAAATTATATTGTGATAGAAATATTTTTGTTATAAACCTTAAAAAATATAATAGTTAGATCAATTATAATCAATTTAGTTGATAGTGATTTAGAATTTAATTTACGGTCCTTTGACTTAAAAAGTTAAAACGTATATCTAATTTTGGAATATAGGATAATATTATAATCAAATTAATGGAATCATATTGTGTATTTTAATATAAAAATAAAAAGCAATCATAATTAAATAATATATGTGCATGTTATATACATATATTTTATTTCAAAATAGAAAACATATTTTCTCTGTAAAATTAACGATTTATATTTTACTCAAATAAAAACTGATAGGAATGTTTAAAATATTATTACCCACTATGGCCAGCATCCTCGCATATAATCTTATATTATTATTAAATAATAATACCATGAATCACCTTTATTAACATTAATATTGTTTGTATCTTTAACTTAGAATTTTTCTTTCATTTTTGTTGTTGCCACTTTAAGAGTAATACCTTTATTTTTTGAGTCGAAGGGAGTGATACAAATACGTCAAACGTTTCTCCAATCTAGATGAATTTCCTCTCACCTTCATTTTTTTTAAATCTTTGTTGAGGGAAACCATAAGAATACTCCTACACCAATTATTAACAAGTTTTATATTTAAAAAAAAAAACACTAGCAATAGTTTTTGTCCATATGGGAACTAAATTATTGAAAAATTCAGTATTCAAACTTGTACAATTGAAAAAGTTAGTAAACAAACATTTCTCTCTCTTCTCCACATATATATTACACCAACGACATTCACCCACCATCTATTCACAGCCTCCAACAGATTTACAAATCATTTAATCTTTGTTTCATATCATAAACATTCAATTTGAGATTATCGTATCAAAAGAGAAAATTAAATTTATTTGTCAAAAAAAAATGCAGACGAATTTAGACTTGAGCTCATCTTCGAGCTTACATCCGGATGAAGAACGTGAATTTGCAGCAATTGCTGCTAAAATGTCCGAAGATTTCGATTTCAAGCTCAATTTCTTTGCCTCGACCGAGGAATTTGAGTTCAATACGGAGGAAAGTGAAGATGATGATGAAGCAGACGAACATGGTGGAGGTGAAGATGATGAAGTAGTTGTAGTCGTTGATGATGAAGATGAAGACGACTTCTCCTTCGCGATTAACGGATCTGATTCGTCGACTATTTCCGGCGATGGCGTTGCTTATGAAGGCGAGATCCGGCCATATTTTCCGTTGTTCAACCAAGATCTACTCCTAGCTCCCGAAGATTACAAGATTTCCGAGAATCGTTTGCCTCGCCGGCCTCCGGTGGAGAAAGTTTTCATCGAGACACCGCCAACTACCTCCTCGTCGTCGGAGAAAACTGAGGAGGGCGACGGAATAGCCGCCGGTCCGTACTGTGCTTGGGAGAAAGCACAGCCAGAGCTTTCTAAGAAGAGCAATTCCACCGGATTTTCAAAGCTCTGGAGATTCAAAGAGTATATGCATCGGAGCCACAGCGACGGCCGTGATGCCTTCGTGTTTCTGAATAACTCGGAAGCGAAAGTCAAGGTAGTTAAGAAGAAACCAGACGCCAAGTCCTTGCCGGAGAAGAAGCCGGCCGGCGAGTGCTTGGCGGAGAAGAAGCCGGTCGGCGAGGTCAAAGCTAACGCCACCGGGGAAAAGAAGTTAGTTAAGAAGGTGCAGAAAAAGACACCGGTATCAGCTCACGAGATTTACTTGAGAAGTAAAGGTTATCATCCCGATGAAGATAAACGACGATCGTACCTGCCGTATAAGCCGGAGTTGGTTGGCTTCTTCACAAATGTCAACGGCGGTGGCTTAAGCAAAAACGTTCATCCCTACTAGTAATATCATAATTAAATTGCCACAAATTATTTTGGTTCTTTGCTTCATGAATGTTGTTTAAATCTTTCCAAAACTCGTTTGTTTGTATGAAGTACGAACAACTGTTGCAGCTTGAAGAAGCTAGATTTCGTTAGGTATAATCTGTATAATTACCAATTATGGAGTAACATTTTCTTTGTATCAATATCAAGAGGAGGTTGATAATTAATTGATAAGAGCTTGGCATCTTGATATTACTGCGTAATTGTGTCTTTGATCAAAGAATTTAACATGCAAATTTACCATCAAAACTGCTGTTCAGAATCAAGATAGAACCTACGCATCAAAATATTTCTAGGTCAAAAGGGTTAAATGTTTTTCCCTTATCTAATCTAGGAGATTATATTTCAATTACGGAGTATTATTCAATAATACTATGTCTGTTAAAAAATCTCTGTCGTTTCAAATATTTTTAAGTAGCATTGTGTACATATTATAAAAATTCATCTACCATAGAGATTAATAATAAATATTTTTAAGTAACATTTTGTAAATTTTATAAAATTTCATCTACCATAGAGTTCAATAATAAATTTACTGGACTGCTTGAATTTTGGCAACCCTATTTTTATTGTTTGTTTTTGCCTTTACGGTTACGGATGAGAGTAGAAATTTATCTCCACCAATTTTCTTAAGAATATTTGTGATGGTCCTGCATTATTTAGCATATATTCTGTATCGCTGGCAGAATTGGGCCCATGAAAGCAAATATGTCTTCATTGTAGATGTGAGTTACAGAAGATTGGTGCAAAATTTCCTTAGTAGACAACCAAATATTCAACCACTAGCTAATTGTCTATTGAAAACAATAGGCTTATTTGGATTCTATTAACTCAAGTGACGTTACCGAGAAACTATCCAGTAGCCTCTTAAAATAATCGATTGGATAGCATTCATGTGGCTTATGATTAGTTCGTCATTTCCGTAGTAGGCAACTAGTTATAGACTACACCTCAACAATGTTTATAAATAATACAAACTACTATTTTTTTCTTTTAAGAGACAAATATAGCTCATCCGAATAATCGATAACTCAGCAAAGTAAAAATCTTGATTTAAGGATTAGACGGTGTGATTGAATCCACTATTGAATGATTGAACTTAAAATTTTAAATTTGTTATCAAATTGGAATCAAGTATTAATGAATATTTATTATTGTGTCGAATTGACTCAAATTCTTATTGAACTCCTCGAATAATTCGATTCTTTCAACATTTACTGAATTTAATTTTGAGTATCAAATATTGTGCTAAATATTAAGTCGATTCGAGTAAAATTTTTAAAAAATAGTAAATAATTTATTGAGTATTAAATCAAGTATCATGTCAAATTGAGTTTACACAAGTATCGAGTCGAATATGTAAAGTACCCGACTTGATAAATTAACAATAAATAAAAAATGTTCAAACTCGACTTAATAAAATAATCAAGTTAAATCAAATATCTATCAAGTTGAGTCAATTGATTATCGAGTAGCTCAATTCAAATTACGACATAGACCATGTAGACCATATTCTCGTATGGAAGATTCAATCCGAAAATCTTCATTCACAATGGAAATTTGATGTTTTCATTTATCTTTTCTTACAACGAAAATTGATACTTTCATATCTTCTCCCATATGGATTTAAAACTCATTGCAATTGATGTGAAGACCTCACAAATTATCCAATTTTCTTGTTGAAAATATGAATTCACTTTTTTCCGTCAATTGCCAACAATATAATACAAGTGATCGTCTATGAAAGAAGTGAGTATAGGAGACGAGCTTCACAAAGTATATAGCAATACAAACTACAAATAGAGTACAAAGATCCATACAACGGCTTAGACTTTAAGGAGACGAAAAGACCTCCGTAAAAAGTGACGAAGATTCGAAGAGGATGTGTAGGATTGTAGCAAAAAGAATATCAGTCATTGCTGATTGCACCAAGAATACAAAAGGAATAAGAATATTAATGAGAACATTCCTAACAAGTATACAAGACTAGGATTATCTACTCATAGAAAGGAATAAGAATATTAATAAGAACATTCCCACAAGTATACAAGACTAGAATTATCTAGTCATATTTTCAACATGATAGAAATCAATGTCACAAGAGATGTTAGGCAGACTCGATGGGAAGAGAATGCTTAATTTACTATTTAAACAAGAGTTTAGTCGACATTAGTAAGAGTTAGACAGAGTAAAACGTTAAGCAGTAGAAGATTGACTAGTGTTGTGCCTAGATGGAGGAATAAATCGAACTAGGCAAATTCTTTTATAACAATGGTAAGAACATCAACCAAGTAACTTGAGTGTGAAAATTAAAGCTAAATATTAGCCAACACCTTATTAGTTCGTGAACATCCAGATTTTCAAGACGAAAACCAAAAGCACTCATCGTTTCCCAGTGCATGTATGTGGGTGTGTAAGCCCGATGCCTATATGGTAGCTAACACGTATTACATGTATAGAGAAGTAACAGTTTATACACTCAAATGTGTGCAATCAGGGGATTGCATACACTACCGCAAGTCACAGATTTCTAATCTCAGGTATGGGTTAATATAGACATTGGTGCAGTCCTCGTATATAGAACTCCCATCAGGTAGTTCCCTGTGAAGATGAAAACCACCCTCTGTGCATTCCTTCAGAATACTCATTCCACCAGGATCCGATAGTCTAAATACGCCATAATTCCTGTGATGCAACAATCCCCAAAAGTAAAAATGGAATAGTTCAAATCCAGTCATAGTACAATTGCTGCACTAAGATTTTATATATGAAGTATGAACACACTGTATATATATAAGATTTATAAGGTCCATGCGTTGCACTTTTTCTCAAGCATAAAAATGTCAATACGGTGTGATAGGATATATACCTTGATTTATCTGTTGGGGCCATTACGATAGCTACAGCTTCAGGTACCATTACCTGGAAATGTAAGAAATTTATGGGATAACAAAACAAAAACTACACTATAAGTCTAGAACTGTTGCAAATAAAATTCTAGATGCAGAGTACCCAATAGATGAGGTATATCTTAAGCTTGAAAAATAAGAATGTAAAAGAATGAAGAATTCTCGTGAGTATGCACAAGGTATGAACATGCCAAGATGAGTCTGACTTTTATTACCCAATTATACATATATGATGGTAATAAGTTAGCAGGATTCTGCAAGAACTCGTTGTTCTTAGGCTTCTATTGGCGTAAATAGGATATTAATGTACAACGCTACTATCTTACTATCTTACTATTGATTACTTATAAGATGATTAATTTACTAATGCTAACTAAGATGAGTGTTTTATTTCCATTTTCATTTCTACCCAAATGAACAGATTTACTTTGCTTATGCTTGCATGCATGACAAATGTGTTCATCAGTAATAAATAAGCAGAAAAAAGGTAATTATAGGAGAAACCTAAAAGGAGCTTAAAATATGACAGCTTCCCATCATAACAGGATAAGACAGAAAGACAGATGGTCATATTGAGCATAGATATGTTTAACAAGACACCATTTGAACATAATTGCTGTCCTTAAATATTGAGTATCAGACTTCCCTCTGAGGAATTAGTAATTTCAAATTTCAAGAAGACTTCTGTCACCGTCATAAATGTTCTAAAACAAATTAACATAACAAAAATACAATATATAAATCTCATACGAGCACAAGTGCGCTAAGTATTTAGTTTCCATGAAGACAAGGTGCATCAACTAAAATAATATACCTGATATGAATATTGAGTGTGCAAATCAACTGATGACATGAAACAACTCTGAGAAGGATGTGTCTGACAAAGTAGTAGTTTCATCAGTCCAATAACCCATATGATAATAAAATAGAAAAGGAAAAGGAAAATGCATGTAAAAAGAAACTACGCTTTGTTGATGCTCTACTTAGAAGACTATACATGAGCTTTTGAGAATTTTATGCTAAAGCACATAAACAGAGAACCCATTAAAACAGAAAATGACCATAACCCAGCATAAATTATGGGATTTAATATTAAGTGATGGATAATTGACCATGGTTCATGTACCACCACCTTAAACATGCTTTCTATTTTTTAAGCTCGCAACGGTGGAGAGAGAGAGAGAGGGAGCACCTTCAAATATTTGGACAACAGAAGAATTCAGAAATATATATAGGAAAGGTGCGAGGACTGAGGACTCAGACTTGAAGAGCAATAAAACAGAGTATGAAAAGAAAACTATTCAACTTCTTACACAGAAGTATCAGAGGAAACATAAGATAGGAAATATAAAGTGCATACATGAATCCATCCTACGGGCAAATGGGATAGTTCATTCTGTATGGCAAATATCTCCTCCTCTTTTAGAGCCTGACACTATTAATAAACAAAAATGTTAGTAACTTGAAAAATCAAGCAGTGACAGTAAGAAAATAATATGTAGTGAACATCATCAATTTAGGACAAAGAAAGCAGCCTCGGAAACTTACAGAACTAGACGTGGATTCTTGTTTAGGTATGATCAGAGTGGTAATGTAATAGCTCCCCTCTTTCTGGATAAGAAAGGAAGAAAAAGATTCAAATACAGATAACAAGTATACCCTTCAGCCTATCCACTCTATCATGACATAATAGGGAGCACAGAATGGCATTGATGACATCCAATGGGATGGAACATCCAATCTTGTATTTGTGCTGAAGCTGCTACATTACAATTTTTGGCATACCCTATACATTCATTGTGGAGATGTAACCGATGAAATTCAAGCTAACAACATATCTATTATATCCTAAAAATATCAAGTACCGAAAACCCCCATATCGTGTTTCATATATTGAGTCGTGAATAATGCAAAATGTGATAATATCCAATTAGACACAATTATAACAAAACTTGTTGGGTAAACGAGCATATCAGCTTGATAAGCATATAAATAACAAATTTTATTGGACAATCTTGCGTATTTGCTTGTCATAATGTAAAAGTGCATTACAAATTATTTCTTTGACCTAAAATTGATTTATAAATAGGTAAATACTCCCTCCGTTTCATAATAACTATCGCTTGACCTTTTTTTTTTCAACGTAATTTAGGTAAATACTTTTATATGTTGAATATTTTATTTTAGTTAAAACATTTATTCATATTAATTCTTATTTAAAATATTTTTGTATTATTAATTTTTTAAAAATAAAATAAAATATTCAACTTGTAAAAAAATTCACCTAAACTTTCGTGCAAAAAAGTCAAGATGACATTTATTATGAAACGGACAGAGTAGTATTTAAAATCTCAAAAATAGCTTGATATTACTTCCCAAATAATCATAATACGTATCGTTATGAGTCATATTTTACTGTGACCGGTGCTTGTGATTTGGTGATAATTCTAATACGCTCTATGATATGTATCAAATTGTCTATGCATATTGAATCATACGATACATATCGCGTATCATACGATTATGATAACTATAGCCAACAGTTAGTGGATTATTTAGCCACAATTTAAGATCATCGTCTTAAGAGGCTTTACAAAGGCACAAAGAGATCTATCGACACATTAGACGAACATAGAGACTACCTGTAAAGGATGATATATGTACAGGATGAGCCAAGTGTTCAAAGTGATCATAAGTGAAACTAGTTCTATGTCATCAGAAGCATTAAGAAGATTATGAATATTCATAATGAAAGCATATATGCATAGAATATGGAAATCTAGATATACAAACTTTTGCACATATATGACCATATCAAATATCTAAATCATTTAAAACTGAAGCTTTTGTGGAAGGTGGTTTTCAGTTACAGATCAAAAGTCCTAGAATTATTGCGGAAACAAGTCCCAAGATAAAATTCTGGATGGTTCGTGTATTGTTCTATTAGGCCTTCCCAAAGAACCACATAGATATATAAACGATAACCTATTCACCCTGGTGAACCTATTCATTTTGGCTGAAAAAGTAGGACATGACATGTAACTTACAAGAGAAGCACCCAGAAGGCCGCAAGTCTCCAAATCCTTACTTGTGTTGTCTCTCGCAAGTTCAAGAAAATTCTCCATGAGCCTTGATGGCTGAAAGAAATTTTTAACGAATATATAAATCTAAAAACTAAATTATGAAGTGTACTAATAAAAAATGGAATAAGTAACTGCCAAGTATTCGTTGATAGGCTTCAACAAAGGAATGGATTACAGATCAATAATGGCATATGCCAGTTCTATAATATTTAGTTTTCAAATTTAGCCTGCTTTACATGGACTCTTTACTTTGTCCTAAATACCCGTTCCAGATACTCGACAACCAAACAAAGGCATGGACGTCATCAGGTTAATGTAAGAAATGCACAACTGACGACCATTCATTACAAACGCTTCAAAGTCCACATAACTTGGCCAATTTAGCAAAAAGAAAAGACAAAACATACTTAGCTTTTACCATATGTATATCTTTGAGGATATTTGACGCTGTTGACTCTTCACAAGAAGATTTTGCAAGTCCTTGAACTGAACTAACATCTGTGATACGTGAGATTTGCGCAGAATCCTGTACAGTGTGTATATAAGAGATTCCAGGAGAAGGAGAAGACTGTGTAACAGCATGCATCTTAAAATGCCCACAACCCATTGTAGCCATTGGTGAAGATGAACTAGGAGGCTCTAGTTGGGAACTGGAAGTGCTATATCCTATTAGAGATTCTGGGTCAACCTTTTCTTCATTCACTATGCTGCAAGAAATGAATTGACATAAAGCATTATCCTAAAGTCAGAAGCTGCTTACTGAGTAGGATTCAATTAAAGTCGTATATTTTCCAATAAAGAATTTACCAAAAGAAGGAAGGTACCCAATTTAAAATTAGGAAAAGCAACCTCTTATCTAATTGAAGATAATAATCAGAGACATATCATTCTACCAATATAAGGAGGATATATAAATGAAAGACAGGAAAGCAACCTCATAGCTGAAGATAATGAAATATATTTTCAAATTTCTTGTTAGTTCTAACCTCAAACAAACCTTGAATCCATAGAAAACGAATATAGGCAGCATCGTACAGAAATTTCTTTCTGTGTTTCCAGCAAAAAAAAATCTCTATTTTAGTGTTTCCAGCAAATAATTTAACTTCAAAAATTTCAATGCCAGAAACACCCAAAAAAGTGTACTGCCTATTCTCACATCAGTAATCAAAAGAATGATAATAATAACATTGTAATTTGTAAATAATAACCGTTCATTCATTCGATGAACAATTACCGGATCTCCTCCTCTGAACCAAGACATTGTTGCAAATATATAGACAAAATAATAAGCAACTTTAGTCGGTATTGCGCATAGAGTCACGCAGTCGGCCAACCTTCAACCTTAAAGTATACACACTAGTAATTATAACTAAAATGTTCCTAATATCGACAAGGTTCTTAGTTTGAATTATAAAAATATCATTTCAGCCAGATCATAATTCAGGAATTCACTATCAACCCAATAAAGTAACACATGAACCTTTGAAAAAAAATAAATTCACAAATTGACACCAAATCATTAAGGATTAAAATTCATAAGAGCATCTCCTTCTATGTTATCTAACAGCTAAAATCTCTTAAGAAAAACTATAAAAATGAAGATAAAAGGCTTGAACCTTATAACAAGCAATACCCACCAAGGATTTGGCTAAAAAAGAACTTTAAATAAAGGGTTGTGACTTTTGCTAGTTATATTTCTTTCATCCCTGCTAAAATTACTCCAATTCAAGTTGGGTGTGCAGAAAGAAACCCATTATTTCCCTTATTATTTTGGATTATATTCAATAAGAAATTTTGAGAATGGAGAGAGAGGTAACCTGGTTAATCAGCGACTTTTCTGCAGAAAAAGGCGGGATTATCTATCTGCTATTTGCTAATTCTTCGGCCGGAGTATTTTCTGAGAATCTGAGGTTTGGATTGTCGAGAAATGAAAATGCTTAGTACTCTTTCAACTCGTCATTTCACTTTTTTCGTGTAATTTTAATTCAATTTTTTTATACATTAAATATTTTATTTAATTTTTAAAAAAATAATAATAGAAAATATTTTAAATAAAAATCAATATGAGTATAAATTTTAATTAAAATAAAATATTTAACATATAAAAATATTTCCCTAAATATATATGTAAAAAAGTCATAATTATTAGAACATGACCGGATCGGAAACCGGTGCTTAAATCGGTTCAATTCACAAAAAATATTGAATAAATAAAAATATCAGAACGAACCGAAAGAAACTGGCGATTTTTATAAAAAACGATGATTTGGGTGCTTTTATTGAAAAACCGGGTCAATTTTTTAAGTTGATAAAAATGATTTTTTTAAATGTTTTAATTCATATTTTTTTGTATATATCAAAATTAAACATGTACTTCACTTATTAACACTACTATAATTTTCATTTAAAACATAATCTTTTTGAAATAAGGGAATAATAATAATCAAAATTATTTTTTTACCTCTTTAAATATTATATAGTTTCCACTATTTTATTTTCTACAATTAATCATTATTATAATAATTAGTTAACAGGCTCATTTATGCATTTAAAATATAGTAATAATTTAATTTTAGTGTATTAAACTACAATTTTAAGCATATAAAATTATTTATATATATATATATATAATAATAAAAATCTAGGTCAAATGATTCAACCACCGATTAAATCGATTGAACTACTAAATTATTGAATTAGTATCTCGACCAACTCGATACCCAATTTAATTATGATAATTATGAAAAAAATCAAAAGACACATATAAAAAACACATAAGGAGTATCACTATTTCATTTCTTTAATGGTATATTGATACCGGATACAATGAGAAAAACACACAACTCCTTTAAAACAGCGTGAAATGTGACTTTTCCTTTAAACCATAAATAAATCGACGTACCAAATATTATGTAAGGATTAAATAAAATTAAAAATTAATATTCCACCCATATATTCCATATTTGCCACCCATCGTTTTGGATTACTAGTATCCGTTATGGCCCTGATGTGTGCTTAGGATGATATGGGCATGGAATTGAAGTTCCTTTTTCCAATACAATCTCAAAAAAAATCATTACTCCTTGCATTACAAAAAAGAAATACATATAATGTTTTATAATTTGCAAAAGTTTGAAACAAAAAATTGTTTTAAATTTTATAAATTCTATTCAAAGTAGCTGTAATATTCTAAACGGAATAAATTTCAGATATTGTTTTTAGTTTAAGATTTTTAAACATGTAAACCGCCATTGTTTGAGATTAACTAATCAAAATATTGGCACAACTATACAAACAGATATAAAAATAACCTTTTTTTAAAAGAAATATTAATTACTATTAGAGATAAATGATGATGATGATGATTATGTAATAAATTGTGCAACTGTAAATACTTGAGGTATTTTATAAACCTTAAGATCAGCACAAGTTTTGCATCCACTGATAATAATCTTATTAATCAGTGGATGGTAAATCTCTTCACAAGACAAGTCAGAAAACAGAAACAATCAAAGGACTTGACAAAGTGAAGAAGAATGTCTGATGCTACTTAATCAAAGTATTCCACACATCAGAAATTCTAAACAAAGCTACGTTGATTAAGTCCCATTAGGGGAACCCATCAGGGGGAACTCATCAGGGAAACTTATCAGGGTATGACGAAAGCAAACCAACTCATCAGGCTAACCCGTCAGGGGGAATGACCAACATGGCATCAGTTGAAGCCGTCAGTGTATACCGTCAGTCATAACCATCAGGATCAAGAAGCGCTGAGTGAAACTCAAGTGCAGGTTGAAGCCCTTATCCAGTCAATAAGCATCAGGGGATCCAGAAGCACTGATCAAAGTCCATCAGGGCAGGCAGTCAGTGAATCGTTATGACAGCATGCACCTGTCATCAGTACTTACACGGAAATCAACGTAACGTGTTATAGAAGCAAGAAATATCAACTGGAAAGATATTTCTTGAAGTTTATTTTTTATCCAATGAGAACTCTCTCGCATTAAATGCACACATATCAGGGGAAAAAAAAGAAGCAACAAAGCATGCAACAGTCTGACACATAGGGCTACGATGTGACATACTTGCGGCTAAGTTGAGAAAAACAGCACATCTCAAGCACGTGATTTCATCAACTGATCAACATATAAGCAACGGAGTTCTCATTACAAAAAAAAAATACACACAGATTGAATCTATCCAACAGATCAAACAAATACCGAAGCACACAAACATTAGAGAGAAGTTTTGTAATAGATCTTGCGAGAAATATTTCAAAGAAAGTTAGAAGCTAGTGAGTGTGAGAAACTGTGTATTTATACATAAAAATTGTAGCTGTAAATCACATTTGTGATTATATAGATTTCCAGAAAAACCCAAAGTTTTAATATAACTATTTTAACTTGAATCTGTGTGTTCATTTCTTATAGTTTTTCTGTTTGTTACAACTGTTTTCCAGTAAGCCCTTTTAAGTTTAAAAGAGCGAAAAGTTTCAGGTGTTTGTATTCATCCCCCTCCCCTTCTACAAACACTTGTGCTTATATTGCACTAACAATTACTATTATCGGTGATGCTTATTCCTTATCATTCTAACGAAACAATGCAAAATGTATTTTGACATTTTATCCTTATTAATAATGTCTGAATGGAAAAAACGTATACATATTCATTTTCTTTCCAAAATTGATTTAAGATTCTTATTATTGATTTCGTTTGTTTCAGGTTAAATTTTTAAAAATTTTCAATTTTAATAGTGTAATTTACACAATAAAAATCCAAAATTTATAAAATTTAAGCAGAAACAATATCAACTAATATCATATTATTGTCTTCTTTGAGTTATTTAATGGGTAGTTGGTGAATGATATTTCACATTTAATAAGAATATACATTTCAATCAAATTTGAGTATTAAAATTATAAACACGATATTTATTATCCATTACAACTAGCATATATACAACCAATCTTATATATAAGTCATATAACTACCAAAAACTGTCGTATTATATTCTTATTCCTATTTGGTAACCAAACGTCTGACAATGCATTGTTCTATTTGCTATCTAGTTTCCCTTGCATTCACATTACCTATCTGCACTCACATTTTCTTAAATTTCAATAGCCACCTAGCTTCAAATCACCTGTATACATTTCTTTATGTTATATTTGCTCCGAGTATTATGAATTGCAAACTTTGAATTTAGCATATACTAAATTTTTTGAAGAATAATATCCCAATAGACACTTCTATTGTTTTCCCTTTAAATGTTCAATCGTCACTATTGTGGTTGAATAATTGAATTCATGTTCAACCAACTCTTCCGGTTTTAATTGGAACAATAAAGAATACAAAGATGTGTTATGGCTGGAGTCTGCGTCATTTTTATAGTTTATACCTTAGTTTTGCTCAAAATGGTGCTTAATCGATCTATCTTTCTGTTTTTTTTTTTAAATAAAAAAAAATTATTTTTCAACAAATAAATATAAGAAAAAAAAGTTTCTTTTAAAGAAAAAAACAATTGTGAGAAGTCACAATGATATAGTAGCCTTGATGGAATTTCATTGGACATTACATATTCATCATAACGTAGCCATAAAAAGAAAAAGAAAATATTTTAAATGGGCTTGGATCGATAAATGAAATGAGCTATATAGCCTATAGGATTCAATGGTTTTGGTGTTGAAGAATTTGCGGACGTTATGAACAGAGAGAGTTATCTATAAATTATGATTCATATATAATTGTACAGCTAGAAACGGGCTTAAAAAGGAAGGATAGATAGATAATATGAAGAAGCTCGGCAAGATAAATCTCATCCTTTCACTTTCTTTATCCCATGTACATATATAATTCTCCATCATTTTAATTGATCCATTCCTCTCTCTTATTCAATTCTCCTTGAATAAATAATTACTCCACAAATAATAAAAATATTCAAGTCTCTTATTAATTGTCACTACCAACTGGTCCATTACAGTGTCAAAATTTATTATTATTCCTCTGGTCTCTTCCCACTATCCAAATTCTGGTCCTCCACGGTCCATTTATGCATTCGAAAAGCCATTACTTATGACCAGTTAATTAAGGTACATATTTTTCTCTTCCTTTTCTAATTTTCTGTTTCTCAGTTTTGTATTCCAATTGTAGTTTCAATGGGTTTCTTCTAGCCTAGTACCAAAACCTTGTAATCAATTCTGAAAAATTTCTCGCCTGCCCTCTTATTCTACTCCCATTTTGTCATTGTGAGCAACTGCACTATGCATTTGATGGAATTGTGAGTAAATGCGTCATGTTATTGTACTCTGCAATCTTTTAATGTATAAGATAGTTGCAAAAAAAGTAGAAAAAATCGATAGGAATTAAGTTGTAGAAAATGTCATCATTCTTTATTGTTTCGCTCAAGTAACTCAGTTTTAGAGTTTTTGTCCAACTAATACCAGTCATAAGACATATCAATTACAACTAACTGAAGAAGATTCACAGGAAAATCTTCCGGCCAAAAATTCAGTTTTAGAGTTGTTTGTGAACTTCAAGTACTAAATATTCTTAATTAATAGTTAGTTGTTTTTTCTATTTTAAAATTACAGGTATATAATATTATTTATGTAATGATAAAAAATTTGAGCCTCGTTGTAGATTGTATGAATTTTTTCATGGTTATAATTGTCACATATATGACTATATATCTATAAAATAGCATAAATTCTAAGTCTAAAAATGAACAATTTAACTATATAAAATTTAATTGTACGAGTTAATCCGAAACTGAGGAAATAATTTAATTATAAAATATCAGCCAAATCATGATTTTAGACTTTTAGTACAATGTTCTATTCACCTTTTTGGGGGAGGTGGGAGTTTGTGGAGTCTGACGGATTAGATTCTGACTTTCTGGTGCCCATTTTACACTTACTGCAATAAGAAGTCAACTCTTTCCCTTTTCTTGACCTCATTTTAAGGGATTAAACTGTTCTTTTTGTTCCATAAAATCTTACATTTGTGTGTGATTGTATATTGTATTAAAGTTGTAAAAATTTAAAATTCAAAAACAGTTTGAATTCATAAAACTTTACAATAAAAAGTTCTATTTTACGGAAATTTCTATACCGTTTGTATTACAGTATTTACATCAATCAAAATCATAGAAAATCGAATAATAATATTAGTAACTTATTCTAAACTTGTAATTTTTCATAATTTTTTTTATTTTTAAATTTTTTAACATGATTTAAATTTTTGGGTAGTCGTGGGACGAATGCGGATATTAACTACTCATCGGATTGTGGTAGTGAAAATACTTGATAATTCGGATTCGAGTACCATAATTTAAAATAGAGTTCGAATCAAATAGTGCACTATCCGCACCCAACCGATCCTGTTGTAGAATCGATTTTTATGTATCAGACTGTATTTCATCTTGAACTCACTAAGTATTCTTCCCTCTCAAATATAGTTTTAGTTTTTATTTATAAAAAAAATAAAAAACTAGATACTTATCAATTTTTTAATATATATAACAGATAATTAATCGGATATTGGTACAGAAATTGCTTTTTTATTATAGAACAGCAGGTGGATGCCGACTACACAATAACATCGTTTAGCATAGCAGGATAAGATAGCATGGGTCGCAAGATTAACAAGTGCATTATGTTATGCTGTGCTTCGGTAATGCCCTCGGTAAGATGACAACTTTATTTCTCTATACATGTTGAATTTATCCTTTTTTTTCCCCTATTAATTTTATTTATATTTTAATTAGCTCTGAAACTCAAATAATGCTGCTAAAGATGATAAATATGGGTCAAAATAGACGAGGCCATGCTTGTTGACAATATTCATTCATACTCCATATTTGACGAAAAATGGAATCATCGCAAATGAGTCGAGTTTACTTAAATTTGTCTCTTAATTAAGTCAAATCAAATTAAATATATTTTACTTAATAAATAAAAGTAGTGATTGAAATCGATTGTTTAGATAACTAAATGAACCGAATACTATAAACAAAGTAAATTTATTCTATTTAAAAATATTCCAATACAAATTCGTTTAAGTCAAACGAGTCGAGTTAAACTTAACAAATTACGAATAGTTGGTTTCCTACTCTAGCAAAAAGTCAGACTTTTTGGTGGTGGATGATGCTGGCATGATTTGCATTATTTATTTATTTATTTATTTTGAGACTGTTTGAGGTCATATATAACCAAAGGCTGCATATACAATGGTTTCTTTTCCTATACACAGCCCTTCGAACTCTCGAACAAATTGACCGGCTATTTTGTTAGAAGTTTAATTATAAAGAAATAAGTAGAAGTTTACGAAAAATCTATACAGAACGTGTGAGCAGCACAAATTTTACTTTTGTTTTCAATTTATAAATTACAACTCTTTTTAAATATAGTGACAACATATAGATATTTTGATGATAAACTTTAGAATTTATAACATAAAAATAATCAAGAGATTATGAATTTGAGCCGACAGTTGGTGTTATTTCTTTAAAATTTTATGTCTACACATTTGTTTAAATTTTTCTTACTCAATAATTTAATATCATTAAATAAAATAACAAAAAGAGATTCAATTTTAAAGCATATAGATATATTGGCCGAATAGTAGTAGAGAGACTAAAATGCAAAATTGTCCCCCAAAATTACGGGTCATTTGTAAAATTCTCTTCAAGTAATCTTTTTGTAAAACCGTCCCTCCATCTTACCAAAATCTATAAAAACTAACTTGATTCAATTGTTTGTCTAAAAATATTGATGTAAGTCAATAATAATTACAAATATCAATTAAATGTGATGACAGAATAATCATTTAAATTGCTAAGAATAAAAAAGAAAAAAAACATAATACTCACAATTATTTAAATGACTTATGCCATCTCATATTTTTTATATATTTTTAGTTGGGAGTGTTATATGTTCTTTGTTTTTTCTTGTTTTAGTTATTTAAATGACTGTTTTGTCGTCATAGTTAATGGATTTTATAATTATCAATGCTTTCATTATATTTTTTTGATAAAAAAATTGGATTAGGTTAGAATTGATAAGTTTTGATAAGTTGGGGGCACAATTTTACAAAAATATTACTTCAAAAGAAATCGGGTTTTACAAGTGACCCATAATTTTAAGGGATAATTTTATATTTTAGCAGTAGTAGAGATAGTTGACTTCATAAAGTCGATGGTCAGCTAGGTTTATTATAAAAGTAGAGATGACCACCAGTTGGAAACAATGTTATTATAATCGGATCGGATATTAAACCGGTGAAATTACTGGTTCACGGTTCAACCGGATTGAATCGGTGGTTCAATCAGATTATTATTTTATTAAAAAAAATATTATATAAATCATATATTATTATAAATTCATCAAATATAAGTTTAAAATTTTTAATAATCAAAATAATTTCATCAAATATTCTAAAAATTCATTAAACTGGTTCACAAAAAGACAAAAGACACATTTTTAAGAAACAAAAAAATAAAACCCACTTACAAAAAAAAAAAAATCAAAAAACCCGGTTTTAACCGATTCCCGGTTCGACCGGTTTTTTCATGAACCAGTTTTTTTGGTCAAACCGACCGGACCGATGGCTGGTTCGCGATTAAACCGATTGAACCGGCCGGCCCGGTCCAATTTTAATAACATTGGTTGGAAACCTAGCGTCCCTATTAATCATTATTCATTAACAATTAATTAATTAATTTATACAAAAAGTCAAAAGGAATATTTCTGTAAGGATATAAAAGAGTCAAATTTGAACGAATAGTAGTGCGTTCAGTTTCTACTCTAATAATTTTTTCAATACTCGAATTCGAATTCAAGTATTTAGTCGAATAGAATTTTGGTGCTTAAATTATACTTTAGTCGAATTCGAGACGATTTACAAATTATTCACGAGCACATAAATTTGATGAAAATTTTTATAATAAATATATTTTTTTTATTTTTTTAGGATAAAAATTTATTTTATTTATGAACATTAATTTTAGAGTAACTTATTCAATATTTTAAACATTTAAATTTATTATTAAGATATATTTGATTATATATTTCTAAAAAATGTTAAGATATTTTAGTATGAAGAAAGGAATTGAACTGCCCGCGAGTATTGATGTATTCAGATTCTACTCATTTAACTTGTCAAATTTTAAATTGAGTACAAATTTGATTTGTTTTCGTATCAAATCTAAATCAAGTCAATTAATTTTTGAGGAGAATCCAAACGAATCACGAACTATTTGATTCGATTTATAGTTCTATATTTATTAAATAAAAGACAAGATTAATGATTAATTCTTTTTTGAAAAAAAGGAGTTTAGACCAAAAGTAGTACAAAGAAAAACAAAAAGATATTAAGTTCATGAACGGGCCATATCTCTAAATAGATAATTGCATGTGTATATATTTATTTTAAAAAAATAATCTCCGGATAACATAGAGAAACAGTTGATCATCCGATCTAAAGTAAGTATCGAAGAAAGAAGAGGATCAGGTGGGTGGACTTTCTGTTTCCTCTTATAGATATAAATACTCACTCGCCGGGGATTTGGGAGTGAGTATTCTAAATTCTAAATATTCTCTTTTAAATTATTAGTCTTTAACAGCCAGTGAAGCTCCAACTTCATAGGTCCGTACGTACCAATTCTGTTGATTTCGCCCCACCATTATATATATATATATATATTCCGTACTGTATATAACATCAATCTCGTAATTGTTCCATTTTTTTGTTTTGTTTTGTTTCGGTCAAATCAACTCTTCTGTGTTTAATTAAACCCCTGAATTGTATGGGGAATTTCATGGAAATAATTGTGTTTTGTGGGAGTAGAGATTGTCTTTTTCATCTCCGATCAACCTCAAATTTTCAGCCTTCAAAACTGTTCTGTTTCAGATACCGACACACTCACACGCGCACACAAACTACCACACATCACATGTACGTGAATATATATCTAAATTTGTTGCATGATTTGATCTGATTATATCTACGATTCTTTATTTACTCACTTTTTAAAAAAAATAAATTTTGGTGAAATTTGCAGGGAGAAGATATGGAGGCTTACGAAGACGCCATTTATGGATTGAAGAAGCTTTTGACGTAATTACCACTACTAAACTAATTATTTTTATAATAATTCTTTTGATATGGGAAGAAACTATTGGAATTCCCACCACTGATTCAATCATTTTGATCTTATCGATGGCATTTAATTGATTTATGTATTTGCCGTTTCTGTTTCTTCTACGTGTGGGCCCATCCCCACTGAATGAGTAAATTTCTTTGGCAGTGAAAGGAGCGACCTCGAGGACGTCGCGGCCGCTAAGATCAAGCAATTAACCGCCGAGTTGGAAGGTGTATCTGCTGGTAAGTTCGACCCGGTCCAGAAGATTCAAACCGGCTTCACGCGCTTCAAGACAGACATATACGAGTACGTTGCTTGTACTTTTTTACAAGACTTCGCAGTTTTCACCATTCTTTCAATTCACTTTTCACCATTCCTATTAAAGAAGGTCTTGCTTATGCATTTCAGTACATCTGTACGGTTGTATAACTACTAATTTAATATAACTTCACATCCACTTTAGTTACGACTTTGCCATCGGTTTATGCTGTTCGTTACTCTAAAGACTTCAGTAAATAAAATAATAATATCATTTGCTCTAATTATGAAACTAATGGACAACATATTTTTGCTCTAATAATATCATTTGCTCTAATTATGAAACAAATAGACAACATATTTTTGCTCTAATAATATCATTTGCTTTAACTACTAATCCCCTATAATTTGTTGAACGTTGAGGCAGTAGTGTTCTCTGCAAATGTAAGATGCATGATGTATCATATCTTTTTAAGGGAAATGTCTCCTCAACTCTTTTGTGGTATTTTCCATTTTTAATGGGTACGATAAGCACAATTCTTTCAGCTTTAACATCATTATTGCATCAACTATGGTAGGAAAACAATTTCTTTATATTTAAAATGTTTCCAAAAGGGAGTATTTTGTGAAAGAGTATAATCATATTTGTTTCGGTTTAAATTTTAAAAAATTTTAAATTTTTATTCTTGTAATGTAAATTACAATATAGAATTTTTAAAATTTAAGTCAAAATAAACGAGAACTATATTGTATGACTTGGCTCCTAATTATGTAGTACCATATGTTGTATCTCCTTGTTATGCATCAAAAGCCATACAATTTATGAACATTTTTGTGTTGTATAGCACCTCAATGGCATAAATAGACTTCTTATGGTAGGGGAACAATAAAATTTCTTGATCATATTTTGGGATGGAAGCCAGAGTAAAATTTTTAACAAAGCAAAAATTAGTTAAAATTAAAAATTGCCTGGATTGAAAGGGAAGCTGAGGATGTAGAAGTAAAAAGCTAAAAAGAAAATGTAATTAGCTAAAGTAAGTCGAGGAAAAAGTTAGTGGATAACAGAAGCTATATGAGTTTAAAAATTGAAAACGAGTTGTACACTTATACATTGGGTCAAATATATTAAACTATTTTGTATACATTTTATATTTATTGCACAGGGGACCAGTTTTAAAATGTTAACTAAGATATCACAGGGAAAAAGAAGGGTGGGTATCGTTTGTAGCCCCAATTATCAACCTAGCCATTCAGCTCTCTACAAGTTATATCTTAACTTTTGTTTAAGGAATTATATTTTTTGAAATTCTCACCTCGTGCTTATCTCAAATCTGTAGACATATCATACGTTGTTAGTTGTCATGTAGCTTGACTTGGTTGTGAATGTTGGAGGTATATTGGCATTAGTGTAATTCCATTCCATTCTATTTATTTATTTATTCTTTCTTGGGGATGGTGGGTGGTATGAGTTGGGGCTTACAAAGCAATAACCCTAGCTATGGGCTATGATAATATATACGGATTGACAAATTATGGTAATATTAGATTTGTGGGGTTGCTTACTTATCTTGATCATCATTGATTGTGTTGATGTATTGCCTCTTTTGCAGAAAGAATCCTGATTTGTTTGGTGAGCTTGCCAAAGGACAGAGTCCCAAGGTAAGTATCTATATGCATCAGCTTTGGTCAAATTGATACTCCATCCCTTCCAAAAAACAGTTACATTTAAAAAATAAATTGTTCTAAAAAAAAGTTACATTTGAAATTTTTTTTGTTATTTTATAATAAATTTAAAAACTTTCAATTACAAATTTATAGATCTCGTCATAACTTAAAGATTCATAACAAATTTCATGAGAAAAACTTATTATTTATACATTTAATTCTTAGTTAAAGATGCAAAATTAATAGTCGTAAAAAATATAAGTGATGCTCTTTTTTATGGAATGGGAAGAGTGTAGTTTTTTCCATGGAACGGTCACCTAGCAGAGTTGGTACAATCACCAATATATTAAGTTCAATACATGCCAATGACATTGGGAGAAAAAAGTTGTTATGACAAGAAATTAGCTGTTCGACAGGCCAAACTAGATTTCAGTTAAATTGTGAAGGATGTGAATTGTTAATTGTATATTGAACATATTAGTGCCCAGTGATATTAACACTGCCTACAAGGCTACAAGTACGTGTTCTGGTGTTGATATGGTAATAGTGTTAGTGAGGATTGGAGAGTAACAAGTTCTCCTCTTATGTGAACAATTTTTTAATTTGCCTTTGCACAGATCTCAAATGCTACATTTGTTTCTTTCTAATTGAATTCATGTTTTACTCCTAATCGTCGTGCAGTTTATGGTGTTTGCGTGCTCGGATTCTCGAGTTTGCCCATCCCATATCCTCAGTTTTCAGCCAGGAGAGGCCTTTGTAGTCAGAAACATTGCCAACATGGTCCCTCCGTTTGATAAGGTTAGTTGAAGGGATATGGAACCTAACTCACTGTACAAAATGAGGCCAATATACGAGATCATCTAAACACTTTCTTTATTAATTGATGTGGACGCACTTATTAGAGTATCTCATTTCTATTTTGTGCTGGCAGAGTTAACTTGGTGTATTTTTAGAAAGGGAATGAAGTTGGCAGTTCTCTGGAACATTTGAAGTCAATTTAACCAACCACTTATAATACTTAATAAGACTTTAGATTATAATCTCCCTCATCTGGAATTATTCAGTACAATTTTTATTTGATTTGCTCATCCTATCTGATGCAGACAAAATACTCTGGAGTGGGGGCGGCCATTGAATATGCAGTATTGTATTTGAAGGTGATATATATTCCACTTTCGTACTGGAGGTTTATTTTTTATCTTTTAGTATAGTTGGCATTTTTCTTTAATTTAATAAAGGAACAGGGTGTTATAGGAAGAAAAACTACCTGGTGGATGACATGCCACGAGGCCGGTTCAGGTGTATCTTCCCCACATTCTCTTGTGTGTCTACTTTATACCACATCTTGAGAATATGCCAATCAAAACTCTAAATAAATGCCATAGAAAAATGTCTTTCTAATAAAAAGCTGTTAAATTAGAAAAGAAGTCCATGCCTATTATCTTGGAAAGTAATCATCAGTATTACTAATCCAGAATATGCATGCACGCCAGTTTATTGCCCTTTTGTTTATGTACTTCATCATTTGTCACAATTTTTTTGTTTTTGTTTTTTTGTAGTACAATAACCAAATTAAGTGAGTGGCGTTGTTTATTTGTAGGTGGAGAATATTGTGGTCATTGGACATAGCTGTTGTGGTGGGATAAAGGGGCTCATGTCTTGCTCTGATGATGGGACCACAGCCAGGTACGTCTCCTTGTGATTTGTCTGCTTGGTTCCATTGAGTAGTCGATCATTAGTGGCTTAGTGACATCTTACGTCAAAGTGATGTCCGGTCACTCTCCTCTTATGTCTTTAGGCTTTAGCAAGCAAGTTGTGTTAGTTCCACTGACATTAGATATTTAATTATCACTTAATTTACGATATTTTTTGAATTACTATTTCCACATTGAAATTTGATATTTCCATGTCGGTGTTACTAAGATGGAGTATAATTTGTAATCCAGATTTTACAAACAAATGCACAGTGTGGACCTTTTAAGGTCAAAAAATTTGCAGCATGTTTTATGTAAATTTTTTTCGTTATGATCACACACCCATTTTAATTATGCAGCAGACACAAATGCCTCCATGTCCATGACTATCAAAAGTCTCGACATGTTATTCAAGTTGCATCGTCGTGGCCTTGTATAGATGTGGATGTGACAATAATATTTTCCTGTTCTAATCTTTGAGATATGGTCAAACATCGAGTATTTTATATGAAATTGGTTTCTTTAAGGGCTAGTATATACATTTGCCGACTTGTGATTAATATGTATAGGAAAAGATTTCATGATTTTAAAATATCCTCTTATGTGATATGTACTCATCTTCATATAATTCAAAATTGTATTAGTTTATCAATGCTTTCAGATCCTTGTAAATCCTCTTATTTTTGTATGTTCAAATTTCAAATAATTATCTAGGAAAAAAAATCAGATATTCAATTATGGAACCTGAAGCATGTCTCTTCTCTAGTTGATTAATTGAAAGTCCATTGTATTGTAGAGCCATTTTTTGTCTCTAATCTTTTTTTTTAGGATTTCGCAACCATTTTAATTGCGTAACTGACAAGAACTGGCATCAGACTAATATTTATTGATTTATTTTAACCAACAGTGATTTCATTGAGGATTGGGTGAAAATATGTGCATCTGCCAAGGCCAAGGTGAAAGCAGACCTGAAGGATTCGGACATCGCAGATCAGTGTACATGCTTGGAGAAAGTAAGGCTTAATCTATGTTTTGCCACCTTACTTTTAGAGTTTTTTTATTTTTTATTATTGGTATATTTCTTCAATTTGGAAGCTGAAACTCAACTCTATATCCTCCTTTGTGGTATTAATGCAGGAGGCTGTGAATGTGTCACTAGGAAACCTACTGACATATCCTTTTGTTAGAGATGCTGTGTTCAACAAGTCCCTCTCTTTGAAAGGAGGGCACTATGATTTTGTTAATGGTTCTTTGCAGCTCTGGAATCTTGATTCTGGCCTTTCAGCCTCAAGCTGTTTCTGAGCACCTCGTCTTTTATGCCTCCTCCTTCTCTTCTGTTCTGGTGAAAATTTTGCTTACAGTGCATGCTGTAACAGTTTGTTATGGCAAAATAAGGTCTCATGAGTTGTACCATGCTTTTGCTATACTTTTCAGTTAAGCCCCTGTATAAAATCTGTTGAATCAGCAATTCCCTTGATTTGTAATTTTGTACCATCTTATTCCTTTATCCTTTTTTCTTTCTTTCTTTCTTTTTTTGGTTTTTGTGTGTGTGTGTGTGATATTGGGGGCTGTTAACTCCAATCGTTTCAAAATTGCAAATATACTTTTCAATTCTGATTGATATAAAACTTAGAAGAGTCTTCTAAAAAAATTATTGATCTATTGTATGGGTGCCTGTGTTAGTTTATTTTTTTATCTTGATATTAATAATTAAAAAAATGTATATCCGTAAACATGTGCACAAGTGGTTAGTTTTAATTATTTACATAGATTTTTCAATGTAAATATACTTTTACCAATTCAGTCACTTAATTATACAAGTTTCCTACTCTCTCTCTCTCTCTCTCTCTCTCTCTCTCTCTAGGTTTGTACCAAATAACTTTATAGGTTCTTTCGTGTAACATTTCAACTCTAGGTTGATTCAACTTAAGTGGATTATTGAAGTGATGCATTTAGGCCAATAAATTTAGATCAAGTTTTTATGGAATTATTAAATTATTTCACATACATAAAACTTATACTTTTCTATAATTTTGGAATAACCTACATAAAAGGAAAATAAGTGAATTAGCAAAAAGAAAAGAACAAAATACGCAAAATTATGATTTGACTTAAAATTTAACTGAAGAATGAAGAGATGAGACGAAGTAGGTTGATACTAGACTCGAAATGCATATATGCATGCTCATCAAGAATTATTCAAAAACTCCCTCATTCCCTCTCCCTCTCGCCCCCTCTCTTTCTCTCAAAGTAAAGATAATCTAAAAATCACTATTAAATATTTGCACTATAAATTTTTTTTTTTGTTGTTGTCAAAAATCAAATTAATTTCGTTAAATTGGTTGTCTCCTTATGGACCATATTTTTCTGGTTTTGGTTATTGGGTTGGCTGGCTTAGGTTTTTTTAATCATATATATTAAACATAAAAACGATATTGGAGAAACGAGTTTACGCTAGTCTCGGTCGCAACCGCAACATAGATCTCAACTCAATTCTCTTGGTCCAATATCTTCACTCCTATCCTCGACTTCAGGTCACTTTCTTTCTCCGTTACGCATAAATGGTGGCTAGATTTCTAAGTTAGGGATTTGGATTTTGTTTGATTTCTTCATTGCTTTATTGATTTGCTGATGACCTGATAGACATTTCAAATATAAAACTTTTAATTGCTTTGAGATATACTCCGTAACTAATTGGAAAGTTTTCCTCTTAAAAAATTATTATTATCTTTTGTTAGAATTGTCTTTAGAATGGTGATGGATTAGAAGCAAAATTGTGCAGTTCTTTTTTCTTTGTTCTTTTTCCCCTTTGGTAACAGAAAATTTGTGTATTTCTTCTATTCGGCATTTGTATACTTTTGCAAGATAAAAAAATAATAATAATAAATTATAAAATGCTTTTTCTAGCATTCAGATTGCAGACTCTGCGGTTATTAGCTTGCTTCAGTTTGTTTGAAACTTCCAATCTTTCTTTCTCTATGTATGATTGTTGATGCTGCTATTTGATAATTCGCTCAAATATGTGTTATTAACGACATGTTTTGTACAATTATATGTCATAAAGGTATTTCTTAGAATGGCTGAGCAAAAGAAACAAGCAGTGTTGTTCTCCAAGGTGGAACAACTTCGTCCGGGAGGTAGTGGGCTTAACCTCATCGTAAATGTTGTTAGCTGTAAGATGATAATGCAGAGAGGTGTAGGACGCCAAATGCGTCTTGCTGAATGCCTAGTAGGCGATGAGACTGGAATCATCATCTTTACTGCTAGAAATGATCAAGGTTCGGTCCCTTACACTCATTTATTCTCTATTCTAAGTTGGTACGTTTTAATTAATCGTTCCGAGTTTCGTTTGCGTTGTGATGAGAGATCTGTTTGTAGTGACTGAAGGTTGAGTTGCGTTAAAATGAGAATATGTTTTAGGCAAAGCATGGCCACTTGAGTTTTATTGGATTTTTCCTTTTAATTTCCTTTCAACTATTGTTACATAAGAATAAAGTTCTTTAGTTTGTGCAATTTTGATAAATGAAATGGTTCTTCGCTGTGATCTTTGCGAGAATGTAAGATATTGAAGAAAGTCGTTGGCAACTGGCATTCAATTCGGAGTAATTATTAATCAATGCTTCGTAATCAAAGTTGTGAGTTGTTTATGATAGTCAGAGGTGCCTTGACATTATAAGTTTGTATGAAGGAATTAATGCTTCTAAATCAAATTTTACCTTTTAGATACACACTGAGGCAACCTGCTGCAACTATGGAAAAATGAGAAAATTTCTCTGGTTTATGAAAAGGTTTAAGATATTTTTACTTGAATTCTATTGTGCTGGCAACTGGTATTTTGTAGGCAATAAAATTTTGTTGAGATATCATTTTTTCCGTAGAATTGAGTCGTTGACAATTGAGTTTTTCATCTTTGTTGTAACTGATGATATGTCCCGAGTTCAGTTGACTTGATGAAAGAGGGTGCTACTGTAATCCTTTGAAATGCAAAAATTGACATGTTCAAAGGATCAATGAGGCTTGCTGTGGACAGATGGGGTCATGTTGAATGCACTGAGCCAGCAAGCTTTTCTGTTAAGGAAGATAGCAATCTGTCTCTGATTGAATTTGAGCTAGTGACTGTTGTTGAAAACTGATTGATAAACAGGTGTGTCTCCTTTATATCAAGAATTACAAAAGGCCATCGGAAAAAGCTTTTACCGTCTTCTGGAAATTTGCTTTACATGCCCTGTGTTTTCACCTATAGCGAAATTGGTATTAGAAGTTGCATTTTACGCTTATGGCGGAAGTCGAGCATAGGTGATGTATGATAGTATTGATTAGAAGGATATTGAAATACTTTTAGTTTACTGAGTTTCATTTTACCTGTTTTTTTTTTGTTAATGCTATGGGATGTTGAGCATGATCACCATTCAGAATGTTGCTGCTTCTGCTTTTAATTCATTTATTGCATTTTGAATGTTTGTTGAAGCTTCTTGTACTCGTGCAGCTGAAATTAGTGCCATAGAAGTTTATTTCATAGACCGGGATTCTCATTGTAACACAACTAAAACTATCAATACGTACGGTCATAAATCGGGAAAAATCACTTATTCATTATTGTACTACACGTCAATTTACATATGCATCACTCTACTAATTTTTTTTACAGTCTAACTCACTGAATTATATGTTTCTTACATTCCGTCACATTTTGTTAACTGAGAGGATGAAAAACTGCAATGACATCATAACGCGAAGAAAAATAAATAAATAAAAAGAATAAAATTAGTTGGAAAAATCGATGTGGCAACCTTCAGACATACTGAGCAACTCACAATATCTATTCGTACATATTGATTGAAAGGGGCAACAATTAGGGTTTGCAGAAACTCACTCAAATGCAGCAATTGAACAAAATCCAAGAGAATAACATATCGATTTGGCTCTGTACGAGTATCGACCTCGGGCGGTGTCGTCAATGGTGATTTCTCCTTGAGTGCAACCGGTGCAGACGAAGATTGGGAGTTTCCGAATCGGCCTGTGATGTGTTAGTGTGGTATTGAAACACCTGTGGGAAACATGGAAAGAAGAAACTGTAAGCCCAAAAAGAAAATTTATTGGTTGCAGTAGATTCAAGGTATGTATTTGTTAATTCTTAGTTGTTGTAGACATTTTTAAATCTAATGAGAATAGTATCCATATTCTGTGAACAGGACACACACTTGTATTGTTGATTTATTCAAGTGGTCTTACCCGCCATTTTAAAAAAAAAAAGATCAAGTGTTGTTATTTGGGAATTGAAGAACAAAGATGATGAAATCCCGGGGTTGAAGCAAGATGTTAAAAAATTAGAAAAAGATGAGACCTTATTACAAAGAACAAAGGATGCCACAATTGCTGCACAAATTTGGGGGATTGATAAAGATGTCAAAAAGTTCAAGACAGAATTCGGAAGAAAGACTACAAATGTGAAAAACCTGTGGATAAAGATGTCAAAAAGCTCAAGACAGAACTTGGAAGAAAGATTACAAAGGTGAAAAAACTGTGGATTGCGTGGACGATGTCTTGGATTTTCATTGTAACTACCTTGATCATCTTATTTTCATAAAAATGGTGAATGAAAAATGTATTAAACTCAAGAAGTTGGTGTATTATGACTTTTGTTGAACCAATAAGTGGATGGATCATGTATTAAGTTCTTTTTTTGAACCAATTTCTAAATGAAATGTATGCGGCCTAAATGATGTATTTCTCTCTCCTACCCAATCTCATTTTACAGATATATATATATATATATATATATATATATATATATATATATATATACTGATAGATTTTTACGGAGTGTTTTTTGATTGATACGTTCAAGAGAATATGCTTATCACATTAGACTAGCGTGATTTTGTTTTAGGTGGGAATTCCAATTGTACAAGATATGTCATGTATCTTAACTCACTCTTAACACAATCAGCTAGTTAGTATATCACGTGAAGTCACGTGATTAAGTTCCGTTTAAGGTTAAATTAAAATAATTATTTCTTTGATGGAATGTAAAAAACATATAGTTTAGTAAGTTGTTTGTAAAAAAAATTAGTATAATGATACATATGTAAATTAACGTGCAGTAGAAAAGTGATTTTTCCCGTCGTAAGTTTATTATCGCCATGCTAACATCTTATCTAGATATATGCAAAGCATCGTTATCAACAAGCCTTATCTCCTTAAAAGAATATGTTGATGATATCTTCAAGCTTATAGCTTCAACGCACAGTCATAAGTTTATTAATAACATTGATAACTTCAACGTACAGTCATAATAAAATCAAAATGATCTACATAGATAAAGATGTTGTTAGCATATATGCTCCGATCGTACATCCTGACTTTATTAAGTAAATTAACAAAATTTTATAGTTCAAATGTGGTACGGGATTCACTTTCACATTTTTAAAATTATAAATTGACTTTGAAAAGTTAAAATGTATTTTTTTTTTGTTACATTTTAAAAGAAAGATTTCTGCATCTCCTTAGCCTCATCTGAATTTATCTTCACGAACTTATAAAATCCTAAAATTTAAATTTTATACAAGTAATCATAAATATGAAAGTGAAAATGCAATGATTAATGCAGGGGATACAATTAAAGGTTTTAGAGAGAGTGACGGGGATGTGAAAAAGCTCCAAACTGATGGTCACAAGAGTAAGTTGGGAAAAAATAAGTGACTGTAGTGTTTGTAAAGAAATTAAAGAAAGAATGGAAGTTGAAGGCGATGAATTGGAGTTCGTTAATTGTGAAGAATAGGATGAGCATGACCTGGGTATAGATAACTCAAAATTTAAATCAAAGAAAAAGAAGGGTGATAAAAGATTTAAAAAATGGAGATTGTTGAGTGAAATTACTGAAGGAAAGTACTCCAAAGCTCAGAGGGGTGCTAGTGGCAGAGGAAGAAGGAAAAAAGTAGTAGCCAATATGTCTCTCTCAGATGAAGATATGCAAAAAAGGAAAGAGCAGATTAAGAACAACATTCAGAATAGGGCAGGAGTTGGGAAAGATGAAAATCAAGAAAAAGAAATTGGTTGCTAATGAAAAGGTTACTGAGCTAAATCTTTTAGGAGTCAAGACTTGGAGGGTTTTGGGCATCGAAGTGGCAATCTTCAGTTTTGGCTTGAGAAGGGAAAGGTTCTTTGTTTCGTTTGGGCATCGAAGTGGCAATCTTTAGTTTTGGAGTTGTCAATTATTCAATCACGTCTCTCATGTCTTTTTTTTGGCTTTAGCTTTTGCTCTATCATCAGTTCTCTGTTTTCTCGTTCAGCCCCGCTTTTTTTGGGTTTTTCAGTTGTTTTGGTGTTGTCGTTTATTGTTGATTTTTCATCTTAGTTTGGGTAGAGCTGTTAGGTTAGTCTCTTCTTGGGGTTTGTTGGTGAGGGGCTTTGCTAGTTGGTTTTAGATTTTGCTAGTTGGCCCGGGGTGTTTTGCTAGTTGCTGGATTTATTTTGTTTTGGTCCATATCTTTTGGACATTTCTATCTTGTATTTTGGGTGAGTTTTTTATTGCATTTTCTTTCACCCATGAAAAAAAAAAAACATTAAACACATCACAGTTCAAATTTAAAATAGAAGAGCAAAGCAAAATGAGTCTCATTTTGAGGAATGACAAAAATAGTAGAGTAGTAATTTGGACTTAAAGCTTTACCAAAACATAGAATACCAAGAGGACGTTCCCAATGGCCGAGCTTGTCACGACTCACGAAAGAGGCAACAAACTGATCAATCAGAGATATCAGCGACCACCACCATACCTGCCGTCTGTTGCTGCAATTGCTTTCACAACTAACATTGGCCTTTTCAGTAAAACGCCAAGGCTACTGAATCAACTCCACATACCAAAAATTTGATAAATGTGGGAGTATTATTAATGTGCTTGAATTTTTAGGATTTCTAATCTTCATATATAACTCCTATTCTGGCCAAGTTATTAGGGGTATCTTAAATGTTGGAGCCTAGCTTTGGGTCCATGCCCCAACCAAATGTCATGGGCACCGAAAGTCTTGGACGAATGAACAAGTGGTCCTAAACTGTTGCTGTAAGGGCTGTATGTTGTCTTTTTAGCTAATGATAGGTGACATGTGGTTCAGATATTATTAGAACTGTTATGCTGTACATGCACTTTTGGCTAAGGTGTCTTAATTTTTACAACAGATGCTCTAAGGTGTCTTAAGTTTTACAACAGATGCTTATGTAAACCACGTTTGAATGTTCTTTCTTCTAAGATGAACATAAAAGATGTCGAAGGATATGTGGGAGAAAAGACATCGAGGGTTTAGTTAGTTGATAGGGTCGGAGACCACTCGGGATTTAGGTATTCTGTGTTGGTTTTACTTTTATCAAGATTGGTATTCAGATTAATCAAGTGTAAAATTTGGGTATTCAATGTTGGCCCTAGCAAGTTTGAAATTTGGTGAGTACACTTCTCATAAGAACAATTGAATCTATTATCACTTGAAAAACAGGTTGACGTCACAAATGGTTAACAAAAATTAGAAATTTTCCAAAGTGTAAATGGAGGACGTCATGAACATAAAGGCATAAAGCAGTTAAATCACATTTTAGCTATCCACATTAGTGTTTATGATTGCCTGACATTTCGATAATTTTTTGATACATTTAAGAATTCTAATTTACAATTAAGGGGGCGGGGAGAATCATAAGTGATGACCTTTTTTTTATGGACGACAATGCTCCGGATCAACATCTCGATAATTTAAATTAGAGCAAAGGTAAACGAGGGGGCACTTCATATCATTCCTACAAGTTTACTAGAAATTATGAGAGTACGGTAGCATCTAATGTATTTAAGTATTAGCTGGAAGAAGTTGTAACCTTATGCCCCAAGAAGCAACACACCATGGGTTTTCAAACATAGTACATGACTCATCCTGTTTATGGACCGAATTTGACTAATTCACAAACATAGAACAGACCTAGTATTATAAGTTCCAACCAAATAGGAGTAATGTTGGATATATAGCATGTACGAAATAGTTATCAGCATGCTTCCATGAATTTAATGATCACAATTTTGATTCACAAAGTTGTTACTTGAGACGGGCCTAGTCTCGTCCATGTCAGCAACTGCAGATGCTCTCTTATTTTCCATGTTTTCAACAGAAAATGATCCTGATATAAGCAAAATCAACCTTATAATATTATAATAACATATACTATAGCTATTAAAATGTGTTCATTAGATAAATTTGTCAACTATTTGATCATTACTCACATATAATATTCATTTTCTTCTTTAAAGTCCCTTCTTTTTAAATTGTTAAAAAACACAATAACTTAAGAATCAAGTGATTTGTGTGACTCAAAATTAACCACCAAATTAATCGCTCAATCTTTAACAAAATAGTCGAATAGGCAAAAAGTGTATATTGTGGAGAGAAATTTAGGGCACATGCATGCATGACAAATTGGCCCTATTTAAGAAACAGTTTAGAAAGCCTACTTTTGTTTCGTGCCCTTCAAGAAGTCCTCGCCTCATATGATTATATCCTTATAACCATGCATTCATGGGGTATAAATTTTGCCTTTGTGTCAGTTTAACCATTCCTTTGTTGTGAAACGTGTTATCAAGTTTATTTGGGGCTTGTTTAAAATTATGAAACTTGTTTAATTCTGTGTTTGACGTGATTATGTCATATTGAAACTTGTTTAGTATTTTCTTGTTTTCTCAAATATAGAATCTTCCCAAAAACTCAAATGTCATTATGTTACTTTTAAGTTAATTACAAAATTATGAATATAAATTGGATATGACGACATTATTCTATTTCACTGCAAATTCAAAATCCAGTACATGCATAAATCCCATTGAGGGCCCTATCTCCAAACTTACCTCTATAAAATTCTAATTCCTCAAACAAAAATAATACCCAACAATATTTTTAACTCTCCTCCCTCCCCGTCACACTAAAAATATGCATGAACTGAAGCATATCACTCCTCTCCTCCTCCTCTTCTTCTTCCTCCTCTCGTCTTTCAATGTAAGCTTTAATTCTATCTTTTATGACTCTCTGCACTCTCTTTAGTTCAAAATAATCATCCATATAACCAAAATTTGCAGCCACATTTATATTCTGAATTTATTTTTTCATGGAGTTCCTTAAATTCAGATTATTTTCTAAACTGACCTCACATTATTGCAGGTGCGTGTCGCCGGAACTGGCCGGAAACAAGGAGATACGCCCGCGACAGAAACCCCATTTTCACCAAAAGCATATTTAATACGTTACTGGAAGAATCATGTTACGTCCAATGATGTTCCAGCTTTCCTGCTCGACAAAGCATCCCCATTAACAGCTTCTGAGTCGGCGACTTTCATAAAACTCGCCGATCAAAACGCCCTCTCAACTCGTCTCACATCGTTCTGTTCCTCGGCGAAAATCCTCTGCTTCCCCGACGTTTCGCCGAGTCTCACAAAGCGCGACAAGAACGTGGACTTCTCCACCTACATTAACAAAAACTTCACCAATTACGGCACTTCTAGAACCAAAAACTCCGATTCTTTCAAAAACTACTCCGACGCCGAAACCAACGTGGTCAACACGTTCCGGCGGTACGGCCGTGACTCAGTCGGCCACAGCACAAAATTTTCCAGATATGCCGGTAACACTAACCTCGCTGACCAACGCTTCAACTCTTACGCCGCCGGCTCAAGCGGCGGCGCCACCCGTTTCACTAACTACCATAACCAAACAAACGTACCCAACCTTAAATTCAAATCCTATTCTTCCCACAGCAATGGACAATCGCAGTCCTTCACGGCCTATACAGAAAAAGCAAATTCCGGCGGCGAGTCTTTCGCCAGCTACGGCAGGGACGGAAACAAGCAGCCCAATAAATTCAAAAGCTACGGCACAGATTCCAATGTTATTGTGTCCAGATTTTCTGGTTACGGGCAAAACGCAAATGAAATATCTGATAATTTCACTTCTTATGGGAGTAACAGTAATAACCCACAAAACAATTTCAGGAGTTATGGCGATACTGGTAATGGAGCTGCCGAGAATTTCGCACGTTACAGAGATGAAGCAAATGTCGGTAACGATATTTTCCGGTCTTACGGCAAACATTCAAATGAAGCTGAAGTTAATTTTTTGAATTATGGACAGTCATTCAATGAAGGTACCGATAAATTTACTGGGTATGGTAAAAAAGGTTCACATACACACATTGGGTTTAAAAGATATGGCCTTAATAATACTTTTAAGGACTATGCCCACAAGAGGAAAGTGTCATTTTCTATGTACCAGAACAGAAATTCAATGAAGGAGAAGGGCAAATCCGTAAATAAGTGGGTTGAGCCGGGTAGATTTTTCAGGGAGAAAATGCTTAAGACTGGGAATGTTATGCCAATGCCGGACATCAAAGACATGATGCCCAAAAGGTCGTTTCTACCCCGGCTTTTGTCGTCGAAGTTGCCGTTCTCGACTTCTAGACTCAGTGAATTGAAGAAAATTTTTCATGCCAGTGATAACTCGAGCATGGCGGAAATGATGACCGAGACGTTGAGTGAGTGCGAGAGGACACCGAGTCGAGGGGAAACGAAACAGTGTGTTGGCTCGTTAGAAGATATGCTTGACTTTGTCAACTCGGTGTTGAGTCAAAACGTTGTCGTTCGGACAACAGAGAACACTAATGGTTCAAAGGGGGACATCATGATTGGATCAATCAAAAGAATCAACGGCGGTAAAATCACTAACGCGGTGTCGTGTCATCAGAGCCTCTTCCCATACTTAGTCTATTATTGCCACTCGGTTCCAAAACTTAGGGTTTATGAAGCGGATATATTGGATCCGAAGTCCAGGTCCAAGATTAATCATGGTGTAGCCATTTGTCATGTGGATACTTCGGACTGGAGTTCGACCCATGGAGCATTTGTGGCATTAGGTCAGGGTCCTGGGAAGATTGAGGTGTGCCATTGGATCTTTGAGAATGACATGAATTGGAGCATTGCTGATTGAGGTTCAAACCATTTGAAATTTTGGGCCTTTTATGATTGAACCACTGGTTTGACCCGGGTACTAGTCGGATTCCAAGTTTACTTTATAGGTTGTGTGTGGTAATTGGTGTTTAACTTTATGGTTTACTCATGTAACATGGTAGTGATATGTATCTAGTTAAGAATGCAAATAAAATGTTAATGGAATGCATAAGTGATTTAAGAGATGGTTTTCTTTTTTATGGTTGACTGAGTTTATTTGTTTATCACGTCTTATGCATATGAAACAACTAGTGCATTTTGAGTGTATTTGGATAGTTTTTGGCATAAGTTAAAATACATTACACTTGAAATTATTTGCTTGTAGATGAGTAAAATGTACTGTTATTGAACATAAAAAATTCTAACACTGTAACCCAACAACCATCTCTACTTTAGAAGAAGATGACTATATTCACAATTGAATTTTTACTATTTGAAAAAGTTTATTCCATAACCCCCAAAAAAAGTTCCTTTAAAATCTACCCCATCTATTTTTCAGAATAAAAGCTAATATTTCTATGAATATAAAACGTCAACTAAGAATCTTATCCCTATAAATTTTCTAATTTTATTAAATTTGGTTCAACATTGTTTATCTTTTCTTTTATTAGAATTTAATTTGCATCCAACTACAATTTTTATGTAATTAAAATATTTTACAAATTCTCAAATAAAAATTATATTACATGACAAAAAAATTATTTTTAAAAATTAAAATAAAATATTCTTTTGTTCAAATACAAAGGTTATAATTTAATATTTAAGATATTTTTTTTTAAATATGAGGAAATAAAAGAAAATAAGGCACTATCTTTTGACAAAAACAAAGACAAATTTATTTTTAAAAATCATGAAATTTACAAATCTTCACGTAATATAACTATAACAAAGTATTATGATGTAAATAATTATAAACCACACATCTATTAAACAAAAGATTTTCATTTTTTTGGCACAAAAAGTCACAGTTAATTCAATACAAGAAAATAAATAAGTACTTCTTTTTTTAACTGAAAGTTTTCTTTTTATAGTAAATCTCCATGTAATACACTTATAACAAAAATATATCAAAGTACAACTTTAATTATGTTTATCTCTAAGTTTAGCTAATTACTAGTGCTGTAAAGAACCGTAAGATGATGTATAGTTTTAAAATTTTCATATACCATAAACTTTTTTATTTTCTTGACTTCCAATTTTGTGTAACGAATCCTTAACTCAACTACATATTTCATATTTCCCCTCAGCAATTTAGTTCATCAAAGGATTCTCCCTACCAATTGGTGCGCAGGGATTTGGTGGAAGAGTATAACATGCACTTATATTTGATTTGTGAATCCAAAATCTTTTTTTATTGGTGGAAGTGTTTAACTCCAATATTTAATGGTAAATCTTGTTTCATTTAATGAAGCAAAATTTCAAATATATACTTGCATTTCCAAAATATATGACGTTTGATTTTTTACGCTTATTTTCATGTGAAGTTATATATATATATATATATATATATATATATATAATTAAAATAAAGATTAAAAACTAAAAATATTTTAAATAAAAATTAATACAAAAATTAAAATAATGTAAAAATATTTAAAATGTATTAAATTTCACTTAAATTTACGTGAAAAAAATTAAAACGTCATATACTACGGAAAGGAGAGAGTACAATTCGTGGCATGAAAATATTCGAGATGTAAATTTGGCTTTATGGAAAATTAATATTTTCGAACAAGTTTTTCACATTTTATATATTTATACAATATTGATATATATAATCTGAACTTATGATGAATAAAACATGACGCCTACAATTTGTAGAAACATAAAAGAAATGCATAAACATACAATGTTTTAATATCACAATTTCATATTAGAACTACAACACCATAACAATTCCTGCACTAGAAATTTACCATGAAAGAGAAGTAGGAGCTAACAAGTCACATGAGAACTGCCTCCTACTCTTATTGCCATCACAAGTAAAGCGAGCATATAACAGCAAAATTCGAAACTCATCATACCATATTGACACCCCATCAATTTTATGACCGTTACCACCAGGTCCACAACGTTCCAAAAGTCTTCATTTAAAATATTCTTGGCCCTTTCTTCTCTTTCTTACCGTTACAACACACTCACCCGCTTAAACCCACACCAACATTCCTTCAACATCGCACTAAATCCTCAACACTTCTAATTCAATCTCTTCTCTTATGATCCTTTTAGCAATTTCTGTTAGATTTTGAGTTTCTCCCCATATCAATCCCTTTAATTTTCCTTATCTACAATTAACCCCAATTTTGAAAATACTCCGGCAATGGCGACTCTAGCACCGGGTATTTTATTGAAGCTACTCGATGGAATGAATGCAGGGATTAAACCCACAAGTGAACATCGGAGTTCGCTTTTACAGGTTACAGATATCGTCCCAGCAGATCTCGACGAGAAAGATCTTTGGCCAAAACATGGATTTTACATTAAAATATCGGATTCTTCGCATTCAATATATGTCAGCTTGCCCTTTGAACAAGATGATCTTGTCCTCAGTAACAAAATGCAGCTGGGCCAGTTCATTTATGTCGATAGATTGGAGCCCGGATCGCCTGTTCCGATTGCCAAGGGCGCGAAACTGCTCCCCGGCCGGCACCCATTAGTCGGCACGCCGGAACCTTTAATAGGATTAAGAAAAAAGGGAGAAAAATGTGAGCAAAAGGTCAATCCAAAACTATCAGCTCCAAGAAGAAGTTCGTGGGGGACAGGGCAAAATGGAACAGAGGATATTTCATCGCCCTTTAGCATAAAGCCAGTTCCTTTAGATTTTGATCAGTGTACACCAGTTAAAGAAAGGCAGAGTTCAGTTAAATTTGGGGGTAATCTTCCAATGTCGCCGATGATTAGAGGGAGAATTTTGAAGGATGGAAGCTCTAGTGGAACTATTAGAGCTTCGGTAGGGGGTGGACTTTTGTCAAAAATGGCGGATTCGAAAGGGGAAAGTCCTTCTTTGCTGAGGAAAAGCTGTTTTACACCTTCTAGTTTGAAATTCCCGAGGAGTAAAAGCGTCAGCGATCGAGAGCAAAGGATCCCAAAAAGTCCATATCAATCAGCTGTAGGTACATTCTTCCCCTCTTCTTATTTACAGTTTACGTACACTCTTACTTTTTATGCTCTGTTCTGTTCTGTTCTGCTTTGCTATTCCTAAATTCAGTGATCTTTAAGGAGTTCCAATTCATATTGTACATTGTAGGAAAAGAAAAGTGGCACTCCTCCGCCAAGTGTGCGGAATCCGAGACCAGTACCTTCAATCGACCTGGTTGGAGATGCACACAATCATTCAAACACAAAAATGGCTTCACAAACACAGTCTCAATCTCAATGTGCTGATTCAGAGCCTAACAACACTAGTTTCGCCATAAATTTACCAGGAAAACTCAGTCTATTGGGAAAGGTAAAAATTATCTATCCTCCTTTCAAGTTTTTTTTTAAAATTTTTTTTCAAGAAAAACTACTGCGTTTGATGTCTAACAACGGAGTTCATGTCATTTAGGAAGCTGTCCAACAGCGCGAAACAGCACAAAAGATTGCCCTTCAGGCGCTTAGAGATGCCTCAGCCACTGAAAATCTAGTTCGTTCCCTCAGGTATGTGATTTGAAGTACCAAAACGTATGTGTTTTTTTGGTCCAATGTTCAGTGCATTTACATGGCTAAGCTTAATTTTTTGAATATGTTGTATATACAGGGCATTGTCAAACTTAACCAAATCAGCAAGACCAGAATCTCCAGCAAACTGTTTTGATCAGTTTCTTGAGTTCCATAACCAAGTTGTACAAGCTGTAGCTGAAATGGTGTCCATTCAAGCAGCCACTGCAGCAGCTAGTGGAATGGCACTGGGAAATCATTCTGAACAAGGAGAAAACAATGCAGCAGCACCCATATTAAATGAAATCATTCACAACTCAATGGACCAAAGCCGAAACTCGGACTCAAATGCATCCAAGAGAAGAACAGCATTATACAAATCAATAGCAGCCTTCCCCGAAAGAATCGATCAAAAGACAATTCTAGGGAAGCAAATAACAACAACAACATCGGATAGAAAAGCAGGAGGATTGTCGGCTACTATTACTAAGGTTGAGAATGATGAGAATAGGAAACCTGCTTCTTCTTGTAGTAGCTTGAGCAATACAATAAAGTTAGGGAAGCAGATTGAAACTGAAGCTGGGAAATGGTTCATGGATTTCTTAGAGAAGGCTTTGGAAAAGGGTATGAAAAGAACTAAAGGGAAAGTTGAAGCTGATGCTCCAAAAATTCCTCAGTCACTCATTCTTAAGGTTATTAACTGGGTAGAGGTGGAACAAACTGATTCTAGTAAGCGACCAGTTCATCCAAGGGCAGCCCAGATTGCTAGGAAGCTAAGGATCAAGATGAAGAATCCTTGAATTACGTCTTTTTCTTTTTTTTAATAATTAAATTTACATAAGATTGTGTGAATGTGTGCCATGTACCTATCAACTTTATAAAGAAACGATGATGCTATAACAATTGGTTTGATGGGAGTCGAATATATTAGCTTATGTGTGCCGTATTTTTTCTTATTACGAAAATTTTATTAGACAAGTGATTTCTTTTTTCTCTTTTTCCTTTAATGTTCTACTCCTATTCCCCAAAACATCACCTAAAGTATACTTATAAATTATTCGCAAAATATATTTAAAAATATAAATTTTACTATTAAAAGATAAATATATCTTTATATATTTTTAACTTTTCTTTTCCTTATTTTGATGTGAATCTCATTATATCATCAATTAAATACCACACACTTAGAGGGGGAAAAAAAGAAAAAAAATTACTTTTTATTTCTTCTTAATTTGCGTGAAATCGTGTACTTCGGATTTTAAGGACGGAAGAAGTATATATTATTAAAATTATAAGAAAATAATAAAAATAAATAATAATTATAAATGAATAAGTTACTCGGCTACAACAAAATTTTAATAACGCAAAAAACAATGCGTTTGCCGGGAGTCGAACCCGGGTCTATTGCTTGGAAGGCAATTATCCTAACCGTTGGACTACAAACGCCTTGCTGTAATATTCGGTTCGTAGATTGTATTAGGAAAGGAAAAACCCTAGAAATCAAGGTTGCATATTTCTGCTCAGTGGCACTGAGCAACTTTGGTCGGATGAGACGAGTAGAGATGATGGTGCGTACGAACCATACTCTGCTTCGCATGGCCTCCTCTGTGATTACACCTTCTTCTCCAATTCCTCCTAGCATATTATTGAAATCGACGCCAGTAATTAAGCCACTCGTTTTCCATCGCCGCCGCCTGCGGTGGTTTTCAGTATCCGCCGCCACTCATCTCTCCTCCTCAACTCCATTCATCTCTTCCTCCGATGTTCAGTATTCATCTGCTGGAACTAGTAAGCCTTCTTATTAATTTTTAGAAATTTACCAGATATTTCATTACCAAAGGAAGAAATTTACCAGAAATTTGCTTAGTTCGATTCTTTACATGGTGTTGTATTTACTAAGTTTGTCGTTGATCCATGGTTGAAGGTGATGAGAGAAGTGCAGTCCCTCAGAAGAAGGTGCTACTAAAGGGGATGACATATTCTGAATTCGAAGTATGTATTTTGATCGGTGTATTACTTAACAGCTGTTGATTTTGTTATTTATTGATGTAATTCGAACACTGGCTTATGCTTTATTCCTAGCAATTGGATACTTTTAACCAATACATTATGCTTTTTTCCCCAATTGGATCTCCATCTATCCGGAAGCATTGTTACCTTGTGTAGCATATATTAATCTATGTACTCCATTTATTCTTCTATTCTATTTGGCATGTAGTTTTTCACACTACAATCTCGTATTTATGGCCTCTACTTACAATTATGCAATTCCTTTTAACAGAGATGGGTCAAATCACGTGGATATAGGCCCGGTCAGGCGTTGATGCTGTGGAAGCGCCTTTATGGGGACAATATTTGGGCAAATTGTGTTGAGGATCTGGAAGGTTTTCTTGTTTTCCATTTCATTATGCTTTGCTAGCTACTATGCAATTTTAATTTCTTCTAATAAGCTATTTGATTATTTGAATGCATCTGTGTTCTGTAAATCAAAGTTCTGAATTTGCTTTACCTTTTTACTCGCTGATGTTACAAACGTACATTTGTTATTGATGAACCTTTAGGATTAAACAAAGACTTTAGGAAAATGCTTAGTGAATTTGCTGAATTCAAGGTGGTTCATTTGAAAGATATTCTCACAGCATCTGATGGAACCAGGAAGGTAGAAATAATTTTTCTGCATTCTGTCTGGGCTAGTTTCCTTCAGCTATTGTTGCACTTGTATTATGGGATTTTTTTTAGAATATTCTCATTGATCTCAAATTCGCAGGAGGTTACAGATTTTGTTCACATTGGAAGATGGGCTGATTATTGAAACTGTAGTAATACCTAGTGATAGAGGTAGAACTACCGTATGTGTTTCGAGTCAAGTTGGCTGTGCAATGAATTGCCAGTTCTGCTACACTGGCAGGCAAGTCTGTATACTCTTGTTTAATGCTTGTAAAGGAGAAAAGAAAGCACGTGTTTGTCTATGGTGGGTTATTTTATCCTGATTTATTAATTTGTTTTGTAGGATGGGCTTAAAGAGAAACTTAACTGCAGCTGAGATAGTGGAGCAGGCTGTGGTTGCACGTCGCCTTCTTACAAGTGAAATTGGGTCCATCAGAAATGTTGTCTTTATGGTATGCATATGATTATAGCCTTTTCTTTTGGATGTACTTAAGTTGATGTGTTCAGATTGCTGATACCATAACTCAGTTTGTGTGGTTAGCTTAATCTGAATCATGCAACTACTAATTGGACATGCATAGGTTTTATCCTTGAAAGGACTCATTATATTTTCTAAGGTATTTGCACTTTCAATAAGTAATGATTTCTGTCCTACCAATTTAAGCCTCATGATTTTTCAAAGTGGGACATTTTGCTTTGTTAGTGTTGAGAATTTATATTTGTTGCATTATCCAACCCTCTTCTTACAGCGCCATATAGTTAATTTCCCTCTCTGGAGGTTCCTGTCTTTCTTCCTTTTGGGAATTTGTAATTTTCTGGTTTTTTTCCAGTGAACATGGAGGTGTAGAAGGATTAAGGCTCATGTTAAAATATAAATGAGATTATAGTTTTTGGAAACCAACTGTTTAAGTGGCCTGGTGCTCTGACTAGCTTATCCGAGTCACCTAGTGATAACTTTGAATTAAATTGATTGTTTTTCTTTTTAAGTGTCATCGATATGTCTAGCTTAGTGATGCCACTTGCCACCACTTGATATTCTTTTTTTATTTGTTTTTGCATTCTAGACACAACATCCTTCTCTGACTTTGTTCTTCGTAGGGGATGGGAGAACCACTTCAAAACATTGATAATGTCATTAAAGCTGCAGAAATAATGGTGCATGATCAAGGCCTTCATTTTAGTCCTCGCAAAATTACTGTCTCAACGAGTGGACTTGTACCCCAGCTAAAACATTTCCTTCGAGAATCTAACTGTCAATTAGCAGTTAGCTTGAATGCTACCACTGATGTGGTAAATTCTTTAACCACTTTACGTTGACATGCATGTCCACAAACACGCTCACAAACTGAAGGCAAGTTCATATGCAGGGGAATTAATCTGCTTCTCTCTTAAAAAATGCAGGTCAGGAACTGGATCATGCCAATCAACCGAAAGTATAACCTGAGCTTGCTTCTCGGGACCCTAAGGGAGGAGCTAAACTTAAAACATAAGTACAAAGTTCTTTTTGAGTATGTGCTGCTTGCAGGAGTCAATGACAGGTTAGTGATGTTAGCTTAATCCCATCTTTTTTGTAAATTGTCTGACAAGTATCTTCTGTTCTGCATTTCCTGATTTTCATATTTAGCCATGCATGGACTCATATTTTGTGGCAGATACATCTTTAAACACACAATGCTAAAATTTTTTGAAGTTTGGATCGTGATTGTCTAATTTGATAGTAGCAACAGTATATCTTTGATCAGCTGCATCAAATCAGATTTATTTTGTCTAGGATGACTGCCCAAAATTTTTTACAAGTCTACCTGTGTACATCTTCCAGTTCACTTGTAAAAATGTTATAATGCCCACAGCTTGTATGTTCTTGGTCTGTTAGAGAGATGGAGTGAGTCCCATCTTCAAGTGGCTAACATTTTGAACTTACATCTGTTTTAATCAAATAGAAAGTACTCATCATTTCTGCATTTTGAATTTCTTAACCGTGTATTGGAGTATTGTCGTTTTTCTTCATTTTGAATTTATTGCATTGCTTTTATTTCATATTATTATTGGAATGTTTTTCTGATATCAATCTCCATACCAAGCTAAAATTTGTGTATGTACATAGAGCTAGTTCTTTGTTCTTAAGCTTTATCAGAACTCATGTTTTTTGTCTTTGACTATGGTTTTAATCACTTGGAAGAAAGATTGACTACTAAAGTATCTGGTTTGTTTGCAGTTTTGAGGATGCAAAAAGGTTAATCGATCTCGTTCAAGGAATTCCTTGCAAGATAAACTTAATTACTTTCAACCCTCACTCTGGGTCCCAGTTCAAACCAACTAGGGATGAGAAAATGGTTGAGTTCAGAAACATCTTGGCTGAAGCAGGTTGCATTGTTCTTATGAGACCAAGTAGAGGTGATGATCAGATGGCTGCCTGTGGTCAGCTTGGCAAGCCAGGAGAAATTCAGGCTCCTTTGCTTAGAGTACCTCTGCAATTCCAAGCCGCATTAGAAGTAGCAGCAGTATAATTATAATTCCCTTCTTACCGTTTGATTACTTGGTACCCTGAACCTCACATCAGAAGATTAGGGTATATACACTCTTTTAGAAATAATAACAATAATAATTTACATTTGAAATTTCATTCCTAGAGAATGAAAACTATATAATTGCCCAGGGGGGGGCCGTCTGTAATTCACACTGATAATGCTAATTTATTTATGTGGGTGACATTTGATTCATGCCTTTGTGGCACATTTAAAAGTTACGCTCATTTGTTTGTACATTTAGCTTATTATGCAAAACCTTATCGGATAATCAAGTCATAGCTGATCTATTGAATGAACTAAACTAAAGATCGGTGGGTAGTGGTAAGTGGGGCTCGTAAAGCGTATGTTTTCCTTCCTAATTATTACCATTAGGAAGGTAAGAGGAACCACTTTTTCCCTTTGGTGAGGAGTATACTTTTTTTAAATATTCTTTTACGTATTTGGTGGATGTCCTTGTACAATAGGTTCGCTACAGTGTCTCTTTGATGTGAACTCTATGTTGATGAGGTAGTGAAAAGGGATATCCTCGACCTTGTTTTTCTTCTTCTTTTTCCTTAGGTGCGATCTCAAATCTGTAAATATTTCTTTTACAGATTTGGTGGATGTCCTTGTACAACAGGTTCGCTACAGTGAGTCCTTGATGTGAACTCTATATTGATGAGGTAGTGAATAGCGATATCCTCGACCGTGTTTTTTTTCTTCTTTCTCCTTAGGTGCGATCTCAATGAGTTGAATGTTACGGCAATCATATTAATTTGTGTTTACTTCTAAATCTCGCCGTTTCATCTATACCATATATCTCAATCACAAATAAATATTAATAAATTTAATATAAATTTATGTATAGTTGAAATATAGATTATGAATTATATGTCCATGTTTTGTGCGGCTGAAACAAATAAAAATAAGAGGCGTGGGATGTCTTTGACAGGCTGAAAGACTGAAAGCTAGACATGCGTTGGGCCCAATATCTTAAGAACGGCATTGGCTGATAGAGTAACACACAAAACACAAGGACAAATACAGACGGTCAGACAACACTTTTTCGGAAATATATCTTTGGTTTAACTTGGAATGCAACGGCAAGTTCAGTTCCAGACTACACTTATCCGTATTTAACAAAGTTTATAAAAAATCAATATCATAGTATTTTATATGAAATTTTATTTTTACAATTTATATGACTATACATATTTGTGATACATAAAATATAATGTATTTATATATAAAAGTATCAAAAACTCATGTATAAATTATCTGTTTCGTTAGACAAATACAACTAGGCTCTATCTAATTTTGTTCAATAATTACAAGGCAAGTACTCCGCATGTATCGTTATTCTTCCATTAATTCACCGCCACATGGTAGGAGTATATATATTTTTTTACGTTTTGTTTCTTCATTTATATCTGCCAACTGTAGAGCTGCCTGTACCGAACGTTTTCATTTTACGACTTTATGTACACTTGAAGTAACTGATTATCCCATGTCACACCAATTTTATTGATTTTTAATTAGGGTCCACAACTAAAGCCTCACAAATTGTATAGCAGAGCAGTGTTCTTTTCATTTAATTAAAACAAGACGTTTTTGTTGTTTATTTTCCATGTAAAATGATAATATTTTAGATTTTAAACTCAATATAAATTCATTCGATCTTCATAAACGCATAAATTTTATCGTCATTGATAAATTTTAGATCATACAATTTTTTTATATGATATTGTCAAAAATAGGAAAGATGTCAGAACAATTATATTTTTAGTTAAACTTTAATAATTTTGTAACAATATATATATATATATATTGTTACAAAAAATTTAAGTTGAAGAAAGGCATTGCATTACTCCAAAGAGCTACAGTTTGCTTTAATAGATACAATAAATTTGTCCATTTCATTACAATCAAATTTTTTATACATAAGTTATTATTTTTACATTTTTATATTCTCGTCATAATTTTTTAATACTTATCTTTTATATTTATTTTTTTAAGAGTCAACTATATAAAATATTACAGAAAATCTTATAGTAATAACATTAATTTTTAGACGAATCAATATCAATTTAGTTTTACTTATTTGACTTGTCTGGAATGAAATTCATATTTCCATTTCCCACTTGTATGAACTCGTTAGATGCCCCTAAAAGTAAATTTTCAAAATTATAATTATATTTTAGTGATGCTTTTTACAGTTAATTTATAATATTATATTTGTTAAAGCTCGTGTCATAATATTTAACGACGACAGTGATATTGATTTGCAATACATCTTTTTCACGTGTTAAACTAGATTGAATATTTTTATAAATATATATTGACACATTAAAATGATAAACTTTTTAAGTGTTTTATAAATAATATATATATATATATATATATATATATATATATATATGTCATATACATATAAATTCGTGTCATATATTTTAAAATATATTATCAATGAATTGAGATGAAGGTAATATCATTTTGCTGTATAAAATTGAAATTATATCTAGAGTCTTAAAATAAATAAAAATAAGAGACGTGGGGAGTTTTTATATTTGGCGGTATCGTCTCATCACAACAGAGTTAACTTGCAGGAAAGCACTACTCCAAAATTCTTGTACATAAAAACTCCTTTCCACTCCTCCCTCCTAAACTGTACCTGTCAATTCATTCTCATCCCACACTGTCTCTCCCTCTCTCTCGCACTCTCTCTCTCTCTCTCTCTCTCTCTCTCTCTCTCTCTCTCTCTCTATCTTCAAAACCCTAACACTTTCTGTTACTTCCAGAACTTTCTCTTCCCGCGTTTCATTTCTGCAGGTACGGATGGGAGATTGTAGCTTCGACGAACTTCCGAGGTTCGTCTACTTGTCGTCGATGGTTGACCGGCGAGTATCGAAGCAAGTTCATGATAACGTTCATGGAAACATTTATCTCGATCCTGTATGTTCTTCCTTCCGAGTTTTTATGATTTCGCAATTTAGTGTAGGTGTTTAGTTCATTCGTGTTGATTATTTCATGTTTCTACGGAATAGAGTAGTTCTCTCGATTTTCATTTTGTTTTTTGATTTGCGTACTCACATTCGCTGCTCTTTGTCGACTATATCGATCTTGTTTAACCTCGCCTGATTATTTTCGATATTGCGGCCGTTCGGGAACTGGCACATGAATGCAGTCGAGAACGACACCGTCGTTTCAACAATTAGATGTTTAGAAAAAAGTGAGCGAAGCAAGGAAATTCTGAGTTTGAGGAGATAATTTTATTTGAACATACGTCGAATAGTTCTTTTTAACACTTTAAGTGCAGATTTCCTTGAGAATTTGATGCGCATTAGCTTCGTTTATTTATTGATTTGCTAATCACATCTTCGTATTAGTTGTTTTTGGAATTGATAATACAGTTGCCAAAGTTTTTGTTGTATTTCTATAAATGCAATGATCTTTTTTTTCTTTTTTTTTTTTTTGTTGTGGCAAAACTGTTCTGTGTTATTCTTTTATTTTTTTCGGTTTTGCTCTTTAATTTTTTTGTGAATGAATAATTCAATGGAACCGGTTGATTGCTTCTTCCAAACTAGTTCAGATTAAATCAAATTGAAAGTGAGATACACGCACCTTTTTTTTTCTTTTAAAATGTATTACATTACTCAATTTTAGTATTTTTGATCTGAGAAGATAATAATCTTTTGCTTTTGATCGGATCACAGCTCTCATTGAAGTTCATTGACACTGAACAGTTTCAGAGGCAAGTTGAATATGTTCATGGATAGTCTTAAATTTCAAAGAGTTCATCACATTGTCTTGTTCATTCTCTCTGTAATGAATACTGTAAAAAGTCACTAATCCTCTATACTCTTCTGGTCCCCGCAGACTTCGTGACCTGAAGCAGCTTGGTACGTATAGATTCTTTTGTGTATTGCGATAGAAATAGTTTACATGTTTTAGTTAGCTAAGTTTAGTTTATTGTTTTTTCTCTCGTTCCAATTTATTACATGTGTATTGTAGTTATATTACACAATCTAATGCCTTTATCAGAAGCAACCCATGTTCAAAGACGGTGCCTCTTTTGTTATGATATGTATTAATACTTGTAATTTAGTCTTATCGTCCAAAGATAGTGTTCTGTTTTATTTCTTGGCTCTGCTTTATGCAGCGTAGGACTCGAGTAGACATTTTTTCTGAACAAGAGAAGATCGCTTCAAAGAAATGATGATGTTTCATCAACAATCTTTAGGTTTCATTTAAGAAAATTGAGCAGCCAAATAGGTTACTCTATTTGTACGACCGAGTGTGTAGCATGTATTTCTCAAGTACAATAAACATCACGAGGAAGTTTTCCTAATTTGTTTGAATTGCAATAAATGCATATATGCTTTTTAACTTGATACATCTAAGCATTCTGATCAAAGCTTGAGAGATTCCAACAATCAATTTGTACTTTAATTTTTCAGTTCTCGTTCCGTAATATGTGTGTATGTGTCCTAGTTGCTGCTAAACTTTTGACCAGTTCTACAGTTGCTCTTTTGATTGGTTAAGAATGAGTTGGTCAGCATAACTAGTAGAAAGGAAAACGAATGACTTCCGTTGGTTTAAGAAAAAATTGATGAATATTGCTATTCTAAACTGTGTTTTTGGATTAAAACCTGTGACATATTATTGAGTTCCGTAGAAGATACATATTTTGGGAGAACTAGAAATCATTTCATGTTTCCTGCCCCACACACAAACACGCCAAAAATAATTTCAATCCATTGCTCAAAAAAGTTTAGAATGAGATAATTGGAATGTAAGCATTTTCTTTCCAAATTTACTAAAGCTATGTTATATAGCTATTATAACATACTGATAATAACATTATCATGTTTTTAACTTTTGAGTTTTCAGAATTATCTATCTCAGAAATTTGTTGGATTTCAGATGTTATATTCTTGGGACCAATTTAAAGGATATGAGGCTGGATTTCATATGAACTTATATGTTTTCTCTATCCAAGATGTTACTTATCAAATATCACCATCACATTGCAATGTTGATAACTTTGAAGCTGTCGCTGGTGCTTGTGTTACAGGTATCACAAACATGGTTTATCCAGGGGCAGTGCACTCTAGGTTTGAACATTCACTAGGGGTGTATTGGCTGGCTGGTGAAACCATTCATAGGCTCTATGCTGACCAAGTAAAGTTACTTAGTTGATCATCACTTGTGTTCTGGATTCTGTTTGGATTTTGAAAGGAAACTTTCATGATGAAATATGCCATTTTTTGTAGGGCCAGGAGCTTGACATTGATAGGCTTGATATACAGACTGTTAAACTAGCTGGTAATTTTATTTGCTTGATGAGCCATTACTTCTGCTTAGGGTTACCAGTCATCTGTCCAATTGTATTTGGTTTTAAAACCTAGGACTTCTGCATGATGTGGGCCATGGGCCATTCAGCCACTTGTTTGAGCGAGAGTTTCTTCCTCAGGCTCGTAGTGGCCTCAAATGGTAATTCTTAATTTATCTCTGCAATTGACTTGTATAGATTTTGGACTATAGGGTGAAATAAATTGTTCAATTAATTTCCATTGTTAGACCCACAGTTATTGGTCTCAATTTGTTGTTGGAGTATTCACATGTACGATATAACAAACTTGGCTATTCCTCAAACATGCATGTTATTCTTCTAGTGTCAGGACAAATGCTATCTGTTGAAGGTAAGCAGAACACTATGTCATTCACTAACTTACCTTTTGTGAAAAATATACGTAGTATTTATTTGAGGTGTTCCCTTATGTTGATAGTCATGATTAGCATTTTGTATTATAGCAATCTGAATATTTGAAAATATCATATTGCGTTTTGTCCAAAAAAGATCGACATCATAAGATATCGCAAATACTTGGGATGCTTCTTTTTCCCCCCCTTCAATATTTATTCCTAGTTTGTACAATATGATGTGGAACTTGGTGATATTGTGTCTAAGGTTACCAATATTAGAAAAGGATTCTTTCGGTGGAACAAAATATTTTCGCAAACGGACATTTGTTGTCAAACTGAGAGTATATAATTATCCATTGTCTAGAGTCAAAATTGATTCAATTTATGAAGTTTCGGATGAATTATTGTTGTGATCGATGAAAGTTGCATGATTCCACTGGGTTAATCAACTTGTTGCTAATTGGTTTGGGACTTCCGGTCAGCATGTCAAGCAGGCAGTTTCATCTAGAAGTTAGTCTTAGCAGTCAATTGCAATCATTCAAGTTCTCCACCCTTGAAGGGACTGCTAGCAATTCATATCTAATAGAGGATTAAATAAGTCTTTGATGTTCTCTCTTCGCACATAGATAAATACAAATGCACATCATGTAGGCTATCCTCCCATATCCACTTAGTTTTGGATTGGACATTTCAAGAGATCATCTACTAAATTCTTTCAAATGTGTTGTTTGAGAGAACTGCCAGATATTGATATTATCATATTTCTTTTGATCTTTCTTTCTGGTGCAATTCTGTAAACTTGATTTATGTAAACTTGATTTAGCTTTCTCTAACCTTGATTCTGAATTTCATACTTGACTGTTTAATCTGCAGGTCTCATGAGGATATGTCTTTGAAGATGATTGATTACATTATTGATGAGCACAATATTGAAATTGATTCTGAAGTTCAGAAGAAAGTGAAGGTTAGATTGCTTGTGTTTGATTATTATCCTTTAATATTGTTTTCCTTGTCCTTTCTTACTTGAGTGTTCTAAATTCCCCACCTACTTTAAATTCATTAGACAAAATGTGTTATGTCAGAATCTAAAGATTTGAATTTCAACTATTTGAAGATAATAACATCTTTGTAGTCCTTGTATTCCTCAAGCACCTCCCTCCTTCACCAAAACATTCTGCAATGACTGGATTAGCACTCTTTTGAAAGCATTTCTGGCCTGACATGGTTGCTTCTACACATTATTTTTCATGTTATATCCAGACCATGGACAGATTGAAATAATTTTTTATTGTAAACGAATTGTTGATGAGACATGCACATGGTGTTAATACTGTTAAAAAAATGAAAAAACTGGTAAAGGCTAGAAGACCATCAACCCAGAAACTTGACACCTTTCCATCTTGTTTTGTTTTCATTTTTTCATCCAAGAGCTGAGAATAATTTTCATCTTTATCTACTCAGGAAATGATTATTGCTAGTTCTAAAAATGCTTCTTCAAATGTAAGTTGAGAAAGCCCAAATATCATGGGATATATCAAGTATCAAGTTCAATCACTCTATTGTTGAAGTGTAAGTTTAACTTTACTCGTAAAATTTCATTGAGCAGAACTTGAAAGAGAAGCGTTTTTTATTTGACATCGTAGCAAATGGTCGAAATGGGATCGATGTTGACAAGTACGCCAATAATTTTCACCTTTTTATTCCTTAGTTTACTAATTTGTCCATCTCGCATTAGAGAGCTCATAAATTAATTTATGTTTTGCAGATTTGATTACATTGTTCGGGATTCTCGGGCTTGTGGTCTTACCTGCACTTTCCGCTTTGACAGGTCTGATGAAGTGTTCGAGATTCTTGCAGTTGTTATTTTGTTAGACTTAATGCTTCAATATTTTGTTTCTGTAAATGTTAAGCAGTCTTTACTTTAATCTTTCCTTGACAGTGCTCTTTGCTTTATTTATTACATACGCGCAACCTTAATTTTCGATATTTATAGTCAAACCACTACCAGTAACTAATAGTTTTTAAATGATTTCCAACTGGTAACTTGCAGACCTCTTGAAACTATGCGAGTTATAGGTGACGAGATCTGTTATCGCGCCAAGGAATGTTAGTGCACTTGGAAGTCTCTTCTCCTAATTATATTGATAATAACCATATTCTAAAGTATTACTCATGATGAGCTTTTCAGACCTTACAATTCACAAGTTGTTCTCTGCCCGTGCTGATTTGCATAGAACAGTCTATACACATGCAAAAGTGAAGGTGCTAATTTAAACATATAATTGCTTTGTTATGATCGACATGTACAATTATTCTGTAGCTTAGCTCATTTCCTTTTGTTGGTTCGAATATGACCAATCTGTTGCATCTGACATTTTCTCTCTTTTGGTTCCAGGCAATAGAGCTCATGGTTGTAGATGCTCTTGTAAAAGCAAATAATCACCTTAACATCTTGTCATATATAGATGACCCAGCTGAATACTGGAAGGTTAATAGTTAAATTGTCTTATTTGCCGCCTTTTTACTTAGTTTTTACTGTCTTTACAATGGCCATCAATTTGGAAAATGCAGTTAGATGATTCAATCTTGAAATTCATTGAAACTTCTAAAACTGAAGAGCTGAAGGAGTCTAGAGATCTGATCCTACGCATTCGGAGAAGGGATCTATATCAGGTACTATAGGTATTACTGAGACTAGTGAAAATAGTCGGAGAAAACAAGTGAACCCTCTTATAAGCTGAGAAATTTATTACAGTTTCTATTTATGTATCACAGTTCTGCAATGAGTTCACCGTTCCGAAGGACCAATTGGAGTATTTCAAAGACGTTACTCCCCAAGATATCATTTGTTCACAGGTTCGTCCACTTTGTATATTTCTGATGCCCTTTGTCTATATTTCACTGAAATACTCCTGGACAGAAAGCTGGCAGCGTTTTGCTAAATGAAGAAGATGTTGCAGTGAGCAATGTAAAAATTGATATGACACGTGGAAGGAAAAATCCCTTAGAAAGGTATTGTCGGGAATCAGAATTAAGAGTAGATATTGTTCTTTTCCTATCTGGATTTATGGAATTGGTTACTGCTGCTAATTTTGTTAACCAAAATTTGTTCTCCTGCATGCATATGTTTCCCAATGCAGTATCAAATTTTTCAAGGTACTCTTTCTATCTCTACTTCTCTGCTTGTTTGCTTAACCTGGCTCAGAACATTGTATTTTTCATACACGGTAGTGCAGATATATGTATTCACAAACAAGCTGAACTATTTGCTGAGTAATTTGTTTCTTTAGGCAATATGGGGCTCTATTTAGAAACATGTCATTTGCATATGGTTACCACTGAATTTCAATTGTTGGCTCTTAGTACCCTTTGTCAAATAATTCAATTTCCAGAAACAGTTTGGAATGTAATGTCAGAAAGGTTGCGGTTTGACATAGAACTGTACGTAATATTACTTAATATACAACGTTTTTATTTAAAGAACTGGTTAGAAGTCTAGTACCCAAAAAAAACTGGTTAGAATTCTCTAACTACCTCTACAGGATCTGTAGGAATTAAGTAGACAAAAAGCCTTTTAAGTTACCAGATTTTTGCTTGTAAATTATTGATAATCAACCTACTTTTTTCTTGCCAGAATTATGATGAGAGTGCTGAAAAATTCCCTATTCAAGATGAACGAATCAGCCACTTGCTGCCTGTATGTTGTCAAGACATGATAGTAAGAGTTTACTCCAAGAAACCTGATCTGGTACGTCAAAATCAACCATCTTCCTTTTGATTGTCAATGATGGATTGCTCTTCCCTGTAATAATATAGCTGGACGAATTTTTTAATCATATTACAGGTGGAAGCAGTTTCTGAGGCCTTTGAGAACTTTCAAGTGAAGCAATATGGAATGAAAACTCAAGTACATGGCACTCCTCAAAAGAAGAAACAGAAGAGGTAACTGCCACAACTACTTGCGGTGCCTCTTAGATATCAAGTGGGCAAGTACATACTCTGCAAATATATAGGTTCCTTTTTGGGTATTAGCATGTATTGACTCACAAGTGTAAATTTACTCAATTGTCCACTTTCTCCTGGTTTACCTTGGACTCAGTCATTTACTGTTTAACGTCGGCTTCTCTCGGTACTCATCTTCCAGCTATAGGATCATATAATATTTCGAATTGATGAGCATATGTGATGATTTTAAACGTGATGAACATATGTGATAATTTTAAACGTGCTATAATTCTTGGGTGACATCGATTTTCTGCATTAGCCATGAGACCACGTAGTATGTGTTCAGTAGTTAGATGTCTTGAACGAGTCCGGATAACCGACACATCATATTGTTCCTTAGGTCTATATATGAGGTGAGACGTTATTCAATTAATTTATGCCTGCGAAATGTGAATTTAAAATTTCTATGCGACATGTATTACCATATGGTTTTATGATAAGTGGAATGGAGTTTTCTCGACACATTCTTTGTTTTATACCTAAGAACGCTCTTTCCTAAAGCAACTTTTATTTATACTTTTAAAGTTTATCAGGCTTTCTTGCATCAGGAAATCTTGCATCCTGAAGGGACTGTTTCCTGATGCAACTATATCTTATACACAGTACACACCCAATCGTACTTTTAACCCCTTCGAATTTGTTTCACGTCCAAGTAACAAACAAAATAAACAATTTTTTGAATAAACATAAAAAAATAAAGTAAAACAAAAATCATTTAAAGTCACCTCAGATATAACATATTTTGATATGTACGTATCAAAGAACATACAAAAATAGTATATCATATAAATTTTCATTTGATTTGAAGTTGTGAAGTCTTTATCTAAAAGAGTCGCTTATCTACAGCTCATGTACATTTTTCATCGGTACATTAAATTTATCAATTATTTGAATCTGTACAAGATAACAATATCACGAATTGGGTACAATTTGTTTGCTTTAGTATTCTTTTTATGGTTAGATTGTTGATTAGATTATTAAAACATATCAAAATGTGACTTTAGATAAATTTCTTAAGGCTAATTATAAATAAAAAATTACTCTAAATATATATATATAGAATATGTTCTTTATACTTTTCAGCTTGTATTGCATTTACATTGAATTGTATGAATAGGACACAGGAAAGTTCGAGAAAGTCAGCCCCACATGGCCACATGGAACAAAAGTCATCAATATTTATTGCTTATAATATTTCAACGCTAACCAAGAATTCATTATGCTTCAGCACCGAAGAGAAACCATTTCATTCAAACCAAGATCTTGATGGGCTTCTTGGCTATTAGGGGGGGCAGCAAGATCGGGGATCACAGTTCACAGTGAATAAATTAGGTAGAAAGAGGGCTGTAAATTGATCAGAAATTCATTGAATTTCATCATGTTCAGTACAATTTCACTAGGTTTTAAGTACGTTAATAACTGCATACCTTGGCATACTTCTCCCTTGAACCCTCATCTACAAAACATAATTCTTAGAAGATTGAGAATTCTCCCTACCTTTTGTTGGTCCAAACCTTTTTCCATTTTCCACCCATTCAAAGATATCCAAGAGGGTCGATGTCCAAGAAATATCTTTCATGCCGTAAGTAACAACTGCAAAAACTTAGCGGTCATATTTAGCGTTTAACAGCTTCACTTTGGAACAACAAACTTTATTTCATAATGTGAAAAACCATTCTGAATTCGATCGAGCCGCCTTCTTAAATACCCGAAGAGTTGAACTCGTGAAAACCATATTGACCACTATACAGACAAAATCAAACGCCAGATGCCAAACTCTCAGAGGACTGTAACAGTTTAGAGCTTTGTGATTTTGGTGTTCAATGCTTCCAACTGGAGTAACCACTAGTGGCAAACTAAGGCATCTCGACATTTTCTATCCTCCCTCTCTTTCAAATTTTTTCTCAAGTAAACCCCGAATTTTCAGTCTCAGGTCTGAAGCTTCTTTAGGATTGAACCACTTCTTGCCAAACTGAACAAAAGAAACGAAAATGTTATATTTTCATCAATAGATTTAACCTCTAGAACTAAATGATTTAAATCGTTTTGTGCAATGCTTGGTCCACTATTTGACGAGCAGTAAATGGTAATTTCAGCACTGTTATTCCATAATTGAACCCTCATTCCATTGATGATGATAGAAGTTGTTTCTCAATGGATAGTAACCCCTTTTTTCTTTCAAAGAAAAGTAAATAATAGTTAAAAGCATTAAGGAAAATGTGTACCATTGCTAGATCTTTCTTTCTCAGCCTTTGAGGAGCCTCTTCAAGGAAACGTTCCATAAAGAAAAGAACGAAGAGACCACAGTCATACTCATTATTTTGCTGCGGAACCTGGAGATGAAACAAAATAACATAAAAAGAGTTCAAATTAGAACCTAGAAACTACTATAATAAGAAACATACAAGGACCAAGGAAATGAATGACTTGCTCAAGAACCACCTTGTAAACCTCAGAAAGAACCTTTTCACCCCTCCAAGTGTATTGACTCTTTTATCCCATAATTGTTTCCAAGTTCAAAAGAAGACAACACAAACCAAATCTTCATAGTCAGTTCCCCTTACCCCCCCCCCCCCCCCCAAACCCCCCCTCCTTATTGTCAAGAATCTACATCCACTGTATTCCTTAAAATCTTGGAAGAAGCCACTATTTCCCTCCAATACAAAACGATAACAAATTTGCTATAAAACAGAACCAAATTTCAGACCAAGTTTATGCCCACGACACACTTTATCTGCAACTAAAAGATGATTGTTTGAAATGTTTTTATGATATCTGTGGTGATAACTCTATCTAAGAAATTTATGCTATACACGGCCACACACAATGGACATGTACCTGTCCCAATCCCTTCTCAGCAGTTGCAATAACTACACTCAATATGATGGTCCATAAATTAGCACTGAGAAGTTACAAACCAAATAATTAATCATACTGACATATAATGGCAGAATTATTAGTTATTGTGTATAATAAAGTACATATTCCAGAATCTCAAACCAAGATCAATTATATATATGAACCAAGTACGTAAAACTGTGATGTTCTTTTACCATTGCTAACCGGAACCTCAAAATACAGAATTTGTTGCACAACTCCAAACATAAATTCATTACATATCAGCATTTATGCACTGAAGTAAGGCACTAACCGCAATTTGTTTTTCATCAATTCTACGAGGGAGATTTTGCCAGATTCTGTCTGCTATAGGATAATGTTTACAAGCTTCATTTTCATTTAAATAGGACCACTCTTTCTTGAGAAAGCTGCCAAAATATTTACATCTCAACAAGTGAGAACAAGCTTGGAAAGATGTCATCAATTGAGACAGTTTCACATAATTTCATGATTAAATTCAGCGGATAAATTACTATAGTAACAGGATTATCATAAAAACTACCTAACACTGACCTCCCCACACCCCCACCCAAAAAAATAAAAAATAAAAAAATAAAATCTTCATGTTATATTATTAAAATTGTAGCATACCTTTTGATATTATCAAAAATTGGTCTACTACTGTGAAGTCCAAGTGAATCCAAATGAAGTAAAATTGGTCCAGATTCATCTTCCTTGTCTGGGATGCATATAATTATCAAGCTCCAGTGATGCCTGCACAGTAAAATACATGGGAAAATATTTATGAGGCAAGGCTTAATGCAAAAATGTTCAGGAACTATAAAATAAAGTGAGTTCACAGAATTGCATGGTTAAAGTATTAACACATATCAAGCACCACATCCCAACATTTAGAGCTTAGTACTTTCCTTTTTTTCTGCAGTCGGCACAGGTTAGAATTTTCGTCTCTCAGATATCTCAAATAATAGGATTGACCATTTCTAATGTTGCCATATCCTTATTTTTGGAACCCACGTCATCACTCAACTTTTAGCTATAAAAAATACAAATACCAGCACAAGAATTTTAAGTATCTCACTACCTTTAAGAAACAACCTTTTTACTCTGTCACAAGACAATAAAGGTAAACAGGATTAAAGGTTACTAGGAAAAGCAAGCGTAGTACTTAGCTAAATAATCATAAGTCAACCCTCTTCTATGTAAGAATCATGATACAGGTGATGATTAAATTATTTACAATCTATATGTGTTACTTTATATTTACTCGTATACTCGTTTTCCATGAAAGTAAAATCCATATGAATCTTTTTACTATAGTAGTATAGTGTATTTCTTCGTAAAGAAGGGTTAAAATGTACAGATAAAACTGTTTAGAGGAGTAAAAATGATCAAGCATGAAAAGTATTCGATCATGAATACCCAATATAAAGTTAAATGACTAATAATTCAAGTAAAGTTTCACCATTATCTACTAAATAGGAAAAAATCTAAGAGTACAAATATGACGTATCAAAACACAACTAATCCTTGGAAGAATGAATTATTATGTTCATTCATATATCATTGTGATTGTGTGCATGTGTTTTTATGTATATGTGTTTGTCTAGGTGTGTAGATGCGTGTGTTTTCCCACATATATCTACATCCATAATTTTAAGAATGCAATGACTAACACGTGCTTTCATTGCTTTACTTATATTATTGGTCTTTGTACAATCTCAAAAATATTATACATAATTCAAAATTTTTAAAACATGTAGGATAGGTAATACTCTGTGCTTCTAAATCTTTGATATATTATTTTTGATAGAAATGTGAAAGTTACTTTCACATCTTTTACCCAGACAATGTAAGACATGAAAGTCCAAAAGAAAGTTAGCTTAACAAAATAATGGTATGATGAATTTTTCAATTAAGATGTGCTATAGAACTCAGAAGTGTTGCAACATTTATCATCTTCTGGAAAATTATTTGAGAATTTCCATAAATTAGACTGAATCATTTATAGGGGGGAAATTTTGTAATACCCATCATTCCCAATTTTTAACAGCAATATTATAATGCTACAACAAAATAAACTGGGAAAACTGCTACCTCCTTAAATTGATATAGCTACCTCTTATAGGATGAGAACAATACAAGCAATAGTGCAGCAAAATATATCATAAATATATGTGAGTGTTGCCTTTGTTATAATAACTCTTAACATGGTTGCCATTTGTACTTTGTATATGTGTCCTTGACAGAATTAGCTTTCATAAGTGTTGCCTTTGTTATAATTCCTCTTAACCTGGTTGCCATTTGTACTTTGTACATGTGTCCTTGACAGAATTAGCTTTCATAAGATTGCTTAAACAGAATATGAATACTTTTTTTTGTGCTAAGAATAAGAAGACTTACTCCTCATGTATTGGCAGGAATATATATGATTTCTCAAATATATTGACACCTCTCCACCACCTTCGGAATTTCGTAAACAAATTTTCCTTGTGACTCGTCTATAGATCATTAGGGAATACAAATTAATCATGAATAAAATGATAGAGTTAACGCAAGTAATACTAGCAACATCACAATATAAACCAAGTGTTTTTTCTTGTGAATAAGCCGTGTTACTTTAAGCAGAAACTTCTTGAAATTCTACAAAGAGAAGATTGAAGGCACCATATGATTTGGTAGATCACTCCTACCAAATTAATATCTTAGAACTCAAGTACTTAGGTTCGCATGTTCCAGTAAACATAAATCCTGAAAAGGAAAGAACAAACACACGCACACACAAAAAGAAAGAGAGAGAGATGTGTGTGTGTGACCAGGTTGGAGAGAACTAGTTTATGGACCTTTAAAACCAAGGAAAGAGGAGAAACCTTATTTACTACAGCCTCTTTCAGCTTCTCGTAAAAATATGTGGTGAAAAAATGATAACTACATCTAGCCTTATCTGTTACAGAGGTTGGCTGCTGCAGATATCTGACAAAAGGAAATAAAAAAAAGAGTTGGTTATTAACCAAACCTGTTATTAACCCAAAACCCAAAATACACCGACAGTGAACTGCTAATGAAATTAAATTGGCTATCCATTAAGCTTCAAAACATAACAAAGTGAGAACACAAATAATTATTATTTATTAACCAAAAATAAAGGATACAAATTTTTACTACAGAGAAGGATGAGTAACGAACTGGTACTTCCTATAAACCAATGCAATTTAAGTTTCATCACTGAAAGTGGTTTGGAATGGATCTTAAGCGTACTTGGTTCCAGATGAGCAGATTGCTTTGAAAACAAAAATAGGTGATCTGAGATCCCAACTAAGGAAAGAACTAGAGAGAGTTGCCCCGTTCTTTACACCATTAGTTCCATCACATAGAACAAATCGTTCCTCTCTTTTGAAACCTGACGATGTTGATTTAGCAAAGTGCAGCACTAAAGTCTATTCTGGTTTTCTTTTGTGGAGGGCAAATAGACTATGATCAAGCAAAAGAATTAACTTGAGATTTATTGATCATTCAATTCACATTTTACAATTAATTAGCTTGAGATTTATAGTAGATATCTAATTACAAAACTTTGAACATGAAATCACAAAGGAAGCTCACAAGCTCAAACTAATACATCAGTTACATCAACACTGATAAACTATCTAAAGCAGAGGAATAAACTTTACCGAATATAGAAATTCATAATGGTTGATGACAGATATGTTTCAGGGGCAAGACACTCCATGTCCGCGTAAGAAATCTCAACTGACTCTGGATCATCCCTGTCTCCACAGAGGTTACCAAAAGACCTTAGTTAAGCAATTTTTATAATCATGAGTGCTTCTAAGATACTGAAGGACTATGATGACTCATGAGAAATTCAATGTTATACCTTGATGGGTAGTAGATTTTGTTTTCTTTGATGCTGGAAAATCAAATGCATTAGTAAATAAACAAATAAACCGACCATATAACTTATAAGCTTAGATATTGACAATTATAACTAGAACATAAATAATTAAATACATAACATTATCTTATAAATGAATCAACCAATGTTTCGAGTACCAGCCATCAAATTTATTTTCTTCTTGTACTCTCTCTACAAGTTGAGCTTCTTCCTCGTCCACTAAAACGACAGTCTGAACCTGTTGATATGATGTTAGCATGTACTACCACCACTGTAGATGTGATCAAATATTTTGATACTGTTTAACTACTGACACACATGATGAAGCAACTGCTTGTATATACAGTGAAGAATTGTAATGACACATCAAATTAGTTTACAAATACGATAGGATTAAACTGGCCCTTATCCTTTTGTCTTTCTTTTGGGTAAGTAAATTTTTACCTTAGCCCTTAGCTAAAGAGAAGCTAAAAATAAAATTTCACGATTCAGTGTTGTGCTGTATCTTAGTTGATAATATTCTGTTAATTGATGAGAATAGGGGTGGTCAAAATGCTTAAGTTAAGAGTGTGAAACTGCTTGATTTTAAAAGAAATTGAAGTAAGACAATATATAGAGTTTGACAACACTATAAAAATAAAAGATGTATATATGTCATAATAAATTGGGATAGGTGGTGCCCATGAAGAACATCTTTAAAGTCTAGAGACCAAAACCATATGAAAGAAAAGATATCAAGGATGTAAGCCACATGACATTAAACAGTTGACTGACTGCAAGACTCAACAAGATTATAGAGTCAAATGGAGATGGATGTTGAGCTACCAAGAAGCAATATATACATAAGAAGCTTCAAACTAGAATGATGTGATATGATCCCTCAGAACTTACGGCGGGCGAAAAGCATAAGGTGATTTTACAATGAAGCTTCAAACTAGTTTTTTGTTTTAGAACTTGTTATAATTTAGCAAAATGACTTTTCCAGAGAGATGGTTTCTTATTGATTGGGCCTCCAAGTTGTGACTTGTCATAATGTAGCAAAATGAGGTAAGACAACAATAAACACACCAATGGTAGCAATGGATTAAGCAAGTGGATTTGGCCCAATGGCAGTCCTGTTACTCTCCAAACAAGAGTTCGTGCTGTAAACCTTGAAAATAAGGTGAAGAGTGTATTGGTATCAAAGATTATGTAAGTGGCTTTGGCCCAACTGCTGTGCTGTTACTCTCCAAACAAGAGTTCATGATTTAAACCTTGGCAACAAGGTGAAGAGTGTGTCAGTATCAATTATATACCAAACTAGCGCATGCACAAACACAAAAGGGGGGGGGGGGGGGGGTAAGGGAGGTGTAGCAATTTCTGTAACACAAACATAGCTTGTCCAAAACAATAATTTCCTCTCTGTGGTGGTGCGTATGACCCAATTATACTAACATAATTATTCAGGATTGAGAAGAACAACAGAAAAGATCAGAGAAAGAAGAAACAAAAATTATGTACACCATTTTTCCTTTTTCTTTGCTTTCGTCATGAATTTATGTCTGCACACGTATGCATGTGTATGTATATAGGGATTGAGGGAGATAGGCTGCAGCTTATCTTCTTAAAATGGGCCGGAGTATTCTTGCTTTAATTTCACAATAGTTAAAGTAAATCCAATTTCGTAGATTGATAAAGAAACTAAAGAAAATGCAAATACATAAATTTTTTAAGTTAGTGGTCATGTCTAGCATAGATTTGCAATAATGTAGAATATATTCACATCCGATTGTCGGTTTTTCTTTATTTTTACATGGTTATAACAATGATGATATATTTCTCAAAAAAAAATATGAAAATTCATACACTCTACCATTTTTTGTTACTCTATGTATAATGTTGGAATTATCAGAAACAATGTAGAAATAAGAAAATAAAAAATCCAGACTATTTTTGAAGAGTGGGTCGCAGCTTATTTTCCCTATTTCCTATGTATGTGTTTGTGCATGTATTCAATTATTCATACACAATCAACTTCCTTTTATTTTGTTTGGAATAGTAGTAATTTTGAGGTTTTGTGTGTATATGTTTGTTTTATTAACAATATTTAATCCTAAAATTCATGCAAAAATAAGACCAATTTATAGAATAATAGAATTGTGTGACGTCATACCAAGTTTGGTAGAAATATATATGATGGAACAACCAAAAGCAATAACAGATATGAGGGCAAGGGAAGTTAACTTACAGTCCTTGACCTAGAATTCTTTGGAAGCTGGACTTTTGGAGCATTCCTCCTAGAGAGAGAGATGAGATGAGATGTGTGTGTGAGGGATAGAGAGGAGAATAGAACTACATAGATTATGAGAGTCATTCCAACACAGTAATTCATTAAATAAAAAATGGCATTTTGGAAAAACAAAATTACATAATTACAAAGAAATTTTCCCTGTGAATGAAAAATTAGCACATTCTAATCTGAAATACATCTAGTCAAACTAATCATTATTTTTAAAAAATAAAATCCCTTACAAGAACGATGATCAACAAGGTCACCTTAACAACATTACCAACTCAAGGTTTTAAAAAAGGGAACAATAGTAAATAAAAGGCATTACCAACTCTGTAAAACTTGCGCAGGAAAGACTTTGCAAGAATTCTGATAAGAAAGTAATACTATGTTCAGGAAAAAAGTTTGAATCTGAAACTGGAAACAGAATGACAAGGGAAAAAGGGAGAAGAGGAAAATAAATGTGTGTTTGTGTTTGAAGGAAATGAGTTATAGCATATCTTAACAAATACCCACTAGGTCTTTATATGCATGCATCCTAAATATTTGTGAAATCCCAACCATATGAATTGTGAAGAGCATAAAAATCATTGTGCAATGCAAATTTTTTCTCAATATTGTGATGTAAATTATGGTTTTTATGTGTATGTGTCTATGTGTGTGTGTGTGTGTGCGCGCACGCGCATATATACACACCTACACAACCTAGACACATGTGTGAATGTGTGTATGGTTCTCACAGTTAGCAAAATATATAATGAAAATTGTGCATTCTTGAAAATATGAAGTATGAAATTATGGAGACGGTCCAGGTGGAGAATCAAGGAGAACGAATCCGAAGGACAGAATGCTTACTTTGAGAAAGAACTAGACAAATCTTCCTCGGTATTAGGAGAAGAACTGGGAGAAGAATGTCTGCTCTTATGTGCTTCATTTGAAACATTCTGTTTATCAACATCAACGGAGAGAGCGCTGGGGCTCCGGAAAGCTGTGTCTCTAGAATTTAACCCATTCTCTGTGATTTTCTGAATATCACAACGACCCAAAGTGGGAGATGACTTTTCAAGGGCATCAACTGTCCTCCAATTTGCCTGCTAGAATATGATATCAACAAATAAATGGACACTTGTATCTTCAGGTACAGCATGTAAGTTAGAAAATGTAATTGGTTAATAATTGAATTTCAAATGAACCAACATACATTTTCTTCCATCTTCTGACAAAAATGTAAGCCAAATTGTGATTTGCGCTCAGATGATGGATCCCCTTGCCTAAAGCCACACAACATACCTACAAAACATAAATCTTGTCCTAATTTTATCACTTTATATACATATTTCTATAAATGTACTGATAAAAGTAACAAAATGTTTAGAAAAGGCATCACTAACTTTAAATGTGTATATGAGTTGAACGAAAAGTTCAAGCTCAACAGAGGACTAATCCACAAAAAATATTCAAGAAAATTGATCAAAAATCAAATCTTTTCAGTAACCATAACAATATCACTAACAGCAACCATTCCAAAGCACCTATGGCCAAAGGTCATAATAGCAGCGTCAACTACTTCCTATCCCTCAGCAGATAAAGTGGAGGTCACAACTGCAAAGTCCCTAACATTGCTCCCCATACAAATGCCCTAAGCAGTAGCAAAAGTAAAGAACATTTGCGTGATATTACAATCAAAAGTAAAAAAATTAAAAACAGCAATCTATTCATGGGAGTTCAGTAATGGAACAATGAGGGAACAAATAAGAGTAGAACGTGCTGATGTTGGCAGAGGACCTGTGAGGTCACCGTTTGCTGCATCGAGTTTTAACCATAGACAATGTCGTAAAAGACGCTAAGCAGATGAAGGCAATGCCTAGCGCCTAGACATGGTTCTATCAGAATGGGACAAGATTAGTTGGATGTAGGCAGAAACTAAATGGACCTGCTTGTCAAAGAATTGCCTGCACCTAGAAGGGGGATCAATTGGTCTAGGCAGGAATTTTTACAGTAGTGTCATGGAATAATTAAGAGACAAAAAACATCTTTAAATCTAAACACAGATAGCTGTAATCTAATCACAACAGCTAGAATTGAGTGAATGTGTCGGGATTGCTCCTGACTAGGATAGTTAGCCTACTTTTCTATTGTGTGTCTGTTGTACTCTTGTGTTGAGTGTATTGTGCTGCATTTGTGATGTTCTGTATAAGTGTGTAAAGGCTATGCAATGCCTGGAAACATAAATAGGCAAGTCTTGTAATAGCTTACTAAGAGATGGGATAACAGCACACTTGTTTTGAAAAATCTCTCTTTCTCCCTACAATTATGTGTTTCTCTCTCTCTCATCTCTGAACTATCTCTTCCTCTCTAACCTCGTTTTTTTCTGTCCAATCTGTATTTACTGCCTAAGATCAGGATCATCATCTCAGATCCTGACATTTATGCATATAGATTAATCCTCACAAACATTCAAAACCTTGCACGAATGGTTTAAAGGATAAGAAAGTATGCAATGCTTCAAAAAAAAATTGCATTTATCTTGCTACAACACCGATTAAAATCTCACCGTTTATGCTTGGGTGGTAAGATTGAGTTGGCTTCTCCGCTACACCATCATCCTGCCCAATTAAATTCACGGATAAGAATGGACAACATCTAGCATGTAATTTTCCGTTTGAATAAACGTTGGCAACACAAACAAGGTATGCAATAATGATATATATATATATATATAGAGAGAGAGAGAGAGAGAGAGAGAATTAAAGGGCAAGAATAAATGTCCTGCCTGGACCTACTAAAATTATTGATCCCCTGGAGACACCACAACTTAGGGAAGTTGAGAACATAACCTCAGTAAAAGAATAATGAACAAAATACAAACTCTAACCTATAAATTCATCTTCAAAATGACATAAAATGTTATTTAAAAGAAATATGCCTTTTAATCAAAGGAAATACCAAGTAACTCAACGTAAAGTGTGTCCTATGCTCTAGATCAACTCCTTCATCCATTAAAGGAAGAAAAAAAAGTAGATAGTTCCTCAGAATAATAACAACGATATGCAATGTCGTAGGCCATTTAATTCCGCTTCTAAAAGAAACCCATTCTTGGTTATCACACACCAGAAGCACTAACTTCACACTCACACCATACATCCCACTATTCCAAAATTGTCAAAGAGGAATGAACACGCATCCTCTATTCCAAAGTTATCAAAGTGGAATGAACACTACTTCGGTCGGTAAATAAATAACTTGTGGAGCTGGAGAAACAACACGAGCCTACAGCGATGGTTTTTACTTTGTGAAGAACCCTAATTATAAGTGATGCATACGGCAACTCCTCAGGATTAGGTAATAAAATGAAACTACATCAAGTTCACGCCGAACAGTACAACTCAAGCTCATTATTAGCTCCACAGCGAAGAAGCAAATAGATATAAGTGTCATCGCATGATAATATACAGAATAATATAAAAAAGCAAAAATGTACTAAACCTTAGCAATTCGACTTCTCTTCCGTCGTTCTATTTCTTGTTCATAGCGTTTGATTTTGGCCTTAAGCCTTCCTCCTTTGTCAGGCAGTTTAGAAGCTAATTTATCATATGTCGCTCTAATTCGTACGCAATCTTCCTCAAGTTTGTAGTCCGTCATGCCACAAAAGCCATCGAAGTCTTGGTCGGCGGCTTCCATGTCGGATTGTGGTCCCTCCGTAGCACCGCCGGCGGTGGAACTGACGACCAGTAATGGCGGAGCTTCTTCGTCTTCTTTGCGGGGAAGCAGCTTGTTCCAGTCAAGATCAATACCTGCTTTTCTCTTCTTGTTGATGTCTCCTTCCATATATAAACATATATATATATATATATATGCACACACATATATCTACATCTATAAAATATGGTTCAATGGCAATGTTGTGCTTGCACCGTGTTTTAATGGAGAGAAAGATTGGGAAAAAAGGGTTTGTTAGTCTCTCTCGGGCTTTTGCTACTTCCCAGACAAATCAGCTGGTTATGGACTTTAGGGTCTAATGTGCCCACGAGATAGTAAGTGAATTGATATATGCTTTGTAATTTTATTTCTTACGATTAATCACTTATAAATTTATTAAAACAATTGTTGGGAGGACGGATGATTGAACCTGTGGTCAGATCAGATAGTTACTAATCTAATAAAGTCACAATTATATTTTTTATAAATATGTATGCATAATTTTTATCACAAATTATTTTTTAATTTATATTCACACACACCATATATGTCTCACTTATCTAAATATGATATATAAAAATTATTTTTAAGAGAGTTACATATACAAAATTTAAAATAATAAAATATAATACAAATGTTCAAATCAGTTAACTAATGACAGGATCAATGACTCGAATAATCAACTATTGATTTATGTTTTGAACAAAAATGGATTTAGATGATCAATTAGACCGAGTTCGGATCACGAGTTTTAAAACATTGGTTCTCTCCGATGCACAAAAGAATATGAAAATATAATTCCTGCATTCTAAAAGAAATTTAATCTGACCATTTAGAAATAGACTTTTACTTCACAAAAAATTGTAATTGTATAATATTTTTATTATCTTGTTATAATTCCTGAAGTTTATTATTACAATTTTTAATCTTATCATCACTTTTACGTTGTTAACAAATTTTATAAAAAAGTTATTATTTATATATGTAAAAAATCATACATACAACCTCAAATATAATTGATTTTATGAAATAAAAGGAGTATGTGTCGGTAATTATTAAACATTATATATAGTGTATTTGAATATAAATATCACACTTTATTTTGGAGAGTAAACTTGGGTTGTTTTCCGATTTAAATCATATAAGATTCACAAGATATTTCAAATTAATAAACTTTGGAACTAGTGGTATCTATAAATCTTTCAAAAATCTTATAACCATATCGATTGAAATTAACCTCCTAAAAATTCATGCTTTGTTCGGTTTTTATCAATTGTAAAGTTTATTACTTACAACATACATTCCAAAATATATAACGTTTGACTTTTTTCACGTAACTTTAAGTGAAATTTACAATATATTAAATATTTTATATAATAATTTTTATATCATATTAATCTTAATTTAAAATATTTTTAGTTTTCAAATTTTATTTTTAAAAAATAAAATACTAAACATATATTAAGTTTTATCTAAAAATATGTGAAAAAAATCAAAAGTAGACATAAGATGGAATATCAAGTAAAACAGAAGATCCAATCACCATGCAAATTTACCGTTAATTGTGGAATATGCGACTCGGTATTAGCATCACTCCTTTTTTTGTTGTCCAATTTTACATTTTTTGTCTTGTTTTTTGAGTAATTTGACTCTCCAAGTACCGATCTCCCATTAGTGTTGAGGTCGAAGAAGAATGGATGCCTTTAGTCCATCGAAGAATAAATGGTATTCTTATGCTGCTTTGTTATAATTTAATTTTTAAAATTAAGTAAATAAATTTTAAAATTCATAATTTGATTAATATATTTTATATTTAAATTTTTTTAAAATTAATTTTAATAGTATATTCAATGTAATTTCTTATAATAATAGTTATGTGGTTTTATACTTTTATCTAATAAATATAAAAAGATTTTTGAATTTTAAATACGGTCAAAGTGACTAATTTGACTAAAAAAGTCAAATTAAGACAATCAAATTTGGCAGATAGAGTTGATTAGGTGAAAAAGACCAGTTTCTTTGATTTTTGGAGACTATATTTTGCATATAGTTTGAATTTTATTTTTTTAATCCTCTTTTAATACATTTGTGAGAGTTTAAAATTTACTCATAATATATAAAACTTGAGATGATTTTAAGAAAGTACAAAAACAACTCATTGAATCAATTATTGAGCGTCATAAATCCAAGTCAAAATAATTTTTCTTTTAAGAACGTCACCTCCCTATTATTCCTTTTTTAAATTAAAAACTTTGTCCCTATTACTCTTTTTTAAAATTATAAACTTTGTTGAGCCGCCACAAGAATCAAGTTTATTACACTTACTTAAATCGATTTAAAACAGAACTATAGTTTCATATTAAAAACTCACTGTATCAAGATTGTTTTACCAAATCTAAACTTATTGCATATAAAATATAATTTAAAATCGAAACAAAAAACTAAAATAAAGCAAAATAAAACACATTTATTTTTAAATTGAAACAAAGATTACAACCCAATAAATAACTAGAACAAATTAATTACGAAGAAAATTTTGATTTTATTTGAAGTTTAATGTATGTTGATATTATGAATCATAAATATATTAAAGAAACACCAAGCCTCTCTTTTTTTCAAGTAATATTTTAAATTTCAACACTTTTTATTATTCAAAGTATAATAATTTTATCACGATTATCCAATTATAAATATTTAAAAATACTTAACCGTATTGTGAACATGTTTAGAAACTAGTTGAAATTAATTCTACAAACTGGGGGGACATTTTCATATTACGTTTTTGTAATGTACATCATATTTGAGCATTTGTATGCTCACGTTAATGTTTAAAACAAAATGACATTACTCAGATTCAGGAGGCTGGTCTTCGTAAGAAGAGGCAGAACAGTTAAATTATGATGGCGCATCCTTCTTCAGGATAATGACAGCAATCCTGCAGTCCTGGAGCTTCATCATCAAATGTACATGGAAACATTGGCCCTCGGATTTTACAATATACTGCAGAATTATCTGGATCTGAGAGGGCAATAGCAGGATGAAGTTTTATAGCAGATATCAGTTTGAAATGCCAAGCTCTTTTGAATGCTATATCATGTCCTCCGGGGCTTAGGGAGGACTCGTCATTCACCCATTGTACAGGCAGGGGTATAACTGAACCACCTTTCCCCTTAACACCGAGATCAATTGCCAATTTCAAATTTCCAAAGGCAACTCTGAAATGGCTTGTTCTTCAAAATAACGTAGTTGCCAAACGTAGGAGGATGGTGGTTAAATTTGGAACTGCCATCTTCTTCAGAATTTAGTTGAGGCAAACATCGATCCGATTTAGCTATCAACAACCCTTTTGATGAAGGCATGCAACACATAAAGCCGAGGGTCAGGGCAGCTGGACTGAAAAGTCCTCTGCGTTTCAGTTGAGAAACTACAGAAATCTGCCAGCTGTAGCTTCTTTCGTAGAACTCATTTCATCATTTAGAAAATTGCCCACCAAAGTTTCAACCTCCCGAGTCTTTTCTTCTTTTGCTAGGTCTGTTCTTTAGTTTTGGGAAGTCACCAGGATCCAAATCAATGCCCTTGGGTGGAGTGCTGCTAGCTGTAAGATTAGCCGGATTTGAGCTTGAAGGAGATTCTTTGTCTGAACTGCAAATATCTAATGGATCTCAACTAGAAAGAGCTGTTTCATAAATTATGGCAGCATCCAGCGTGTATATGCGGAGAGCAAGAGCAGATATAGTTGCGATTCTAGCTGCAGCTGATGGCGAAGACCAATACCACCAATCTTTTTTCAAATATGCAGTTTTGATCATGTCCTCAAGTACAATTGTCGCTTGGCTCATCTGAAATATCATTAAAGGCAAATGTCAGCTTTCTCTACAGATTGCAAGGATGAAAAGCAAAACAATTGAAGGGGTTCAAGCTACAATAACTGAGATTCCAGATAAATGATGCAAAAGATTGCAATTAAATAGGTAGATATTATGGTGGAATGATTGTAGAACGAGATGAGGATTGCAAATACAAGATTGAATATTGGAGAGTATCGTAATAGTGGTTTCTGGAGAACTTTCCTACGTCAGTGCTGGCTTTCCACTATGTATCTTGGAATAGAAACTAGAACACAGTGCGAAGAAAAATATCCCACATGAGAAAGAAAAATAAGGAAACTGCCCATAATTGTTTTTTCCCTAAACCATCAAAGTGAAGACCGTAAATAAATCACCCTGCCTAGTGTTGAGGACAGAAGGAGAATACAATCTGACAAGAAACATGCAAATATTTGAGTAAGACCAGGCAATGTATCCTTGAGATAGATATCTTCAAATTGAGGACCTGATCTAGGAATATGTCACATAAGCTAAACCAATTTTTGGTTCATGGATCCAATATAGCAAGGACTGTCCCTATGTTACATAATCTAGAATGAACTACAAAACTGACCTCATATATTGACTCAGCAGATTTTACAAAAGCACGCCAGACACATCTCTTCTTCGAATTTGCCCTTGAGGGCCTCAAAGCTTCTTCGGGTAGAGCAGCATCCATATCAAGCAAGTTAATCTTGAGCCGCCTAAGAATTGCAGAAAGCCGACCCCCTAGTGGTCTCATCGAGGATTCACGGATAACAGCTGACTTACCACCCCAAAGCATGTTCTTGGTCAAGAATAATTGATCCTTTCCGTTCATGTTCTTAGAATTGGATCTGCCGGCTTTTGATGGCTCCAGATCCACTCCATTCTCTGTACATTTGAACACAATGAGACCAGTCTGTGCACCAACTGCAACATTAGCTCTTTTCTTTGATCCTTGTCGCTGATTTTCCAAGAGTGTAGATTCATTGGATGGATTGTCCCCATTGTTTGCTGCGGGGAACAATGATAAGGCAGGGTCAACCAGATAAGAAGATATTTTTTGTACAAATGATGGAGTACCATCAGAACCAATAAGTCCTACATCCTTTACAGCTTCCATGAGGGAATTTCGAATGATGAACTTTGTTCTAATGTCTTCAAAGTCAAATGGACATTCTGGATGAACTTTATCTGATCCAATTTTTTTCCCATCATGTTTCACTGCCTTAACAATTCTTAAATCACAGGTTTCCTCCAGTGAGGTTTCAGTCCTCACACTTACGTGTTTCGAGGAATTTTTGTTACTGTCAGGGATAGGCAGGCTCCTGCTGCATGTTCCACTACTGTGTGTGTCAAAATCCTCAGAAGTAGAAAAGGTTAGATGGCATGAGAGGCAGTGCAGTTTAGAAGGCCATAACAGCTCCAGGCACTCACACCTGTGAATTTTGCCCTGAAAAGTTACTGCAGATTTGTATTCTTGGCGCTTTGGAATATCAATGGTCTCTATCTGTGAAGGACCAACCTTCCTTAACAATGCAGTTAAAGCGTTGGTCACCAGAAAATTAGACTCCATAGATTTCCGAGAATTATAAAAGATTGATGGTATCTCGTTTTCGCAACGATTCTTAGCATCATTAGAGTCACTGGGTTTACTCCGATGCCAATTCAAGATAGATTCTATCAGCTCTCTTTCCCTTGCATCATTAGCATTCAGCCATTGAACCAGCTTCTGGATTTCAGCATCACTTTGATAACAAGTCCATGAAGAGGAAATTAGAGTATCAATATGCTCATCTGGATATATATTAGAAAAGTTTCCTCTTGAGCTTGAAGGACTCTCCATGACCAGGAAAGGTTTCCTCAAGCTTGAAATACTTTTAGTTGAATCCCCATGGTCTTTAACTGCCTGCGGAGAATGGCTGCCGAAGGCCCAATACAATCTTCCAGCACAATCCCTTCCCAGAAACTCTTTCCTAACAGAAACACTGAACAGTTCTGACTCTAGAGCTGCAATTGAGTTCTGTAAACAAGAAATCTCGTTCTCAAGGGAGCAGATTGCCTCAAAATTGTGGGCTTGTGAGGCATTTACATGCGTGAAAGGTATATTCTCAGCGGCATGGGTACCACTGCTGTCAGATGAGCTACGGCCTGAAATGAATTTACCAGTGGATTGACTAGAACCATTACATCCACCGTGAGTTAATTCCTGTAATCTCAAATTGTTCCAAGAAACATCTCCATTAGAGTACTTATCTTGCTGCCAATTAGACATAGAGAAATCATGTCTCCTGTTGTCTTGTCTTGTGCGTGAATGCGTATTTGAGGTAACCAACTGAGAAGCAGGAATGTTATCCTTAACAGGCTGTTGATAAGGTGATAGGTCATTTGTATCACAAGCCTTTGAAATTTGAATGCCACTATTGGAAGAAGCTTTCTCTGGCAAACTTGCTGGCAAGGACCAACAATGTTGCTTATCATGATCAGTTGACCCATGTTGGCCATCCTCTAGCCGCAGGAACTTCAAAGAAGAGGATGAAGTACAGTTGCTTCTACTGGGCAGCTGATCAATCAATTGGTCATCATTTGGAAAAACAGAATCTAATGAATCATATCCCGATTCCCTACCTTTATTATGTACATCTGTGTTTCCCGCTACCAGATTTGCAGCAAGAATCTCTTCTTTGAATTTCAGGGTTTTCAATTCGGAGGTGTACAACCGGAGTTTCTGCTGCAAATCAGAAGACACAGGGACACATCGGTCAAGGTGGTCATGGATGATGGCTAAGTTGAGAACTTCATCACTCAGGCATTTAATAAGGGAAATTCTCTGCATCAAGAACAGAAGCAACTTTTTCATAAGGGAATCAAGTGTGCTACATACAAATTGTACATCTTGGTACTATAGATATAACGAGTGCAATCTTTAAAAAATCAATAAATAAAAGATATAATGTATAATAATGACAATTCCTTGTATAGGTTAGTAGCCACTATCAGTTGCCAAGGATACACAAAGACACATACCATCTTTCTAGAAAGAAGTACCTGTTATCATAATGGGTTACACATGTACAGATAATCATCTTCTAAGAATGAGTTTTCCCTAAAACATTAAAAGGCTACAACAATGATTATTTGATCGGCTGACTGGCCAAATCCGAACTTAACTGAGGGCAATGAGAAACACGTGAACAAATACATCATGCCTTTATCAATAGCACGCATTAGCTTTGTGACATTAGTCTTTTGCAAGCAATAATGGCATTTTCTATATTCACGTATCCTGATGGTGCCACAGTTCAGTCAAAACATAACAAACGCCAAATAAACATAAGCAGAATTCTGAAAATGAAACAAAGTACAAATAACAAATACATGATTCTGATCATAAAGTAGAAAACAAACCTCCTCCACACTGAATTCCCAGTACTCTTTGACTTCCATAGTGCAAGCCAAATTTGTTAGTGCCTCCAAATATTTATCAGTTAATTCTCTCTGATATCTTTTTCTCCTGGACCGACTTTTTATCTGTCCACCAAAGGACAGTCCATGAGAAATTTTCTTCCCAGTAATACAAGAAGGGCAATACCAGTTTCCTTCAGGAATCCTCATGAGTGGAGGATTTAAGCAATATGTATGATACTCAGAATCACAAGTATCACACAAAAGAACATTGTCGTCATCTTTATCCATGCCACAGACTTTGCAGACTCCCTCGTCCCAGGGAGCTTTGGGGAGTGAGGTTTCAGTTGCAATCAAAAGTATATCATCTATCTTTTTCTTTGCTTCATCATTGACACCATTTGTAATAGCACTCTCCATTATTTTGTGGACTAGGGAAAGAACCTACAGAATGGAACAAAGAACCTAAGATCAGATGAAAAACATAGAGTTATAGCATCAGGGAGATAGCCAATGAAATACCCAACAATATAAATGGTATTTTTTCAGCAAATCTATGGCACAAATAAACTATGAATAACTCCCATAAGGTTTACAACACCTTACCATGTCATACAGATGAAATCATAAACCCTTTAATAGTACACCAATAAAACAAATATAGGTGGAGGAACATTTAAATCTAGAGGTGTGCTTTTTTTTATAAAATAATAAGAAGAATCTAGGTACCACTTTATCCAAAATTCATAAAAAAGCCCTCATACTGCCAGATCGTTTGATATGAGATCAATTAATTATACACATGATAGTTAAAAGAGTTGGATACTAGGTAAAAGGAAATGGAACCATCTGACCTCATAGTACACCAATAAAACAAGTATAGGTGGAGGAACATCTAAATCTAGAGCTGTGCCTTTTTTATAAAATAATAAGAAGAATCTAGGTACCACTTTATCCAAAATTCATAAAAATGCCCTCATACTGACAGATCGTTCAATATGAGATCAATTAATTATACACACGATAGTTAAAAGAGACGGATACTAGGTAAAAGGAAATGGAACCAGCTGACCTCTTTTTCATACAGATCTTCAAACATTTGGGACAATGTTTCAGCTACATCAACCAAATCAGATCGATCACCATAAGCTTTCCGGATATTATGCCATACCTACAAATAATAAGTGAATAAAAAGTGAAAGGTGTGAAGGGATGACAACTACATGTAAAGTATCATGAAGTACTCTCTAGCTACTTTTGAGGGCAGGCCTGTCAAGTTCTCAATGATAAGGAATCAAACTACCCATCACACTATTCGCGGTAAATATTACATAATATGTCTATGTAATATTAATTAAGCAAATAAGACTTACTCTAATACGTAAATACTTATATTATCTCAAATGTATTTTATTGCACTTGGGCATCTGATTCTTCTTGATTTTTTTTCCGAAACGTCTTTGCAATTTGTTCTCTTGAAAATTCTGAGAAACAACAGGTGATTTTCATTGTGTATCAACTGGAACATCAGAGATATTAGGTAAAGTCCTTAGCCAACTGACTCAGAGAACACCATGACGAGTCTGAACCATATTTTGATCCTGTTTTGGACTCTAGAATCACAGAACTAGGGACACGCAAAAGAACCAGAAGATATAACCCAAAAAGTTTCAGTTTAGCCCTTCAGTACGCTGAAACTTACTTCCATACAACCCTCACGAGGAAGCTTCTGGCCTATTTCATCTGCATACTGCTCAGGGGCTGGAGTTGGCAAACATTCACCTTCCAGTAGTTATAGATCTACATGTTCAAGTTTAAGATGGGCCAATTGGATATGAACCCCATAATTCAGGAGGAGGGAGGGAGGATTCTCGAAAAGTGAGGAAGAAGACGAAGGGTTATCAAATGGCGGCGAGGTTATCATGACTTCCCAATTCCGTCCTATTTAACTGTTAATGTAGTGTCTATTGAGTAGGACATTATTACTGATAGCGATTAGCATCATTGACAATAAATTGTAACAATGCTATTGGGCATAAACACATAGCTCAAATATACAGGACACATCAAAGTTCACACAACCAAAAGATTATTTAAAAAAAAAAACATAAAACATGTACCTCCTGAACATCCTCAAGGAAAGCTTCATGTGATCCACCATAGGACCCAGCAGCCAATCTCAGATCAATAGTCCTGAAATCTAAAGGACGAGCAACCATGGCTGGATATCCAAGAACTCCCTCGTCATCATTATCATTACGATTCAGAAATGTTCTTCCTAACAGATTGCAGAAAACTCTTTCTTCATCTGCTGCAGCAACATGCCGTAACACAAGACGACATTGTTTCATCACCAAATCAGAGAAAGTGATTGTGACAGTCTTCTCTTTCTCTTTTTTCTCAGGTTTTTGCTGTGGCTTTTCACACCTAACATCTCCGAGCACTGAGATAACTGCTCTCTGCATTAATAGATCACATTCAAAAGAAAGTACTACTGAGACAAGGCAGATCCAATGGAAAGAAGACAATCTGAAAATTCTCAGGCTTTTACTTAAATATAAATATAAATACAAAAAAAAAAAATATATATATATATATATATATATATATATATGTATGTATATATATAAAAGGTTTTTATTATTGCAACAACCCCAACAGAACTTTTTATCTGTAGCTTGAGGGGCCAACTGAAATCGACCATAGTCCTACTGAGAACCCAACAATTTTTAGAATTTAAGTGAGCCATTAAAAGTGAAAAGTTCCGATATAAGCAGACTGAAGCAACATGCAGTCATTCAAAACTAGATATAAGCGCTGACAAAAAGAGGGGACACCATAAAGATTGTCCATAATGTTACCTGCTACAAAATTAAATTTGTTTCCATATATACAGGAAGAAAAAAAAAGGTACCAGAGAAACAGAAACCTACCAGATCTTACTTGGGATTATTCAAGATTCAGAACAATTGAAAAATAAGATAAAACTGATGGATCTGGATCTAAAGTACGTCAAACAGGGATAAACGTGTAGCATGTGATCATAAATGAAACTGTCGAATATTAGATACAGTAACAATTAATACATATAATTTTGGTTTAAAAACTACGCAAATATCAGCAAGCTGTTGGTATAATTTCTGTACACGTACAGAAAATGAGCAAGCTTGTAACTTAAGGAATTCATCTGGTATTGACATATACCATTACCATATGGTTGGCCAAACTATGGATAAGCATATCAGGCATATCAAAGTAACAGAAAACTAGACCAGGTAAGAGTTTTGAGAACTACAATGTGTGTGACAGTGCGTGCGAGAGAGAAGCCAAATTTGCATATGCACAAGAACAAAAACTTATATCTATTCCCTGCTTGTGCCGCTGGCTGAGTTAGACTACAACATTGACTAGCTGGAACTGTTTTCTGGAACAACTTTCAAATGATATCCGACTCCTTTATCGCCAAAAGATAAAATCAATAACCACAAATTATGGAACTTTGACATAAATGCATTTTTTTTATTTTATTTTTTAAAAAGCACCTTGGTAGGACCTGATGCATTTCCCTTGTAAACTTCCTTGCTGATGGAATGCTCGAGTATCTTTTTTGCCCATTCAGGAGGATTTTTACCCAAGGCTTCATAAACGCACTTCCTGATTCTGGCTCCCACATTTGTAGGTAGCTTTCTTACAGGCTCTAGCACTCGTGCCCAATCAGGGAGTTCACTATCGCTTTCCGAGATTATTTTGGAAGCATCAGCTGCATCAGAGTCTTTCTGATCTATGCTAAAAACATCATCTTTACTCTTTAACGAACAAAATATTTGCCTTGTAGCCTCTGCAAGAAGCTGATGATCACATAAATTAGAGCATCTTTATTAAAAAAAAAAAAGCATCTCACCAAAGATACCAAGAGTTCTAAACAAAAGACAAACTTATAAAATAATCAGATGCAATATTTGCAAGGGAATGGCAATTTAGAATTGTGGGAAGGAAAACACCAGGTACCACTTACCACTACTGTTGCTGCTGCTGCTATTACTACTGTTACTACTACTACTACTACTATTACTACTGCTGCTGCTGCTACTACTACTACTACTGATGACAGTAAAACCATAATAATTTCAGCAGAGATAAGATCGTTTCAAGAATGTTTACTAAGGAACAGGACTAAATCTTACCAATGCATCCGCCTCCATTGCAGCAATTCCTGTAAGAGAACCACAAAGGGCCCCACCATCACCTTGTAAGCAATGAAACACCTTTCCACTCTCGCGGCAAGTGATCTCTGCAGAATCAAGGTTTCCCTCCATGGACACTACTGCCAAAAGGTATCTCCTTGCTAATTCCGGCCAAGTGAGATCATTAATTGGAAGCATGTCAAGCTTTGTTTTCTTCGCAATAACTGAGTTCTCTATATCTTTCTTCCTACCTCGTTTTGTCTTAACCTCCCCAGCATCAAAATTAGGATCCACATACGGTGCAACCTTGAAAAGCATCTCACCAATGAGCATGTTCAGCAGTAAGCTATGAGTTTTGGTCATTATAACACCGGTACATTTGGTATGAGTATCAGAAGTCAGCACATATGGATCAGCAATTTTTGTTGCTAGTGATGTGCCAGGATTTTCACTGGGAACTCTTGAAGAGGATAAAATGGAAGACTTGGCATGATCAGTTTTACGGCTTTTGCAGGAAGCAACATCTTCTACGTCTTGAATTGGATCCGCAGGCTTTTCTGCTGGAGGATTTAGGCCATCTAACCATGGATTTATAAGTTCATCTTCAAGCTCCTGAAAAGAGAACGATTCTTCAAGTCCTAACACCTCCGAGAAACGCTTTAAGAATTCCCAAGCCTAAAACATACAATTAAAAATGAAAAAATAAGACAAGAAACACTGATGAGGGAATGAATCCTGCGGAATAGATCAATTTCAGCACTAAATCAAATTTAACTTTACCACACCTGGAGAGCATCACCAATCAAATATGCAGGAAGCTTTGAGCTGACCGGCTTGCCCAACGGACAACCACCTTTTGTTTCAGAGTCTCCAATTAACTGCTTTTTATGTACGTTGCAACTTTTTATGAAAGTGTTTGATTTGCTAGTAATTTGTACATCGTTCCTTTTAGCAATAAGAATTCCACTTCCAACCGTATGTAAAATTGTATTTTGCTTTCTTTTATTCAGAAATATATACTCTGAACACTTACGTACATCAGGAAGTTGTTCTACTAGTTCTTGGACAAAGTCCACATCAAGTCCAAATCTGTCTTGTTCTACCCACTTTACAAGCATTTCACAGGATGTGTCCAAATCTCTAATGCCTTGAATTGAACCTGGGATGTTAATGGGTCCGGCAGAACAAGAAAATTTGGATAATGGCTCAAATTCGCTTGCTGCATCAACATTTTTTTCATTTACATCATGATCACAGCAAAGTTTAAGGATACCTGTTTGCTTATATGCATCATGGCAAGCACGCAAAAATGTTTGGGAGACCATTTCCCATACGGATGATGATGATCTCCCTTCCACAGAAAACTCTCCAATACTATCCTCTCGCCCATTGTTAGATATTATGTTTCCAGATCCCTGGGTAACACAGTTAGGGACTGCTTCTGTACAACTCAACTTTTGAAAGTCAATGTCCTCCAAAACTGATAGTCTAGAACATGATAAGATATCATTGTCCAGAGATGGTGGGCTACATTCTGTTAGCATCATCCAGATGCTTGCATTTTCATCATCTTTGTCATCTACTCCAGAGATGGCCAAATCCTCATTCTTGACTCCGTTTTTCACATCAAGAAGGTTAACTCTTGGTTTTGAGATAACCGTTGAACTTCGTGGGATGGATTGCATGGTGCAAGGAGATCTTCGGACCTTAAAAACTGGGCCATTACTACCACCATCTAAAACATCACACACAAAAAGAGACCCAGTTATCCGGTCATGCCAGCAAGATTTGTAACCTACAGGCCAGATGTGGCCAGAGTCATGGTATGAAGGCCGTGTATCAACCTTGCCCACATCAATAACAAAGAAGTCTTCAAACTGAACTGGGAAACCATCCTGCTGTGACACCCAAACAGAAAGGTCAGTCCTGAATTAAGCTTCTAGCTAATATTGACCGTAACGCATGCACACAGGATTGAGTTGAATTTATGTGTTAAGGTAGGAGTTGGGGCAGAAAGCACAAAACAAGGAAGGATGAGCAAAGTAAAAGAAAAAAAATAAGCTTGATACAAATATATGATAACAAGCCTAACTTACATGAAAATGTAGAGAACCAGGGCCATCAATTTCAATTGGGTCAATTTCCCGTGGTCTTTTCCTTCTATTTGATCTTCTGGCATCAGTTATCATGATATCAGTATCTGGTAGGAACCTCCCACCTAAAGCACTCCTTCGTCTATTATTAGGGTCTCCATTACTATTGACACCCAAGTGCCTCATCGCTTCCTTTCTTTTGTAGTTCAGAAAAGGCCCTTTCTCAACAAATGGAACTCCTCCAACTCTGTTATCAGTTTCCAAATGGCCATTAGACAGTAGCCCAAGATAGCTAGCAACATCAGACATTGATTCAAACCTACTCCCATCAGGGGCACAGTATACTGCAAAGGTTTTGCATCTATGTGGGCAATAGTCAAATTCCACTTGCCAACCATCTCCTAGTACACTTTTCCTTTCAAAAATGAATTCTCTAAGAGCTTGTAAATACAATTCACTTGCTCTCGAAGGGTGCAATTTTGATGGCTCAGAGTGACTAGCTCTACGTCCCATGTCAGACTTGAATATCATACTTCTTCCCTCTGACATTCTATCATGGTTCAATCTGCGTTGATGTGGAACTTCAAACCTTGACTTAGCATCATTTGTGGCACTCCAAGAAGCCTTATGATAATTAAGTCCACTTTCTATGTATAGCATTTTTGAATGTGTCACTGGGATGCTAAAGGAATCGGGAAGAAATGGAGAACCAGAAATAGACTGCATCCTGTAAACCAGAAGACATGTAGCCATTAGCTATAGCAAGACATTCAATCTAGACAACATACACTTCAACCACATAAAATGATTCACAACTACATGTCAGGCAAGATAGATCAGGTCAATAGAGAGATCATATTATCATTGCTTAACTTTATACCCTTACTGAGAAGAGTAAATCCCCTCACTTCTCCTACCCCACCCCCACAAAACAATCAAAAAGAACAGACAGACTAACATCACAACATATAGCTAGAGTATCACAAACAATAACAAGAAGCTTTGCTACTTAAAGAATTCTTTGCGACAACCCAAAACAAACCCACTTTATGTAGTTCATTAGAGATTTAGAGCTACTCGACTGCTTTCTGTAAACCTTCAAATTGAACACCTCCAGATAGCTATTTCCATCTTCATGCTTGGGGTTTAAAGTTATGTACAGAAAAAAGGTGGTTGTTAAACCAAAACGAAGGATTTAAAGATGGATCAACTAATACACAAGCCTCAATATGTTCTGAGTACCACAAGCTCTTTCAAGCTTCTACAACAATACCTTTCTGGCTTCTATACTAAAATCCAAGGGCTTTGACAACAATGAGAGGTCATTAACTGTTCTAACCTCTTTCTTCATGAGTCTCCTACTTCTGCCTGATTCATCTGTCACAAGGAATCGGAACGAGTCCACAACCAAGTTATCCGATTTCTGAAGAATTGAACCAACCAAAAATGAAAAGTAAAAGAAAAGATCTATTGAACATTTGAACCAATAAAGGTTACCTGCTATAGCACCTTGAACCAAAGAGTAACCTCCCAGGATAGTAGTATCAGCCATACACTCGGCCACCCATTATTTTTAAGTTTTAACAAGTGTTTGACCTCCCAGTTGAGACGTTAAAATTCATTATATCTTGGATAGGAGACCCAATTTAATTAAACTTATTATTTCAAGTTGACAGTGTCACACGTCTATAATTCAGGCTCCATTAATAGTTAGATGATTAAATAAACCCCAAAATAGATGGTATAGGTACAGCTAATCCATGAACGTCCAACATAGGGCATGGATTAGAAATTAATCTAAGCTAAGCAATAAAACACCTTCAAAGAGGATATATTAAGTTCAATAAGCAGTGCCAAACAACCAATGGTAGATTACCAAAAACATGTATCCATTTTCTGCTATTTGTTCGACAAAAGATGCCCTCCTCATACCAAGGAAGGAAGGCAACCCATCTAAACTAACAAACAATCCCCCAACTCATCAAGTAGTAAAGATATAGGTCTGTTTCAAATGATTAACAAAATACTGACACGTTGATAAAATCATAAGAACATTGCTGATGTTTCCAAACATGCTGAACTACTCCCTTTTCATGTTTAGTGAGTTGGGATCAACAAATTTAAAATTCATGGGCAGTTTACCTTTACTATGGTTTTCAATAGCTAATGTTCACATTCAACATGGAGGAATTAATAACATTAAAACAAATCTGAAGAAGAAGATATTTTAAGAAGCATGTGAGTTGACATAAACCAATACTGGTGTTCAAATGTGTTGAAGCAAGTTAATGTTTAGCCTTCAAAAGGGTTTCATAAACGATGTTGACTCACCAATCTCAACTCCAACACTCCACATCCTACCATTGAGAAAGGTAAACAAAATTTTGATTGTCCCAACAGTAAATTACTTTTAGATGGTTCTATCAAATCGGAATCCATAACTCCTCAATTATAGGACATTACCTATACAATATGTATCAAGGCAAAAGCAATTAGGCAAACTTTATATAATTCATGTCTCTCCGTTTCGTTAAGTTCTCCTGCAAGATTTCCATTTTCTTTTTTAATTAGTTTAAAAGATTCCATTTCCCTCTTTGACTAGGAACAGATTCATCATAGGAAGTACAGAAACAACATGAATAGAGGACATGGGATATTATCACGTTTAAGACAAAAGACTTATTAAGAAGAAGACTTATTAAGAAGTTATGTAGTACCGCTTCCTGGTAGTACAAAAATACAAGCCACTTGGACAGAACAACCCAGGAATTCAGTTAGTCTTTTATGTTTAGATGGAATAATTATATATATGATTATCTTTAATTGATTGATAATTGTTTTTAACTCCAAAAATTCTTCTTTTGAAACAATAAACATATATGCTGACACGTTCAACGAGAGTGGCAAAGATTGTCCACTTACATGTCATGACTTGTCAGGGCATGTTTCAACATGTCTGTCACAAATAATAACTATAAAAAACACATAGATATAAAACAAAATCTTCAAAATCACAGAAAACTCACCCGCACCAGACACGTGTCTGGAGCGGGTGCAATAGTCTTCCAAAGGTGTCCATATATCCTAAAATTCATTTGAGTCTTCATTTGGCTTAGGAGTTAATATTATTCACTCTTTGTGGTTATGCACCTAAACATCACCTGGATACAAAGAACACTTTATAATTTGTTACAAACAAATTACAATTGGCTATCCAAGAAGTATTATGCATATAGAGAGAGAGGATTGGGTGCTTGTTTCGGAGCCAAATGAGGTCTTTTAGCATTCCTTTGCATCGTATGGGTCAGAGCTTCTTCAATTTAGATTTTGAGGCTCTACTAATGGTCGCTCAAGAGTTATAACACCCATTCTGAGTTCATTTAATATCCTTCGTTAGGTTGAGTAGGCACATAGGACACGTATTCAAGACAAGTTAACATGGTCTATGTTGTTTGTTGACCAAATTATGTTGATCAATGAGAATGAGGCCTTAACTTTGCTTTGGTATTTGGAGAGATAAATTGGAAATTGGCTAAAGTTCCAAAACAACAAGGGGAGACACACAAACACACATAGGGAGGAGGGTACCATATATATGTTATGACACAAGAAAGATGTATTTACACAAATTAGGTATTCGTTCTTTGGGGTGGGGGAGGATATTGACAAGTAAATAAGTCTTAAGATAAGAGAAGAATGACTAAGGAAGTAATGATGGTCCTACGCAACTGTAAGCCCGAACAACCAAAGGGAAAGTTTAATAGGAACCGGTAGTAAGATCAACACTGTTCATATGGAGTAAATGGGGCACTTGATACATGTCAACTTAAAATACCACTAAAATTTAGACTACTATTAATCAAAAAATTCATGATTTACTTGTTATGACAAATTTGAGAATATTTGGTAGGAATTCAATCATATTAGGCAACTTTCTAAAATTATTTTTATCTATAAAAATAAATTAACCATTTCAATCCAACATCAACATCACATGCGGGCTCACAGATTCTCATGATTCTGTATGTGTATAAAAAGTACATCAGAAACAGGCTCTTCCAACCTTTACACAGCTGATTTAAGTAGAATAACGATTGTTCAATGCCTTTGCAGACTCTATTAATATTTGCATTTGTGCGGATGGGTTACCATCCGTCTTTAAAGGAATAATTTATATAAATCATTTGAACCACTCCCAATGCCTCATGATTGATAGGCTAAACAAGAAAGCAATAAGTATTAAGTACAGACTCAATACTACTCAGTAAATTTTCTACATTATTTGTGTTTTACATATTTACAATATTACTTTTAGTCAAGTTATTTAATTTGTAAGATTGATGATATGCTTCTATCTGAATATGATTATAGCCGGTGGTCCTCTAATCCTTCTCTACATCACAGTAAGTGGTATCACAACTTCTCTTGTTTGGTGAACATGTCACAAGAGAGATTTCATTTATTGCACATAACCAAGATTGTATGGAAATATACATTTACCAAACATAACTAACCAACCCATATATTTAGGAATATAAAATAACCAGTGGAAAGACCTATATCAATCACCTTCAAGTTTCAAATGACCAAGGAACCATTAGCATAAAATATATGTTATTGAGATTCGCATTAAGGTGGATGTGCTCACAGACAAGGTTGAAGAAAATACTAGACGTGGACCACTGAAATGAAGGTTGAAGTGACAAACTACTCATGTAAGATCAAGTTTGTCAACTAAACCTAAATTGGTTTCAACTTTGGCCTTCTCTCGGTGTCCATGGTTTCTTTTACTGTTTGCTAGGCATCCGCAGAAAATTACCTTTGTGGACATCTTATTCCATCAAAATCTGATAATCAATCGGACATATTTGCTTCTCCATAGGCACTTAGAAACATTTCTGCATCACATCTTTGATTTCAGTTATTCCAAATCAAGCCTTTATTTCCATCGAGGATATATGTAGTTTCCTGCACATTTCTCATAATTGGTGTGATGTTACTAGATTCCTGTAAAGCTTGTTTTTTTCCATGTAGGCTCAAGCATAAAACAACTTCATTAACACCAAGAGCAACCTACAGGGCTTTCAGCCTCTTTGTCTGATACTCTCTATTAATCAAAGAAGTAAGATCAGGTTATATCTAAGCAATGGCCTCGGTGCCCACCAAAGTTCAGAGATAATGTACCACTAAGGGCATAAATATTTCTCATTAATCGTCTATGATATCATATTATTCTATCCAGGGATGACCCCAAGATTTGACCATCACGAATAAACCACATAACAATATATGAAGGGATATATATCACAAGATACTCTTTCACTAGGAAGTCTTAGCATCCACAACAAGAATATGACGATGGGGTTGAGGCTAAATAAATAAATTAACAAAATTACAGGTTCCAATGATTTCCAAGGTCTTCAATGTAAAAAATGGTTAATCAATCTATGGGACATTGCACTACTAAGATTATGAAGTATGAGGGTCAATGAAGCTCTGAAGCATATACAAGTTACGTTGTGATCCTAAGGACTTAATGAAGGTAATGAATGCCCCTCTCCTGGAAAAGATATCTAAAAACAGAAAGGAAAAAATAATGATAAATGACACAGAGACAATAAAATAGGAAGCCAGTTGCATTAAGATGTATCATTCACTTATCTTACATTATTATGTTTACTACAGCAAGATTGGTGTCAAAATGTACGGTAGCATATTTTTTAATTGTTAATTTCTACATAAGAGAGAAACACTAGAAAGTATTTATTGAGATAATGAATATTTAACAACCCAATGAATTTGTCAGAGAACCTTGGTCTATGGGCAATTATTTAGCCTCAACTCCCATTTCTTACCATTTCAATCCTTCGCAACAATCAACTAATATACACCTTTTTTTATTGCAGTGTATACTTTGTTTAGTTATTACCTTAAAAAATAATACCTACTTCCTTCCCTGGACATGTAGCAAATTGAGACTCAAAAGTCAAAGTGTCTCAAATTCAATATGCAAGTTTTCCTCCAGCTACATGAATCATATGCTCAATCAAGTATACATGGAAAGGATTTTGATGAGCATACACAAAAGGGCATAACCAATCAACTTTTGACTTCTTATGGAATTTGCCTCATTTTGTGGGAGTACATTAAAGAGGTAGTGTAGCCAAGATAAAATAACATTGATATATAAATCTGTCCAAAAAGTTCTACAAGTCATTTTCTAAAGTTAAATTGACATATAACTGTGCACCCAAGGAATTTTTCCTCAAGAAGCACAGCTACGAGATAAGTTTTAACTAATTATCAAGATTCCGTGTTTCAGAGGACACTGCTAAAGGTACTTATTACATGCCAATTTATTAGCATCGACATTATTGAGCTTAGCAATAACCAACAAATTCACGCCGTATGAATCATATATGTTCAAAATACTGGAAACATCAAAATATCTTTCTTAGTAAAGCTCAAAATATCTTTCTTAGTAAAGCTCAAAATATCTTTCTTAGTAAAGCTCAAAATATCTTTCTTAGTAAAGCATAATTACAGGAATCAATCCAACACCCCATGACCAATAATGTTATATTACAACCCTTTACTATTAATTTCCCGACATCGTACTATGTTGTTAATAATTTATAAAGGAAATGACATTGTCATTTAAATGAAAAGAATTTCCATCCCAATGATGGTATTTTCAAATCATACCATTCAATGTTATTCAGGTTTCGTCATTGGTAATTTCAATAGGATTGTTAGTAACTCCCATATACTCGTTGGTAACATCAACTAATGTTATGTTAATATTACGAAATATTATGTTAATGTTCCTGATTGATTTATTATTATTACTAAGTGGCTAGTTAATATTACTTAATATTTATTTGCACTGCGATAGAAGCTTTTAAAAAATGTCACTTGGATTTACATTTTAGTAATATAATTTAATCAGCCAGTCATTTTCCATAATTTATAAGATGCAGACTCGAATTATTCTTTGGTTTGCTACGTGTACTTTGGAGAGCCCAACACGTATCCTCCTCAACTTCATTAAATGAAATCATACGCTTGTCCAAGTGCTTATGTTGACATAGAGTAGTTGACATCAATTATCTCTTGTCGTGTGTACATAAATATTTTAAGTAACAATAAAACTTGTGTATAAAATAGTAGTATAATTAGGAGATTATATCTTCTTCGTCATGCACTTTTTTATTATCATCTTCTTATTCTTTTTCTTTATCTTCCATTTAGTATTCTTTATTCTTTCATGCATTTTTTTTAATTTTTTTTATTGTTCTTTTTCTTTTTGTTTTTTCTTCTTTCATTTTCTTATGGGTTCATCGAAGCCACTTTGGCAAACATGAATCAACCAAGTCAATGCAAATTTGCATTTTTTGATGATTAATAGTGGCACCAGTTACTACAATGACAAGTTGAATTTTCATATAATATGACGAGAATATAATATCAAATCTCTTAATTTCCATGCATGGAGATTTTTTGTGATTTGGAAGTTCATGATTCGCGATCATACCCAAACTAAATGACTATCTATTATCTCTCTAAATATTGTGTAATCAATAGAGGGCGGAACTAACCCCGACACCAATCTGGGAAGAAGGAAATTGTAGATTTAACCCTATAAGAAGAAAGATGACATCAAGAGCTGCATTATTAGCAAATGAGAAACTTGAAAGTTACAAGTCGTGGGCACATACTACAAGTGAGAGGATGTTTCACGAAATATGACAAAACTTGAAGGTCAAGGGAACTGTGCATTTGGTTCGTGGCGGGAATGGGTGATCCATTGGAGTCATGTGGGGTTAACCAATCAGGTGCAACTTTGGATAAGATGATAAATATTGCATTGAAGATGTATCCTTAGATTTATTTTCCATTAATGCATTTGAGGGACATTGGTTAGGAGACACTTATAATTCTATTGTTATTTTACTTGTAAATAAGGAGTTGAACAACTTCGGGTCTTAGCCGAGAGCTTGCCGAGCACTGGTGTCAGGGTGTGCGAGAATGTCATCAGGAGATGTTCCTGCGCGCGTCAGGGGATAAATAGTCATCGGAGACTAAGGTTTCGTCAAGAGATAAATGGTCATCGGAGACTAAGGCTTCATCAGGGGATAATTTATACTGTCGGAGACTAAACTCGTCAGGGAATAATTTATACTGTCGGAGACTAAACTCGTCAGGGAATAATTTGTACTGTCGAAGACTAGCCTGTCAGAGACTAATCCCATTTGACCCGAGACTAGCTTCTTCGGGTGACTTGAAGTATATTAGATTACTTTTATTTGTTTTCTAATGTAATAAGCTTGTTTTCTTTCCTTGTTAAATTAGATTTCTTTCCAATGTAATATTCTTTCCAAATAGGATTAGGATTTTCTTTATATTCAGCTTATAAATAGCTGTTTGTATCGTACGCAAGGGAAGACGTTGATTAATAGAATTTGTGTGAGTTTTACTTGCAATTATCTTGAGAGTTGGTAGTTAATTCCTTTAAACTTTCATAACCTGATTTGTTTTAGCTTGCGGGTGATTAATTTCTTTAAGCAAACTAAATGAATTGATCCTTTAGTTTTGATTCTCGGTGATTTAAATCTTTACAGAATCATCCTAAAGTTATTTTTCGCAACCTGTATTTGATTTCCCTAGATCAAATACATCAATGGGACTAGATGGAAGTAAGAAAATTTGAGGTGAGACGAGAGGAAGATAAGAAAATGAGGGAGTTAGGAATGAAAAATAAGATGAGCATGGGTAAAATATCCTACGTAGGAGGCAAGGATTGCCCATTCTCACATGCATCATATTTTTTATTCCTAAATTTCCTTATTTTCTCATCATCCTTCCATACCAACACCACTTTTCTCTCTTAAATTCATGCTCCTAGCATGACCTAAACACACTATGATATTAAAGCTCTTAAATGTTGTGGAGTGAAGATATTCCATCACAAAGTTCATTGGTTCATACCCAAACTGGAAGCATACATTCTCTATGTAGAGTTGACATGCGAAGGGAAGTAGCCACATGAATATTCAATATGAAAGAAGAATATGTTAAATTTCCATGAGGACCCAGTATGAGGGTAAGGCACCCAATGACTTAAAAAAAATTCTTTGAACAAGAACCTATAGGGTATGACCCAATTCTACTCGGAACGCCCAAATTGGTTCCTTACCCTTGCTTTCTCCCACTTTTAAGTTCCAGTTGTGGAATAGCCCACATAGGAATAGAGATATGCAGTCAACCACGATAACGTCTGCATTCATGTATATGTAATAGTCCTTGATACGCATGTATAAATCAGAGCAATATATTCCTCAATCATGGAATATTAATATAGATCAAACTTTAGCGTGTAACACATATTGAGAACTGATTAACTGAATAGTGATGAAACCAAAATACAACTGGAAACAAGACAGGTTTCTATTTGGCTTTATTCGGACTTTGTTGGAGTGGGACAAGCAAGTCCATAAGAATAGTTGGAGCAGCAAGTCCATAAGAAGAGTTGGAGCAGAAAGTCCATAAGAGATTATGGCTGTCATCTAGAGAAATATCATTAACTTCAATACAATTAAACAAGCAAGGCAATCATCTCCATCTATCAGCTGCACTCAAAATTGTTCCACAATTACACATTTCATTGGGATTACACAAGAGGAAGATTTCCCATTCATGCATTTATCTCCCTTCCAATCAGGAGCCTGATTTCTTAAATGTGAACACCGAATTCTTCATATAGCACTAAAAATGGTCTTCTTTCTTTCGTTTGCATTCATGTCTTTGGCGTTGTATGTTTGCAAACTGTTCAAACCAGGAGAATGGGTTTCCGTTTCTAGATATGCAGGCCTCCAGCAATCGAGAGGTCAAACCAAAACATAGAATTCTTTTTCTTTCATTTATTTTATGTTGTGTTTGTGAGTTTAAATAGAAGTGAAGCTTGGGAAAAATGACTAGGGAAAAGAAATGGTGCGGTTTAATATTAGTTCTCTCTCATGTTGAGAGAAAGTGGGTATAAAAAGAATTAAAATTTCAATATTTCTTAAAGGGTATAATAAGAATATAAGAGTTTTGATAGGCCAAGATTTGTACCCAAATCTTCCCATAATAGGTGCGGAAAGTTGAATTATTTAACATCATTGTTTACAGGCTCTCCAGGGAGATAACTCACAAAACAAGACTTCAGAGGGAAAAAAATCCTTCCTTCTCCGCTACTTTTGAAACTCACAAACAGAGTGTATTGGGAGGGGGATTGGTGAGTACTGAGAAGTTACTACTTGAAAATTTTCAAAATTTGAAGTAATTCCATACCCAAGTTACTACCTCAAAGTGCATTTAACATGCTACTACAACATCGAATATCAACTAACCACCTAGGAGCATGTTAAAATTCGAACGATTACAATGTACCCCAAATCAGATAGGTTAATAGTCAATCACTGAAAAGTTAATTCGGATTAAAAAAAGCTAATATGATTTCAAATCAATTCCAGCAAGGTCGCAGTACAAACAAAGTAGAATATTGAAGTCCAAAAATTGAGCCAACACTCTGTACTCTCAACCAAGAGTAGGTTTAGCTACATTCAACACATGCATTGCCCAATTTAAAGTATTAATAACTAAAAAGGATAGAGGACAAAAGTAATATCCATACCCTCCACTATTTCGCTCCCTCCCCTGATTTAGCCCCAAATCACCTCGTCCCGAGCTCTCGGCAACCACACAACACATATCCTCTTCCTCCTCAGGAGGCGGAGCATTCATGTCCAGAAGCCTCTCGCCGCCAGCTGGAAACCTCTCCGAGGAGGACCCACCGCCTCGGCCATGACCAGTGAACAAACAGCTGAAGCATTTCCAATCGGCTAGGGGCCCCCGCTTGGTGCCCATGCATTTCATGTGAAAACCTCTCCCACACTTTACACACACCAACATTTCTCCTTCAACACCAGCTCCTCGCTGACCGCACGAACGACACATGATCGAACCCCCATTTTCCAGGGTTTCACGAGGAGATGAAATAGGAGGAGGAGGGGCTTCGTTGAGATCGATTCCCAGAAATGAGTTTCCCGACTCCATCATTTACACCGCTTTCTTCCTACTCAACAAGCATTATACTCTAACCCTTTCTCTCTCTACATGTATATATACATGTACACGGAAATTTATACATAAATTTTGGAGCGAAGAGAGAGAAAGGGACGGATCTTAAGGTGAAAAAAGGAGTAATTTTTTGTGGAGAGATTGGCTTGGCTATAGGAAAATGGTTCGAAATCACCGACTGGGTTTGATTCTGGTACTGTGTGCGGAGATAGAGATATAGGTTATATGTAGAGAGAGAAAGGCGTAACGTATGTTTTAAGGGTGAAGAGAGAGAAGTACAGAACAGAATGGACCGATTTTGAGAGTTGAAAAAGTTGAAACTAGTTTGGCTTGAAGCTGGAGGAGACCTGGCTTTGGGTTCTCGTCTCGGGAGCGGTGAAAGGTAATTGGAAATGACGATACTGCCCCCTCTCGGGCCTTGTAATATTTAGTAGTGGGTAGAACTTAGAAGTAAATATGTGCTGATATCTGATATAATTAGGGATGTTGGCCAATTAATTTTGGGTATCGTCTTGTGACAGAATCTGCTGTCATAAGCTCTGTATTTTAATGTACTCACCGTATTTTTAATGTACTCAATATGCTTTGTTTTAAAATTGTTTTGAAAATTCAAGATTTAGGCAATTTTGGTTTGAAAATTTAATATGCCTCAGTAAGTGATCGATCACCCTCAGAAATTTGTAACAAACCAAAATCCCTTAGAAATTTGTAAGAGAAGTTATTGTAGTAATATAGTTGATGTTACAATAACATTCATTAATTTTTTTATCTTCGTATTAAATAAATTTAAAAATTTAGGGAACATAATCAACCTTTAGGTACAGTGCCCTTCTTTTCCTTCATTTTCCGGACTCGCGGCCCTTGTTCTAACTATTAAGCACCATGTCAAAACATTTGCAACAGTTTAGACTTTTGTTCTCATGGTATGGTAACCTACACCAGATCCAACCACTGAGATTTTCTAAAAATAGAAAGTTTGGGTTTGGGAAAATTTTGAAATCTAAATTTGGAACTTTAATTCTATCTTTAAGGAAAGAGAAGAGGTTAGTGAGAATTAAATTAAGCACGGAAGAAAACAGAACAATTTTTATGGTTATAGTTGCTCTATAGTTTTTAAGAAAGTGAGGGATGGAAGTAGTGTTGGAGGAGGTTGGGGAAGGGAAGATTGAGGGCAGAGGTAGATCGAGGACTAGTCAGCGGGGTGGTGGAGGCCGTGACTCCCACTTCCTTATAGAGATGAATATTGATAGATGTGTTTTTATTTTTAAAAGATAAGAAAAAGTCATTTTAAGAGGAAACGTATATAATTGGATGTTGGTGTATCGTATATCCAGTTTTCTCTTAAATATGCATCCTCAATATTATGTCTTTGATATTCAATACAGAATTAGAATTGTATATTGATAAGACAAAAAGATATACGAAAGGGGATGTCAAATCTGAAAAATAGTTTTACTAAAGTCATTGAAGAGAGAGAGAGATAGAAACCAACAATAATTCACAAAATATTTAGGATGATAATGAAAATTTTGTAAAATCATGACACTTGAGCTTGAGAAGTTAAAATTAATAAGAATTATACGAAACTTTTAGAATGATAATGACAATTTTATAAAATTGTGACGCTTGACCTTGAGAAATGAATAAATGAAAGTTACTTAAACGAAGAGTTCAATTTTACAAGTATTAATGATAATAAATCAAATTTTGAAAGCAAGCATGGCGATATGGATATTCACTTCTCCACTGGGTGCATTTAGAGATTTGTGAGATACGAATGTGTGTGTGTGTGTGTGTGTGTGTGTGAGAGAGAGAGAGAGAGAGAGAGAGGAGCGTGAAAATGTTGAGATATTTCATTGACTTCTGCCCCAAAAATCCACTTTTTACACTAATTTCCATTATACATTTAGATGATCACACTAAAAATCATTCTTTTGCTTCTTTTTTTCCTTCGATTTTGTTCCAAAAACTTTTGAATTTGGAGTTTCTGTTTTTGCACTGGTTTGTTCGTTTTGTTTATCTTCTTCATATTGTCCATATTGTCTTTTCATGATTTGCATATGTTGATATTTGTTTCCCAGAAGAAAAAAAAAATGCATGTAGTCGACGTCCGTTGCTTCTTTAGGTTCAAACGACGATTATATATGTTGTTGAGGAGACTAGGAGTTTATAAGACTTCAAGTGATTCGATTAGGCATGCAAATTCGTAAGCGTGAATTAAGTTACCCTCTCGGTGAGGAAGGTAGTGAAAGATTAGAAGATTTGGTCCTCAGTAATGCTAGGGTTTTGAGAAACACTTGTATAGTTGGCCATATCAATTGGTATGTGCCATATCTCCTTAATTCTTGCTATGTGCCACCTTTGTTTTCCTTGAATACTTGTTTACCTTACCAGCATGGGAGATTCTTAAGGATCGACGTTCACATAAATAATAACTCTTGTTTCAAAAAAAAAAAAAAAATTTGGATGCGTTTATCCATGTAACTAAAAGCTTTTTTTTTTTTTAGCATAAACAAGAGCGCTCTCTCTCTCCTGTTTTTTTTTTCCGGACATAACTCCGCTGGCCCTAAAATGGACATTGTATTGGTAGAATATGGAGAGCTAACCAGATTTCTTTTCCAAAATGCCCAAAGAGTAAGCAGATGCCATTTTGACTATCATTCGGATCTCAGAAATTGGAGACCTGATCGATATGGCAGGTGTTGCAAGGGAGCGTTCTGACATGTTTTCAGAACAAAGGTTCTACGATGTTAAAGCTGCCGTCCAACAAATATTCTGAGTCCCCAAAGGAATAGAAAACTAGCTACAATATAGATTTTCTTATTTAAGTTTTTGATGGCACGTAATGAAAAATTAGTTTAGGATAGTCGGCATACAATATCATCAGGACTCTAGACACAGGATGCAAGTGTGACTTAAGACGGCTAATGCTGCTCATAGGCTTAGAAAACTAGCTACCGCACATAGGCCTTAATTAAACAACCAAGCATCATTTCAGAATTAGTTGACAGAACATAGTCCTACTTTGTGCAAGAAACTGGAACAAAATCATAAGAAAGCATGTTCACAGGGCTCTAAAAGTTTTACACCAAACCTAACACCAGTTTGTTTGCAACGAGAGTCACCGCACAGGAGTAATCTAGAAACATCTGCAATGAACCATATAACCCAAAACCATGACACAACATAACCAATTACTATGGCCCGACACTTGGGGCACCTCAAGCACTAGCGCTGCACTCTCTGCATGTATCTGGATACCTACAATCATTATCACGTCTCATACCCATTTGTAATGCCCAAGACATAAGTGAGAACATATTTGTAACGCCCAAGAGGCAGTGAGGATGGCAAGACAATCTGTGCTCAATATAAATTAGGAGCATGGCAAGCAACCACCAAAATTGCATAGGAGGCAGTAACCATGACCTTTGCAAGCACGCACACACATATACAGTGAGATGCCTGCCAAACAGATTAAACATCATGTAGCCTACAATGATTGTAGAGGATGCGATAGAATCTGAGAATGCAAATAATCGGATGTATATCGAGGAATATAAACAAAGTTATTGTTTGATGAAGAGGATTCCAGTCCCTACCAATCTCCAGTCCCAATAAGGTCCAACAAGGTTGATTTCCGTAGTGTATTGGTCAAATCAACTTTCTCTTCGCTCCCTACATCTACGGCTTGTGTGTCAAGAACATTGTGATATTTGATGACTGAAATTCCGTGTGGTACATTCTACATAACAATGTTAAAATACAGGCTTGCACCCTCCCTCAGTCCATGGTATTAATAGGAAACGAGTGCAGTGCATGTATCAACTTTTTCCCGTAGTTATTGAAGGCTCAAACATAATTTTCACATATAACTCAAGTTTAGTTTATCATATTTAACTTGCATTTTGCAGGTGTACCATAACTAATACTAAGGAGTGAAATCATGAACCATGGGGTGATGCAATATAAGAATTACAAATTCAATATTTTTTATCAAATATTTTACCATAATGAAATACAAATAAACAAACCAAGGTGAAAGTATGTTGCTGATAACAATATATACAAGAAATATTCAATTAAAATTTAAAATATTAACATTTATTAGTTAGAAAGCTTAAAGTAGAGGATTGATATGATTGCAAGGACGAGTGCTGCAATTACAGCGGCAATGATCCACTTGTTTCTGCTCATCCTTTTTGACATGGAACTCAATATCTTTTTACTCTTGTCAATGGCATCATCAACACCATGAAGCTGCCAGATAAGAAAAACAAAGGAAAATGAACATTTTCGCTATGTCAGATATAGCTTATAAAATGAAAATGCAAAAATGAACTTGTATTGGCGCTCCCTATTTGTTTGAAGAAGGGACTCATTGAGTGCCATAACCAATTAGTTCTCAACATTTTGGTTAAATTTGGAAACAGAACTTATAGTGACAGAAAATGAATTTGGAAGTAGAATTTACTGTAAATAACATACCTTCGTATGGGCATGTAGGAGAGTTTCACGCTGTTGATGCAAATCTTGAAGAATTGATACTCCAAGATCTTCTGTCTCCAACACAGTTCTTCTACTCTCCCTAATTCTATCACTTGATTGATTCAATCTTTCAGTTGACATTGCTAATCTTTCTCGTTGATCTGCAGAAGCCTATGACAACATCAATTAGAGACTACGTCCTCCATAGACTACTAATACAATGTAAAAAATCCTTCCTACATTAAATACTGAATTTGCTCAATCATAGGAAGCAAAGGGAAAATGAAACTTGGAAAATGACTTTAAACATTCAAAGGCGTATAAATTTCTATAATTGCCACTAGCGAGATTGCATGCACGAGAACGGAAAGTAAACAAGGAAATGTACAAACATTCATAAGACCAACGTCCTTCGTGGCAATTGCAATTACATATTATGGTTAAAGCAAAGGTAATGGTCTATGACTTATGAGGTTATGGCTTCCGCCCAGCAACATCCTCCTGTGTATGGAGATTGATGCCTTCTCAGTACTTAGAAGCATGAGAAAACATACGAAAATATAGGAATACACCTACGTTCACATTTACCAGTAGTAGTAGTGGTTTGGATGGGAATATAGATCAGCAAGCCTCTTCTTATATCAGATAAAGTTTCAGTAAGAAATGAATACACGTGGCCACACTCTAAAACTATATTGAGTTTGATTAGCAAGTTGCAACCGAACGTAACTAAAACAAAATCTTATATTTCTTCTGTTCTTTGACAAGTATCAATTAAAATACAGTTAAACATAAGAAAATATGTTAGCTTTAATTTTTAACATATTTTAAATCAAGAAAAATATGCTTCTTTATTTTTGACAATTAACTATTAAGCTATAATAAATTGATCTAAATCAAATAGTGCCCCAACATGAAACAGGCCTAAAAAGTACAGACACCAAAGAATGGCAAAAGGAGAGCATTTCAAATTCTCAGGACAATGAAAGATCGAAATTTCCTGATTTATGGTGAACCGAGCTAACAATGGGTTATAGAGTCATACATCTTGATGACAGTTTATGTAAAAATACGATTACTCTCACTTGACTAGCAGAGAAGAAAATCTAAAGAATGAAGTCAAGACTTCCATTGAACCATTTAGGCTAATGCTACAAACTACATGACTAGAAAATCATTCAATCATAATTTAAATTTACTTGTCTATTTTGCAGCACACAATTTCTATATTGTTCATATTAATAAAATTAGAACTAATCATGAATTATGTAATGCAATCATAAAAAGGAAGCAATAAATTTAATTCTGCAATAAGAAAGCCAGCCACAAAGTCATATATACATGGGAATAAGGGAAATGGGTTGCAGCCCATTTTTCTTATTTGGGATGTACTTAATTTTGCTATATTTTGTAAAGTTTTTGAAATATCCAACCGTATGGATAAAAACAACATTGAAAAATGATGTAGTTTGCGAAATTTCACAAACTTTTGCAATATGCATCATAGTTTCTATAATCGAGTAAGTTTAATATGTTTACAAGAGTAAAATTTTCCTTATTTTTACGTAGTTATAAAAACTATTCTGCAAGTCACAAACTAATATGAAATTTTGCACACTTTCATATTTTTGAATATTCTATCCATCCATAAGGTTGGATCTATCTCAATCGAGGTAGCTATGAATTAATAAGGACTCCAACCTATTTTTATAAAATAGGCTCAGCCCATTTCCCTTATCCCTATATATAGACACACATGTTTTTCCAAACATACTGCATGTGATTCTGCCATTCCCGACTCCAACAATTCTTCATGTGCAGCTTGATCAGATTTTGCTGATGTGAGTTTCTTAACTTCTCTCTTCAACTTATTCAGATCAGATTTGTACTCCCTTAGCTTAGCAAGAAGCATTGCTTTTAAACTTGGTTGCAAACTTCTTGCCTCAAGATCCATCTTTCGTATCTGGCATTAGTATTAACATTAGACATCAACAGCAATAAACAAAAGAAGATGCAATGGAAAGAATTAAGAACTGTGGTACATTACCACAACTTCAGCATCTTCCAATCCAGCTTGTAATTCAGTAATCTGTTTGTTCTTCTGCTCTTCAAATTATAATGGCACCAAATAAATTACATTTGAAATGATCGGTAGACCGAACGAAAGTCAAAGGTTTCTACTTAAAAGAATTCTATGAATACGCATCTTGACAGAAGGCTCAGCCATTAAAACATATATATGCAAGTAATGTAACAATCAAATCTATAGCAACTGCATTGCTCTAAATGCAATTTTAAAAGAACATTTCATATATAAGTATAGACTATTAGCAGATAGTTATTGATTGAAGGAAGCACGTTTATATTTTAAGATAGAGAAAATGCCATTTAAAAACACTTATCTTATGTGAAATCATTTTTGTTCCTCCTCCTTCCCTCGTATCTTTTACTTACCTTAACAGATGAATAATTATAATGCACTTTCTCCTAAATTATTGACATAAAAATAAAATCTCAATGAAAAATATATTGATGCAGTCACAATCTGCATAAATGAAGAAAGAGAAGTGCAGAATTTTCTATTACCTCGATCAAGAATAACAGCAGCTGAATTACATTTTCGGGACAAATTTGCAGAGAGCTCGCAATACTGCCGCTCATATCCTTCAAATACCTCACTCATATCTCCTTCTGAAGTAAACCTGTTCAATTGCCCATCACAAAATAAGCAAATTTGCTAACTTTTTGGATCAAACCGGTAGTCTCGTATCCAAATTAATTTAATTAAGCAGTGGCTTTTCATTTTTGTGATGAAATTCATGTATAATAAATGATAGACAGTTGATCTACATCAGGGTCTGCACACAAACATAAATACATACACGTCGAACAGTAGAAGAGATGAATAAAAGTGTAGATCGGAGCTTACCAAGAAGTCAAAGTGAAGGATCGTGAGGAAAGTAAGTTGAAGTCAGAAGGCAGAAGCAACAAAATCGCTTTGATGAGAGAGAGAGAGAGAGAGAGAGAGAGAGAGAGAGATTGCTGGCTGGGGAAGAAAGATAATGAGGGGCAATATCTGTTCTCTTTCGCTCCGAACCTGTATAGCTTGCGAACCGTGGATCCAAAGATTTCATATTTTTTCTGAAATTTAACCTTTCTTTTTCTTTTTCAAACCTACGTCATGTCTCAACATATAATTAATTTTTCTGTAGATATTATAAAATTTGAATTTATATTTGTAGGGATTCAATTGTTTAAATCTAGATTTTAAAGACAATATAGAAATTATGGTATATTGTTAATTTGAGTTTCTTTTCACTTTTAGAATAGAGAGTATGGAAATTATAGTGTGTAAGTGCTTCAAGTATTCATACCTCAATCATAACGATTTTTTTTTTGTTTTTGATTTTCCATCTAATTGAATCGGATGATTTTTTCCTTACAACTAATGGAAGAAGATTTTCGGGAAAATCTTCCGGCTAAACATAAAGAAAAATTACACTCACCAGTTAAACTATTAAAATAAAATAACTCAAAAAAATCAAATCGGTAGATGGTAGATTTCTTAATATACATATTTATAGTATCAATATATATTCATAATAGTTCTTAATATATTATTTTAATCTATCATTAAAATAATATCTAAATATATTATATAATTGAATAGTACTTATAAAATTATATTACATGCATATATATATGTGTATATATATATATATATATATGTACATACATAAAAATGTATTTTTTGGTTATATTATAATACATTATCTCTAGAAAATTTTCTATAATGTATTATATGTTATAATTTTTAATATTAAACAATATATATAATAAATAATATTGAATATATACTATATATTTTATACAATATTATCACATCATGCAATTAATATTATAATATATTAAAATTATGATATAACATATATTATATCACATATATAATAATGTTATTTAATATTATATTATACTATACATATGTACATATATACATTAATATATATATATATATATATGTATGTATGTATGTATGTATGTATGTATGTATGTATGTACACTATAAAATATAATATATAATATGTAGTATATATATGTATTAATATATAATAGAGTGTGTATATATAATTTTATATTATGTAGTATAAATTATTATATACTAGATAATATTATATTTACTTTATTATTGTATTATATTTCACAATATATATTATTAAACATAAAATATATTATAATATTTTGATATTTTTTAAGGATAGAGGTACTAAATAGTATTCTCTAGATTTTGAAGAATCACTATTCAAATTTGTTTCTTAAAATACAAAATTCTATATTTTAGGGAACCTATTGAAGTAACAATTTTTCTAATTCTTCCACCTCATTCTCTAAAATATAGACAATTCTATTTTAAGGAAACTAGTGCAAATTCTCTAACATAATTTATTGAAAATTAAAATATAATTTGAATAGTATAATTATTTATTTAGTCTAATTATTGGGTTAAGTATAATTTTGTATCGACAACTTCCAACACATATCATCTGATTTAATAGCAATTGTAAGAATAAGAAGGTTTAATATCATCTATCAATCAATTAAAATCATCTATCATTAAGTATTTAAAAGGAAAATTTTATTTCATTCGCACATGGGATGCTTTAAACCGGAAAGAATGAATCGATCGACAATAATTCGACATTGGTCTGGATTATGGACAAGAGTGAACCGGTCCAGCCGGACTGCTATAAATATGAAAGTATCAAACCAGGCAGAAACCGAACCAATTTAGACCAGTCAGGTTGTCTATTTCGAGTTTATTTCCTATACTGACCTCATTTGTCTGCATATCTTGCTCATCTATTTCTTTCTTATCTATATTAAAAGATAATAGAATTTTTACTCAAGTAAAAATACATGATGCACCCATGCCTCCCATTTGGATATTGGAAAAAGGCTCTAACAACACCTGTATATCGAAAAAATCCTCCGTCCACGAGAACTCATTTGTTGAGCCGGATAGGTAAAATAATAAGAATAAGATTAGTCTTACATAAAGCTGGACCGGGCCAAAAAAGGGAATTCTTTCGATGTTGTGCATGATATGTTTGATCCCCATTTCGTACTTTCGAGCAGGAAAAGGTACAAATGGAAGAAGTAGCTGATTGGCACAATTTCTTAAAAAGGGCAGGAAAGTGTTTATATCACGTACACGATAATAGCCATACTTTACAGGTTTCTTCAAATCTATGGAAACACAAAATGTACAATGTTGATTTATACCTTCATAACACATATTGAATCCTAAGAACCCCATGATTCAACATGTAAGAAACAGAAAAATCATCATCCCAGGAAAAGTTACAAGGCTTGAACAATTGTTTTCTGCGAGTAAAAGCTTTACACAAGGAAATAACTGACGATTTGTCCGACCCTGAGAGATTGTGATCTGTTACCAGACCGGGAATCATATGACCCAAAACCAAGATACCACTGAACCAATAGCCAAGCCAGTTACTAAGAAAACAACGAGAACAATCCCTGCAGTCTCTGCATGTTGTAGCTGGACGGTTTTGGGACCTAAGATCATTATCACGCTTGTCAAGTAACCATTCGTAAGGCCCAAAAGACAAGTCAGTACTGTAACTGGAATCTCTGTCCGAAAAAATGTAGGGCCATGCAAACAACCATAAAAGAGTGGAAGAAACAGCAACCTGCCAAAGGAGGCACCAATTGCAACCTTTGCATTTTCAAGAAGATATAATGCAGTCAAAGACTTGCCAACCAGATCAAACACATTATAGCCTGTAATGAGGAGGATGGGGTACCAGTCATTGAGAATCTGGGAATGCACATCCTCAGTGATGTATCCAGGAAATACACAGAGAGTCATGACATAGATGATAAGCATACCAAATCCATACCACTTCACCGTTCCAACAATATCCCACAAGGTTGATCCCCATAATCCACTAAGCAGATCACCTTTTTCTTCTTTATCTTCATGTACTGCTTGCGTCTTCAGATCATTATAATACATGATAACTGGAAGTTTATGTGCAACGTTGTACAAAACAAAGCATAAAATCATCACAGCAATGCTGACCATAAAATATAAGTTTGCACTTTTTCTCAGTCCATTGGCATCTTGCGGATAGACAGCTTTGGTTAAGATTCTTAGGAGTGAAACAAGGACTCCTGTGATCCAAGAATAAATTAGTATACCAAGAACCTCCAAACAAAATAAGTCAAAAAAAAATTTTAAGTGCACATCAATTTTTGTAAGACTTCTGCAGAAAGTACTTTGGACAAGAGAGACGAATCATATATTTATATATTCTTATTAAAAGTTTCTGTTACTCAAATAGTAAGGCCAATTTATCTTAATGTGATTATTTGCAACCTATCAACTTCAAACTACACCAAAACCACCCAACAACCCCCCAAGAGGAGGAAAGAAATAAATAAACGAGGAAATCCCTCAGATGACATTGCCTCTTTGTCAGCACCTTATATAACAAGCTTAGGTGTGTTCCATAGCCTATTAATTGGTCCTCAATGACATAAGATCTAATTCAGCAAGCCATTCTGAGCGTTTATTGGGGACATATGCTTGGTCTCAACAGATCTGAAAAGGTCTAATGAATGAGTCAAATTGACAACTTACTTGTTCTTATGATCAACTAACCAATTCTTTCCTTCCTTTCTCTTTTACATAAATGGCCTCCAACAATAGAATGTGTGATAAAAGAATATACTCCGTAGATATTAAAATGTATCTCATTGCACAAACTTGAAACTTCATTGTTATGCCCCTCGCCGCAAACTCAATCCACTCACTTCTTAAATAGTGATGCTCGCCCATGCATGAAGTCTCTCTTATTGTCTTCTTTTGTTTTTCATTTCTCATTTTGCTGGTACTTTTCCCTTGCATTTACAGAATTTTAGGTTACAAATGAGGGGTTACAATTAGGAATTTCATATGGCCAAATTTCTGATTATAATTATTACTGCGTTAATATGCTGAATATATGGGTTAATGCACATGGGTTTTTTCAAGTCTAAAAAACCTTATACTCTGTATTTAATGGTGAGATCTGCTTATATATTGTTTCTCTTGAGTTGTGCCTAAATTATTTGATTTGAGAATTTAAGGTAACATTCAAAGTTGGGACCTTTCCGGCATCGATTTGCAAATCCACCACACGAAGTTGGTAAAAGAAGGTAATGAACCGATCTAAATCACTTGGCTAAAAGAGCAATTTTTTCCTTTTCTCAATGCGCTAAACAAGCAGAAACCTAAAGAAATTACTAAAACTACTACGTTAATGTAATGAGTAATCTATGCACAATTACTGCAGGGAAGGTATCAAAGTGCTTGTTTCACAGAAAAGATTGTAACAAATGCTTATACAATGTTTTTCTACATCCAGGAGCTACTGGAATTTGTAGCACTTAAAGTCAAATGCTATTTCCACCAATATTTCACTACACTCGGATCCATATATGGATCTAATTTACACATGAGAAGTGAACAATTAATCACTTGCACTTAAAGAACTAAACAATCAATAATTGACTAGATATACCAAATTAGAAAATCACAGACACCATTCATACAGCTAAAAACACACAAAATCAAAAAAATGCCAAATGATGGAAACCAACAACAATCAATCAAAGCCCCACAGAAATCCCAACTCACAAAAAGGCAGAGATATGAAATTAGAGATACAAAATCATACCGGAAGAACCAGTGCCGGCAATAACAGCCTGCATATACCTATCAGGCAATTCACCAGCGGATCCAATAAGCGAACCCTGCACTAACGCATCCGCCACACCCGAAAGCCCAACAGCCACCACCGCTACATAAAACCCACCATACAACCCGACCCGACCCTTAATATAAGCCACATCCATCACAGGAACAACAAGGAGGGACACAACAAAAAGAGCCAAACCCACATTGATTCTTACAGAAGAGGTAGATTTGTGTTCGTAAGCGATTATAAAGAGGAGGCCAATTAGTCCGACTATCATGTAAACAATAGCAAAGACCCGATCAACCGGGGCATCAGGATAGAGATAAGAGAAGTAATCGACGGCGGTGATGAATGCATTCCATGGGAGGAGATAACCTGTCCCGAGAATGAAGTAGATGGTGTAGGCTAAGTGGAAGGAGTCTTTGGGTATTATTTTGTTTTGGTTGGTGCTGGAAAGGAGCGATGAGGATTCTGACTCGCCGTCGATGGCGGTTCCGGCTGCGGCTACGGAGACGCCCATTGTAGTTAGATTCGTCGAGTTCTGAGTTTTGAATTTTGACTATTCTAAAATTGACTTTTCCATTGCTTGAGAAGAGGGACGTGTAGGAGTGAAGAGAAGATTACTTGTGAATTATTTTCTTTAAAAATCAATGAGTCGCATGTGCATCCGGATCGTGGAGCAACAAGTAGATAGCTTATGAGTAGTAATTTACTCAATTATCAATTATTCATTGCATTTCACAAGTGATTAAATACTACTCCCTCCATTTTTTATTAGTTATTTTTTAGAATTTGAGACTCTTTTTTTTTTACTTATTTTTATCAAATTTAAAAACAAAGACAACAAACTTATTTTATAATGCCCTTTATATATTTCAATAAAATATGAAAATCTCTCATTTCTATACAAATTAAATAAAAGCAAGTATAGTATAACAATAATAAATTTAATATATTTGTATTTATTAATCATTAGCCTTGGTATATGTGATTTAAGTTTTAAAAATCTATTAATAAAAAACGGAAGGAGTATTGCGCACTATATGAACCCCGTTTATTTTAACTTAAATTTTAAAAATTCTAGATTCTGATAATATAAATTATATTACAAAAATCTATAATTTCTAAAATTTAAACCGAAACAAACATCACTATAAAATCAGTCAAGAAAAGGAAAAAAAATTGTAAGGGTATGGATGATGTTAGGCCACAGAGATCTTCCGATCTACCCCATGATATGGTTGATGCAGTGAATTATGTCATTTATGATCTCTCTATATTATTTTGTCGGTCAAATAAAAATTTAAAGTGCTTAAGAAATATAAGACTCACAAAGATAAAACAAATACAAATAGACATCTATGATCAAGAAGTTACAAAATATTGAAAGATTAAACAATTACAACGTTTGCTAATTAGTTCAATGAACAAATTTTGTGGGACCAAATATATTTATCACATGATTTAAAATTTCATAATACACTCATGAAATTTTAAATTATAATTACATCTTTTATATTGTTGTAACCAAATTCCACTTGTTGACTGTCGAACTAGGATTTAAAGCACTAACGGTATTTTAACATCATCGGTTAAAATGAAAGTAATTTTTTTTTTTTCATAATATAAGGTTAACGTTTGCTCTAAAATAAAAAATTGATTCGATATATTTAATATAAAAAATATTTTATTCCATAATTTAAAATGTAATTATAATGATTCAAAAAGAGTTTATTAAGAAGTCACAAGTCTTCCGGACTTATGATGGTACAATTACTTATGAAAATGGTTGGCAAAATTAAAACTCTCAATCTACATTATCAAAAAGAATTATTAACAAAATTTAAATTCTCAACTTAACCAAAGTTTTTGTCAACTTAACCAAAGTTTTTGTCGAATTTTACCATGGGAACTAACTGCTCAAAATGTCGCTTTCAATTGCGTGAGTGGTGCAAAAGACCATGATCTCTCATGGGATTTCATAGGTAGTGTCCATATTCTTAATGTATGGTATTTCTTATTTCATTTTGTTTTCTAAATTCCTTCCGAGTTGTTTTCTCCTTTTTTTTTAATGGTGGTATACAAACTTATTAAACCGAAGAGTGCACTATAAAAGAAAATGGGCTTCACATTTAAAAACAACTCAACAAACTTGAGATTTACCTTCACACGTTGCGTTGATGTCTTAGATTTTAGACTTTGAATTCATATTATTTTACATTTTGTATACTTCATACTGTCAGTGAAGAACATACGAGTATACGACTCCACCGATTGTTCGTATGTTTTGGCCTCATCGAGTTATCTCTTCCTGCAAAGTTAACTTCCATTCATCTCCCATATCATAACCAAATTAAGTGAAAATCTAATATTTCACTTCCATTCATAACTATTATTTCAAATAATATAATAACAAGAATATATGTTAAACATGAAAATCATCTTTAAAAATCGTCATTTTAGAAATATATCTGTAATTTTAAAATAATTTTGAAACAAAGAGAGTAGTATTTACTATCAAAAATGTTCTTCAAGCTGTACCAGTTATAACAAGTAAAATCAATGTCAACTTCAACCAATAAACAATCAAATAAATCAAATATTTTCCATGTTCAATCATCAATGCTAACTTCACAAATAACGATCAAATAGACCAAAGATTTTCCATGTTCAACCACTTTCTGAACAAACTTGCTAATACCTTAGAAATCTCTAAAGACAGTACGTATTGCTATCTATTAGAACAAGAACCTAAAAAAGAGAAAAAGAAAGAACAAGTCCCTGTTTATATATATGATGTAAGCAAGGAATGGAAATTGACATAACAGTACGTTACCTTCTCAATACAATTCCAAGAGTAGCTTATAGCCATAAACCAGAAAAGAATTCAGATATCGGCAGCTTATACAAATCCGATATCATCTAACAAAGGAAAGAAGAATGAGATAAAAATATATATGAATCATTTTCCTCACAAGGTTTAATCTATGTGCTTTTGTCCCTCACATCGTTGTATTTGGGTTGATGAAATGACATGATAATTGAATAAATTTTATACTATTTGCTAGATCATTCGTGTATAAAGTTCATTACTTCATTCATTCCCATAAGATTATGTGTATCTTAAACTCATCATCCTAGATTGAACTTTACAATTCCATCACCTCTCATAATTTTGTGGTCATTTCATTTCATATATATTTTTCATCTTATCTACTCATTTCATTCTCATGTCATCCTATTCCATTTCATCCAATCAAATGAAACATAAAGGTCTGCTGGAGTGGAATAATCATGCTTATTGTTACTGGACCGGAATAATCATGCTTACTGTCACTCAATCCGTCTTAAGAATAGCGGTCGTACACTTAAAATGATACATCTATTTTTAAAAATTGTTATGTTTGGAAGAAATCCAGAATATCCATTCTTTTCAATCTAATTGTACATTCCTACTTTACTCGCATTTAGTTGCCAAAAACAACAATTTAGCTGGTTCTTTCAGTTGTTCACAATTGCTACAGTTCAGTAGAATATTCCGGGGATAATTACGATGCTGAGATGTAAATATAGTAAAACAAAAGTCAAACTCCGTTACAATTTCTTGATATGCAGTTGGAATAACGGGATCATACCTAGTAACGTAACCAAACGATACAGATAAGTTCATCAAACGTTGAAAGGGCACAAATTTGTTAATCAATCATGTATCAAATGGTATAAGACGTGCAGGCTGGGCAGCGCAGATGATGTACATATAGTTAGCAACTTGAACCATCTATCAAAATCTTGCGTCTTTGCATCATCCAAAGGGCAATCTAATGGACATAAAGGACATGAAATTGATAATTCGTCAGATCAACCTCTCAGACAATTTAAGAAAAAGGCACAGCTAACTTCAATATGTCAAATGCACCAAGCGTATAGACATACATGGCGGCCCTTGGAGTACTTCAAGGCCTCTTTATCTTCGAAAAGGTTCCTGTTTCTGAAAAGTAAGTGCTCTGTGTCCCACTACCAAGCTGGTTTGCTAGTGCCTGTGGATTTGAGAGCTCAATTCCCTGTAAAAAGAATTTTGCAATGTGACCAAATGATAAACAGATAAATCAATAGGGTGAGGACTTCAGTTAAGTACTGAAGTCTAAATGCTCAAAACACATACAATAACTGCCAGAGCACAAACCACAGATATATACATTATACAAATCTGATCTACCACTAATGCACAGCAAAACTTGCCATGTGAAAGTCGGTAAGGAGCTTATCAAGTTGTCAGACGACATCAACATCAACAATGCATTTATCCCAAAATAGTTCATCAACAATCAACTAGAATGCAAGTTGATAATGACACCCATAATATATGCTGTCATGAAGACTTGTTCTTCTGATATATATTTTGTTTGATACCCAATCACTAATACACAACGCACTCCTATTTGCTCAAAAGGAAAATATTTAACAAACCATCACACAAAGAGAAAAGACATTAAAAAGAAGGGCGCATTTGTCAATATTTTAGCAAATCCAAGCCTTGTTTTCCTTTCAGTTAACCTTTTTTTGTCTCTAATCTTTTTCAAACATAAAATATTTTCTACACAGATTCATAAGTATACGTCGAAATACTTTTGACTGATTGTGTTATTTGTCATTCAAGAGATCTAACAACAAAAGCAGCTGTGGAAAAATATCATTTGCTATCAGAATTTTTTTAAATTAATTTTATCCATTCTCTTCTAGGCATCATAAGAACTTCTCAGCATTCTCGTCTCCCAGATATTCAGACAGTTTACCTATGCGAAAGATTAAAACCATCCCAGCTGGCCGACCCAAAACAAAGCAGAACTTAAATTGTGAACATGTCTCTTCAATGAGGTGAACCAAAAAAATCGTGGAACATCTTGTAAAACATTAACGTGATTCACCTAGGTGCTAAACCTTAACAAAAGTACCACATAGCAAAAGAAATAAAAGGACTACTCCGCACAGCTAATGAAATTTAAAACACCATCCAAGTTCTATTTACAAGATCCTTTTTAGAGGAATCAAAAAAATGTTAAAATCAAATGCCACGGCTTAGATTTCTTTTTCTTCTAATTATTATAATAATTTTTTTGGAATCATTCGATTCTCAATAAACTAAACCTCGAAAAGTCAAAAAATTATTGATTTGAACCTAATGGTAAGATACAAAACATTGCAACCCTGTTTTTCTCACCAACAGTCAGTACATGTGTATGGTAGCGTATATTATTAATACAATCAAAAGGAGAAATAAAATAGTAAAGTAAAAGCTACCTACACAGCAGACCTTCAATAAACATGTGGTAAACGATATCAATAGAACGGATTTTGGAACTAAATGCTAAATCATTACTGACGAATATACAAGTCACCAACTATCATAGCAAATATATAACAAACCTGAACAGGTGTGAAGGCCAAACTTGAAGTCAGTCCTGAGGTAGCACCACTACTTCCATAATTCTTTTCCTTAAACCTGTAAAATATTGCGAAGGTTATGAGAGCATTGAGCATAAGAAGAAAATAATATTGAAAAGAAACACACACATGCACGCAGCTGTGTTTGTGTGTGTTGGGGGGAGGGGGGGATTGGGGGAGACGTGTCTATAGCCCACCAGATTCAAGTTAGCATAAGAAGAAAACAATATTTGAAAAGAAACAAGCAGAAGGTAATATAGATATATAATCAGATTCAAAGCTGGCATAAGAAGAAGACCAAATCCAAGAAACAATAGAGAAGATAATATACTTCTTAGCAACTTTGGCAGCAAGCTTGTTCTGACCAACTGATACACGCAACTTCCCGTTTCCTGCTTGTCCAAGCATTCCATATCCTTCCCCAAGCCCATCCCCTATTTTTCACAAAGATCATGTAATGAGTAAGAAATATAGTAAAAAAGTTAAATCTGAAAGCAAAGTCAAAATACAATTAGTATAAAGTTATCATCACTACCTAAAGAGCTCTCCTCTGGTACCCCGAACTGCATTCTGTTTGCCAGCTTCCGCATGTCTGTTATAGCATACCTGAAAGAAAAATATTAGCAAGATACATCAAAGAAGTCAAAAATAGTTTCAATAAAACTGATATCAAAGGAAAAGCGTCAACCTCTCTTTCATTTTCCTCAACCGACGACCTCCTCTCTTCTTTTTCGGCTCAGAATCAGGAACCGGAAGTGGTTTCGGTTGCTTTGCAGGAGGTGGTTCTTGCCATTTCTCAATCTTTTTACGGATCTCCTCATGAAAGGCCCTTCCGGTGCCACCAGTAGGATCTCCTCTCGTAGAGTCGACGCGTGCAGCAAGTGTAGATTTTGAAGCTAAGAGGCGGCAGGCACGCATTTTTAAACCAGGAGGTGTGCTTTGAAATATTTCCGTTTGTTCAATATACCCCACACGAAACTGAGACGTTGCACTCGAAAATCCTGCTAAATTCTTTCTCTTGGCACCAAGGAGCTGAACATTGCATGCTGGCATCTTAGCTAATGCTGAGAGGCCCCCAGCGGTGCCCATCAATTTTGCAGCAACTGCAGTTCCAACGATAGCAGAAAGATTTGGTGCAATATATCCCATTCTACTCTCTACAAAATCAAGAACCTTTTTCTTCGCTGAATCCAGAGTAAGAGCTCGATCACATGCATCAACTGTCTTTTGTAGATCTTCTACTGGAAGTGGCTTGCCATTGGTGGTTGATGCTGTAACTGAAACAACCATAATGATAGCTGACGGTAATAACCCTTCTAAATCAACAAGGGTTAGATCCGTTTCATTTCCAATCCTTTTTACGACACGAGCATAATCAATTGGATGATGAACAAGTGATTCAAGCTCTGGAAATTTAAGGCGATATTTGTCACGGATAAAATTATGAATGATAACAATTTCATTTTCGATGTCAACTGACAATGCATTGCAGTCTACTATCAGCTGGTATTCAGGATCATCCTCCAAAACAATCCCATGCATTGAGATATCGGATCCTTTCTCCAGTGCATCTTCAACTTTCTGCAACATATAATGACATCTCAATTAGTATCCATTTTAAAATACAAAGTAGTTGCACATAATGCACAGCAGCACAGATAAGTGCATCATTTTGTCGATTAGAATGATATGCACCGGTAAAAGTATATCCCGCATAGTTCTTGTATTTGTTCATATGTGTGTGTGTGTCTTGTGTGTGGGGTTACGGATATGGGTGTTGAAGGTTGGGGTGGGTAGGCAGGTGAGGGTGTGTGAGCGATGGGAAATGGGTGGGTCATGGGTGTGGGGTGTAATTTATACACACATATGGTTACTGAAAACATCAAACATGATTACATTCCACAGATAGCAGTATAGCCCTACATTGTCTCCCTCCAAAGCTAAGTAGCAAGGGTGTGGGCGCAGGGTTGCCGGTGCGGAGATAAGGGGATATGGGATTCGGGAAATTCCAAAATATGGGGATTCGGGTGCGGCGGGGATACGTCGTATATTTAATAAGGAGTATCATATACAAGTGTGTGTGCCTTGCACATATATAATACATAATTTTAAATATTGACATCCAATATAGTTTTAGTAGCATAACAAAAATACAAGAGATACATGTAGTCTATATTAATAGTATAATAGCACTAACACATAGATTTAATACACAAAGCTTAACATATATATTACACAATAGAAACACAAGAAACACCCCCAAAGAAATAGCCTAACTCATTTGCTTTTTAGGCATTTTAATATAAATTTTTCATGGTCGCAGCATCCCCCAAAGCACCCCTGACGCACCCCCACAGAATCCCGGGGATACGCCAAATTCCACACCCCGCCGCACCCGCACCCCTGCTGCATCTGATTCTCCATACACCAATAAACAGAAGCACCCCTGCCTCATAGCTCCAAAGTATTCTTTTGAACAATTTACACTAGAACTTTGTAGCCGTTGAATTGAAAGGACATCTTAATAAAAAAGTGATCATCAAAGATTGAGGACATAAAAAGAAAAAACAAATTGAAGTTTTTTTTTTTGGGTAATAAATACTTTGGGATACATCAGAATTTGGAACTTCAAATATGCATTACTCAACTAGATGGTATTTGTCAAAATTTCCAATATACAGCATAAAATGAAGATGAATATTGCTATTAACACTTTTCCAAAGAAACCCCAATTATCTTACAGAATTGTACCTTTTTGGTTCACAAGTTAGTGGTTAGACTTATCAGCTACCACATATGCTAGATTCATAACAGAAACACTAAGAAATAAAAGAGAATAGTTTATAATCGGTAGACATAGAGGAGGCTCAGTTCCAGATTCAAAAGGAGAAGGCAACTCAATAATAATAAAGGCAAAAGCCCTTGCATGTTTCAATTATTATCACAGCAAGATGGGACTGCATAATAAACTAACCTTCATGATATCAATATAACGCTTGGTTTTCTGCAATTTGGAAACATTGTCCAGATCATCATAGTTAAGGGCTTCAATATCCGCAAGGTCCCCATCTACATCTTCCATGTTCTCTGTCTCCATATTATCTTCTTCCTGAAATAAGATAACTTATCATTAAATGAAGATGGATGTATCAAATGTCCAATAAATTGCAAGAAAAAAAAAATTTAATGATGCGAGTCCCTAACAAACATTTTTTACATCACAACCGAATAAAAGCCAAGTAGCTCTACTTCAAACAAAAACTGAAATTAGAACAGCTAAACACTCACGACAATATCGGCATCATTGTCAGACAGCTCATCTAGATCAGCCAAGAAAGAATCAGCAAGAGTTGCCTGCAACAATCATATGCTCTGTTAATAAGGAGATCCACATGGGATGGAAGTTGAACCACATTTATGCACTTGAATTAACAATACACTACAATTGAAGAGATCGAATGACTATATGTTTGCACAGCAATGTGCACGCTTTCCTAGAAATATGAGTGTGTGTACGTGATAGCGAGATTCCTACTTAAGGGCAAAAAAGAGACATAGAATGAGGTCCAACTAACCATTATATTCACTTGTTGTTGCAAATTCCGAAGCTTTCAACTGGTTTCTGCCAACACAATCAAAACAGATCATCAGTTAGTTCTCGTAGTTGGCATTGACAAGCAAACAGACAACCCTTTCCCAAGTTTCCCGCTAGATTTCAGATAGAATTGAAAACTGTACCATTCGAACCAAATAGTATTTGGTTCCAAACTATCTTCCATGATTTGTAAAAAAGAAAGATAAATTACACAGAAGTGAACCCTAATTTAACGGAAAATTGTGAAGAGTGAATACCTGAATCGAATAGTAAATCGGAAAGTTATCCGTACGTGACTTCGCAGCTTCGAGCTCTCTCAAATCACTAATGAAATTGGGACTGTAAGCCGAAGAACAATGCCGAATTGGGATTTTGTTCCGGTAAGAAGAACAAACAGAAACCGCCTTCTGTGTAACACCCCACACCCCCACCAAAAAAAAAAAAAAAAAAAAAAAAAAAAACCCGACTTGGAACGAGACGGGCCTTAGTCCATTATATTTCACTTGGCAAGCCCATATTTTGGAAGGCTTTGCATGTTCTAACCTTATTTCTCTCTTTATTTTGTTTTCCACAATTAATTGCAGTATTAATTTGATATAACTAAAAATAGATTAATATGTAGTTTTTTGTTTTGCCTAAATTCACATTTTCATCTTACACTCACAACTATTACAGAGTATATTATAATGATTTTATTATATAATTTGTAATCAAAAGGAGTCGTATTTATCTTGGTCAACGGTCGTGTTTAATAATATTTAAATGTTCTTTTTTTTCTTATTTTTTCGGGGGTTGGGGATGGAGTTGGAGTAGAATGTGCGGGTGTCCGAAATTGGTTGCCTTCTTGTGCGAATTTGAGTCAGAATGCTAAACCTAGGTATAATCTAAATATTCTATAATGTTTTCTAACATATATTTAGTAGGAATTAAGAGGAATAAACAAACACATTTTTACACATATTTTTAAGTAGATTTGAATATATTTTAATGAAGATTAACATTATTCAAAAATTAGAATTTGTAAAAGTAAATATCTAACATGTATAAAATATTTTAAATTTTGAGTGCTCTGTAATTCAATTCCACCTCAAAAGTTTGAAGTCAGTATACATATTTTGAAACGAATCAATAATTAACATTGACATTCATATATTTGTGTTGTGATATTAAAATTAATTATTTATTTGATATGGATTTATCAAATACTAGAACAATAGCATTTATACGGTATTTAGTTTAAGAGATTTTTATTAGTTGTTAAATGACAATTTTAGGTTTAATCGATTAAATCAACTATACAAAAACATACACTTTTATTTTAAGTAATTCAAATAACGGCTATCCAAAACCACATACCAACGCGTGTGTGTATATATAAGAGAGAGAGGGAGGAGATGATATTTTCACCGATATACTTTGTATTGATTTGTTTATGTGTAGCATACAAATGTATATATATTCTGATTCTTTTTTCTTTGGTGCAAATTGGTTTTGATATTGTACAAGTTGCACGGTACTGCTGTCCTTCTCAGAATATTTGTCAATTGCCACGTACTGCCCCTCACATATCCATATATGCATGCTGCTATTTTCTCCGATTAAAAGTTGGAAGCCTCCCCCATTTTGAAATTTGCTTCATAAGAGCTTGTATTTGGTTAGACTGCATATACATTTTTTGAAGAACTAATTGATTAGAATTCTACAAACTATGTCATCCCTTCATTAGAAGAAGAAAAAAAAGTTGTAACCTTTAGACTTATGCAGATAACATTCTTTTTTTTTCCCCCTGAATATAGTGTTGAACAAAAAAGATAAAGTAGGACATTTTGTAAGGAGTAGAAAAACCGCAACTGTATAAATAGGAACAATTATTAATTAGCTAGTAATTGAACTATAAATAGAAAATAAAGTGACAATGCATAAAAACAAGATAAGTAATGTAGGGTGATGTACCTTTCTACACATTTTATCTCCTCATTCCATCTTCAATAACTGGTGCAACTTGATATACTGCTGTTGCCGTCTTTTGCATCTCTATATTCTCCTTCCAACCTACATAAATTAATATATATATATATATATATATATATATATTAAAAAATATTTTGAATTTTAAATATGGTCAGTTTGACCATAATAAAAAAAAGTCAAATAATGACAAAGAAATGGAACAGTAAAAATTAATTAATAAGGTAGAGAAAAGAAATAACAGACTAACCAAGAGGGACTTCAAATCCGTATGTACCGACCTCACGAAATTCTTGACACAAAGCACAAGGCTCACATAGAGCATGAACGAGGCAATCGTATAACAAACTCCCTTTTAACTTGTACTTTTCTCTCATTTTATTACGATACCATCCCCCAACTATTCCCGTTAATGCTCCTGCCGTTTCTACTCCACAAAATATCTTTACTTTTCCATATAACATGCATCCTTCCCAACACGCTGCATATATCCATCCGATTTTCACTTACAAATTAATTAAACAACCACGTCTATTAAAAACTAGAAAACAAGAAATAAGTTATTGTTTTCATTAACAATCACTTATTTACGCTTATTATGAAATTTATCTTTCTTTTGTATTCTTTTATATCAAGTTAAATTATGACTGTTTTCATCGGTAATTATTTATATTCAGTTGTCCCTAATTTTAATTCTATGGTATGATATGTTTGTCAAAATATAAAAAAGATACTTACGTACGTACATGTTTGTCCTTCATTTATGATTTCTGCGATTTGTCCGAATGTCACTCATGGGCAAAACGCTGTAATCAAACCTGGGATAACATGTTTTATTAACGAGAAACATATACTCATAATTCAAGATACTAGTTAGCTTCTTCAAATTAAATAAAAATGTTTATGTAATGCAATTTCTCAAGTTATAGCATAGTAATGTCGTAATTCACGTACATACAATTTCTTAAATCCGATGAACATTCAAATAAGCCCGTGGACCAAGAGCGTTGATAACCCGGGTAACATAACCATATGGCTGGTCCGTGGGGATGTTGTAGGGCCCAGATAAATAATATTGTTGAGGTTGCAACGGAAACGCCATGGGTTGAAAATGTAGAGGTGGTGGCATGACCATGGGTTGGTGGTATTGTATTGGTAATGGTGGTGGCGGCGGCATATGGGGGAGGCCTAGCGACGGTGGCAAAGGTGATGGTGGTGCAGAAACTGATGATGGTCGACATTATTGGAGGCGGTGATGGCGACGACAAGGTTAAGAGAGGCGACGGTGTTATTAATTGTTGAACATAGTTGTGTTGTGAGATTCCATGATGAAAAATTAAATAATTAGGGCTTGCATATAGATATATACTTCGTAACTATTAAAGGAGGAGAGAAAATTTGATGGGGATGACGAACAACTAGCTAGAAAAAAAATTAGGAATCAGAATACGAAGACGGACTTTGATTTGCAAGAATTTTAGTAGGTAAATGATGTGATATCAATGAATGATGATACGTACAACTGGCTAATTATAAATTTTAATGAGTGGTGTTGTAAATTACACAGCATACATGTATATTAAGTTATATTATGACATCAAGAATGTACGATATATATATATATTTTTTATTTTTTATTTTTTTTAAAATAACAGATTATGTCTATGTACTTACGCACACATAGTACATATATATATATATATTACATAAAAGGTTACTATTTAGATACTCATGCATACAGAAATAAATGACGAGTGAAGCCAATAATCAAATCTTATGTATGAGATATATTCAAAAATTAGAAAAACATAATACTAACACTCTTTTCGTTTCACAACAAAAAGTTATATTTAATATTTTTGTGATATTAATGTTACATGTACGTTTGATTGAGAACTGCATATTTAATTGTGTGTGTTTTTCGGTGGAATCTATCTTAAAAGTTCAAATAATGATAAAATAAGAATTTTGTAACGAAAAATTTTAGAAAATATAGTATATATTATAAAAATGCAAATATAATTTTTTTGTAGAAAAAGTCTCATTTTCAAAAGAAAAAAATTGTGTGCATAAGAAATGTTATGATAAAAAGAAATTCTTCATAAAATAGAAGTGTCAAATACATTAATTTGGTGGTTTGAAGGTTCCCGGCTGTAATGTGTGTAATCGGGGATATAACAGGGGCCGATATATTTAAGTCTATTTTGTCTATAACTCCGTAAGAATGTATGAAGCAAAATAAAATTTAAATGTAATAGTGATGAAGAGGACAGACGAATTGACGAATTACTTATCCGATCCTTCCGTCCCAAGCATATGCTTTTTTCGACCTAAAATTAATTTTCTCATAATTCAACACATATATTTGTGTACTTTTAGTTATGTAATTTGTTGATACTTCTAACATTATTAAAAATTAACTGTCTTGTTGATTCTAAGGGCTAGATGTTTATTTATTTCTTTTTTAATTTATGTAAAAAGGTTAAAAATTATTCTTTGAATTGCGAACTAGATTATTGATTACAAAGATTAAGGTAATGTTTATTTTAGATTAAATTTTAGAGTTTTTATATTTTGATAATATAAATTACATTAATTGAATCTAAAATTTTAAAATTTAAGCTGAAACAAACGCGACTTATATCATAAAAACTAAATTGTTTGTGGTGCATATATTAAATCCCGACGATTTTATAAGCTGTCAAACGATTTTTTTACATTTATATACAAAGTAATTTTTGACATAATAACCACATGTGAGTTTGCGCCACCTCAAATTGAGGAAGAATAAAAATTTAAAAAGCATTGCATGCTAAGTGATAAAACTGTTGCACCAACTATCCTTTCAATTTCCGTCTTGACATATAGTTTGCACACGCATATGTGTGGGCCTTATTTTTAATTTTTTTTTTGGTACAGAATGGGATGCTACGCACCCAAACTTGTGTGCCTTGTTGTATTTATTACTCATGTGAGTTCACCAATTTAACACTAAGATGAGAATTAACTAAACTTTGACGAGATTAAATGAAAATAATAAACGTCAATCAAAATCTAAATATTGATAGAAGACGGTCAATATTAACCGAGAAAATATCAAATCGATCGAGCGAGACGTTTAGCTAAATTTGTAAATACTAACACAAAGTATTAAAAAAAAAAAAGCATATGGGATATGTACATTCCCATACAGGTATGAGACGGGTGAACCGTTTTTAAACTCTCTTTAACGATTCTATCAAATCTATCTCGCCTCATTTCCGTTATCTTAATTTTTTTTAATTTGATTTATTTATTTTTTTCCTTTGTTTTTTTTTATATTTTTCTATTACAAAATTTTCTAAAATCATTAGAAAATATGTTTTTTATATATGTGGGTCGAATACTACGTTAAATGAGATGAGATGATAAATCATATATCCTACCTTAACCCTATTCTATTAAGATGAAAGTAGACGGAGTATTAATGAGTTCGGGTAAAATTATCATCCCTACCCATAACTTTAAAAGTTGTGTTTTTGAAACTACATAGGCAATTATGACTATAGGATTATACTTTTCTGTTCGAAAATTAATGATTACATTAATTCATACAAAATATATCTTTAAAATTCTACAACTTAAAATATTATTTTAAAGTTAAATATCATGAAATATATGAAAAAATTATTCTTGAATACAATTTTTTTATTTACTTAAATTTATATAACACATAAAAGTATAAAACTTAAATAATATTATATTAAAATATAGCTCTAATTTTTGAAACCAGTTTACTAAATGCTGTGAGCATAAGAGCATGTACCTCAATAGCAATGTTATCAAAATCGGACTGATCGATTCGACCAGTTTAATTATAAACTGGTCATGAATTTGTCGATTTCATTAAAATTAGCGGTTCAGGAGAAAACTGAGAAAAAATTGGTGAATCGATTAAAATCAGGTTTTTTTTTAGTGAATTTTCTCATTTTATTCTTTAAAAATGTGTATTTTATTTTTTTGTGAATCAGTGAACTGATTTAATGAATTTTAGAATATTTGATAAAGTCATTTTAATTATTAAAAATTTAAAACTTATTTTTAATAAATTTATAAGAATATTTATAATTTATATAACATTTTTAAAAAAATAATAATAATTCAATTGAATAATGAATTAATAATTTTATCGATTTATGTTCGATTTAATCATGATAACATTGTCCGATGGCCCTTTTATCTGTCAAAAGGGACGTTGATTCTGTGTCGATCTCACATGCAGATTGAATAGACTAAAGCTTTAAGCCCTATCCGCCAAATTGACCACGTCCAGTGGTCTGCCACAAGAAAAGTACTTGTCTTTACACTAAAAATAAAAATAATTATAATTATTAAAAAAATCTTGGTAATCTTTGTTCCACAGTCCACTCTACTACTACACCTTTGGCAATCGATAATAATTGCACAAGCAGTATGTTTCTTCAGGAAAGATAATGACGCAGGACGCAGCCTCAGTTTTTCAAAAGATAATTTTAGTACCATAAAAAATATATATAATCATTGTAGAGGCTAAGAAATGATTGTAATCAGAATAATAAAATTATTTAGTTCGGTTTAACTAGTAGTATTCAACAAAAATTCTCATTAAAATGAGAATTTGAATTTTGTTAGTTGTATTTTTTGATGAGTAATCTGTAAATATCACTGTAAACCAATCGGTGACATGCTCTGACTATGAACTAGAAGAGTCTCTCTTCACTTAAATATTTTATAAATCAAAAAATAATAAAAATAATAATAATAACACTAGCATAACATTGTAGTTTAAAACTAGTTTATAAATTTATAATTATTTTATTCTCAAAAATATATCCCATGAGAGGATGTTTCTTCTGATTGGTTAAAACATTCTTCGTGTTTTCTATTCAATTAATAATTTAGTATCAAGTATACAACATTTTCTCAAAAAGTAGTGATACAACACTTTGAATTTGATTTTGTACTTTCATCATCTATCTAGTGAATAAAATTTATTTTCGGAACTTGGAGAAAACTCATTTTCGGAATGATGGACTTTAATTAACCTAAATTCTAGAATATCAAAAAGTATAACGAGTGTGAGTATACTTTTTTCAAATTCCACAAGAATGAGGTACCTACTCAATGATGACAAACAAATAAAGAAGTATGTTTTCTCTTAATTCTTGGACGTTATTTTTTATTTCTTTTTTTTATTTGTACTGTAACCAAAAAAATATGTAGTTCTTTGTGTAACTTACGCTAGGCTTATCACCCCATAATATGTGTATTCTTGCGATTTAACAGCGCAAATATATTGTATGTCTAATATATAAAATGTTAAAATTTGATTCTAATATATAATTAATTGATTGTTATTCATTTCAATGATTAATACAACAAACTATAGGCAGGATTTGAGAAAGTGAAAATATTGTTATTAATATTTATTAGTAAGTTTGGGCACACGCTTATGCGTGTGCAAAATGTATACTAATTTTTCGCTAAATTTATATAAATTGATATGATTATACTATTGAAGGAAAAAAAAATTAGGGGGTAAATTATAGAATTTAAAAAGTCAAAAATAAATATAAGATATAATTTTTATATAATGTATATGAGTGTTTTTAGAATATAAAACGATGATCCAAAAACACCATGAAGTTATTGATAGAGTTGGTCTCTTGATATAATAAAGATTAATAATTAGTAACAAAATAAAATTTGAAGTTTATAATTTTGACATGAATATTTTAAAGTTTTTTATTTTAACTTAGAATTTGAATAAAACTAAAATGATCTACGAAGTACAATAAAAACTCTATAAATTAATATTCTCGAAACTAGAAAAATTTATTAATTTAGAGAGGTATTAATTTATTTATAAATTAATAATTTATTAATTTAAAGAGATTTTTTTTAATTCAATATATACATAGAAATCAATAATATATATTATAAAAAATTATTTATTTAAAATTTTGTTTTAATACGACACGAAACTTATAAGTGTAATGAGAAAAATAAGAGATGAAATTCACCTAAATGTGAATTTAAAAAAAAAATAACAACAATTGGTTCATATCTTAACGTATCTTAAATATATATGTAATTTTAAGAAATTATTAATTTTTAATATTGTTGGAACTATATTTTAGTATAAAATCTTTCTAAAAATTATTATCTTATTAATTTATTAAAATTGTTTATTTTTTGAACTGACTCAATTTAGAATCGAAATAAATTATTATCTTATAAAATTTATTAATTTATCGAGTATTAAATTATAGAGGTTTTAGCATATAATCATTTAATTATAAAAATTTGGAATTAGTGTCTGCTGACAATAAGTTGAGAATCCCAAGTAAACCCAAATTCCTTGAGTACCTTATCATATTTATATTCTAGTACCACCTTTTCCCCACTCTCGTTTGTAGACTTAACTTTATTCTTAATTCGCAATATTATAACGGAGTGGGCTCATATATATTTGTTCTGTCTGTACCACAAATAATGGAGCTAATTATGTTATTGCAATTAAAATCTGTTTATTTATTCGTAATAATATAAAAAAAATTACAGGTAAAAAATTAAGGATCAGATATTTGATGCTTATTTTCCTGAGCAGGTTCTTTCTTTCTACGTGGGTCAACAGAATATGATACCCTCCTTTTCCTTTCTCTCCTTTTATTTTCTTTCACTTTCTCGGTACAACTCTCTTTTCATTTATTTTATTTAGTTTAAAAAGGTAAAACGCAGAAAATCTCGGAGTTATAGAAGGACAGATGGTATAGTCTTAACATCCTATTGTAAACATTTACACATTTTTATTTAGTTACCAAAGCGTTTACCATTACATAATGATCTACGGAGTTATAAATACAAATAATTTAATTTTATAAAAATTAAATACTTAGTAAAACTATATAAAAATATTTTATTGGCGAATATATGTGGTATTTTAAAAGAGAAAAATAAACTGACATATCACCAGAATTTCTCAATCTAGGTTGATAGAGATGGTTTATAATACGAAGAATTCAATACTCCGTAGTCCATACTTATTTCAACGGAGCCGTTTCAAAGACACTAAAATTTTAATTCAAAATATTTATTTTGGCATTAAATCTCACCCTTCATTTATTGTGTGATGATCTGAGTAATATTGTTTCAGTTTATAAATAATGTTAGTATGAACAAATTATTTAATCTCCATTTTATATTTTTATCTTAAAATCATTATTATTAATTTTGATATATTAAATTTTAAATTGAGAAAACTCATTTGAATTATATCTATTTATCCAAAAAAATTTACTACTATTTATAAGTTAGAAATATAATTTTGGACGTATATATGTATATATAGACACACGTACAAGTAGGGATGACAACTTGACTCAAACTCATTAAGACTCTTCTAAACTATAACTCTAATGAGATCCAATTATTTACTTATTAAGACTTTGCCAAACTTTGATTCTAGAGTATGAAATTTACCATTTCACTCTGTTTAATTTCGATTCTGACTCGCTTATATGTAAAATATATTTTCTAATAATTTTAAAAAAATTTATAAGAGAAAAATATAAAAAATTAAAGAGAAAAAAAAATAAATTAAATTAAAAAAATAATCGAAATAATGAGACTGAAACAGATGAAACGAATTTGAATTACTATAAATATTTAACGAATAGAGTTCAAAAATGACTCAAGTCCCGTACCCGTACCTTTGTCATCCGGGTACAGAGTGAGTGAGATTGCGTGGTTTCTCACAAACCTACTCTGTCTGGTGTTCTCCTCTCGTTAAAATTAAATTAAATTTAGGTTTTGTTGCCTCGAGGGTTTAGAGAGAGAGAGAAAGGAGAGAGAGAAAGGAGAGAGAGTTCACACCATCTTCATCGTTCTTATCCATGGCGGAAGAAAACGTTATTGTTTCAGTTCCGACCGATTTGCCCGTGAAGAGGCCTCGAGAATGTGAAGATAACGGTGTCGTTTCTGTTGAAATGGAGGACTCCAATACCAATACTAAAGAGTCTTCTGATTATAACATATCTGCTGTTATTCCTGGTTGGTTTTCGGAAATTAGCCCAATGTGGCCTGGTGAGTTTCTCCTACTTTTTTCGTACATCCCCTTTTTTTTTCTCCAGATACTCGTATTTACATATAAATAATCGATTTTATGATAATTTTTTATTTTTTTTTATGAGCTGGATTTTTTTTTACGATGCTTATTCAAATTTAAATTAAAGGGTGCTATTTGGAACTGATAATTTTTATTTATTACTGTGAGATTCTTGTTTATGTTTGCTTTGATGAATTTTTTTGCTGGTTCTGACCTTTTTGTTTATGGAAGAGCATTTTTTGCTGGTTTTAGCCTTTTTGTTTAAGCGGTGGGTGTTTGTGTTTGTATATACGGAGTATGATTTTTGGTTGTCCCTCCGTTGTATTAATGGGGTTACTTGTTTCTGATTTTGCCTATATTCAGATAGTTGCAGAAATGTTTCTTTCGAAACAGGGGAAAGCAGAACATTTGCACTTGGAATATGCTTCCTCTGTACTATATTCTTTATTTATTAGCTGAAATTAAGTGTAAATGCTTATGAGAAGTAGAAAGAAAGGCACTTGGTTTTATTTGTTAACAATTTTTATAGTTTCTGGTTGAATTGTGTTGTCTTATTCTAACTTTAATGTATCTTATATCGTTGTCACTTTATTTTATATGGTATTGGTTCAGGTTGAAAATGAAATATTGAGATATATCTGTAATCTAGTCTAAATTATCTAATACAAAGTTACAAGCAAAGTATGATTTCATCCGTTGGAATGTAACCAGTGGGAGAGTGCATGACTGGGAAAAAATTTCGCTGGAGTGATCGGCAGCTGTAGTAATCACCATGTTTTGAACAAGAAATCACCTTTGTTATGTTTGTGCTTGATAAAGTTCAACACTAGGTAGTGAGTAACAGGTATTATTTTAGTGGCAGGCTTTTTTCATGTGAATAAAGCTGATGAACTTTATAGGCTCGTTGATTTTTCCCTCTTCCTAAATTATGTGACAACTGAGTCGGATCACTGAACGATGGACGGAGTGGAATACATATTTTCATGATTTTTCCTAACTCAAGTTTCACTTATGAGTATTCATGATTTACACAAGAAATTTTTGCTTTCGATTAGTATGTAGTAACCTGAGACGAACATTTGCAGGTGAAGCACACTCATTAAAAGTGGAGAAGATCTTATTCCAGGGGAAGTCTGACTACCAGAATGTTATGGTATTTCAGGTATGTATTTGTACTAGAAATCAGATATACTCACAACCCTTTTAGGAGGTGCCGTTCTATTTTATTAAACAGAACACTCTAGACATTGTTATTTTTTATGGTACTTCTCTTTTTCAAGATTTAAAAATGTAATGAATTAAAGTCTTTATGTTTATGGGTGTTCAAATCTTATTTTTTATTTTTTTAGAAAAATGTCTATTCGAATGCAGGTTGTGTTGCGAGAATATGTATACAGTTTGAAAACAGTATTATCTGTTGCTGAATAGTTTTGTGCTGAATCTTACTTTTGCAGTCTTCAACATATGGAAAGGTTCTTGTATTAGATGGAGTTATTCAACTTACAGAAAGGGATGAATGTGCATATCAAGAAATGATCACACATCTGCCACTTTGTTCAATTCCAAATCCAAAGAAGGTCTTGATTAACATCCTCATTGAACTTCTGAACCAGAAATATATAGTACTAATTTAGTGTTAGTCAAAATATCTATTGATTCATTCGTATGCATAACTATGATGCTCAGATTTAATTATATTGGCATTACCGCTATCATATTCTCTCCTCTCTCATTCACATGAACTGATTTATGTTCTTTAAATTATTTATGGTATCACAAATAACTATAGTTTTTTTATTGTACTTGCTACTCATGTATCTTCCATATTCAGGTTTTGGTCATTGGTGGAGGAGACGGTGGTGTCTTACGTGAGGTGTCCCGCCATTCTTCTGTTGAACAGATTGATATCTGTGAGATTGATAATATGGTGGTTGAAGTGAGTCATAATGATTTCTCGAACTTCTTTCCATGTTTGTCTTGCAAAAAATTCCATTATGTTCACTTGAAACACAGAAGATACATGCGTGTGTGCGCCCGTGCGTGCGCGCCTTTTTTATATACTCACTATGGTTACTCTATTATGAGAATATATCTGGGCATCTGCGTCTTTCAGAGTAAAATTTTAGAAAACTAGTGGCTAGACATTCTTAAATGTGGACTTCTACTTTTTGACTTTGGATATTTTCCAAGCAAACTTATAAATTTTTTCTGCCTTTCAGGTTTCTAAACAATTTTTCCCTGACGTAGCTGTTGGATTTAGTGACCCGCGAGTGAATCTCCATATTGGAGATGGTATATCCTCCATACCCCAATTTCTGTCTTTCCTTTTATGGTCACCCATACTGCCATACCTGAATTTCTTATTGGGCTTTCCCTCAAATCTGTAGGAGTTGCTTTTCTGAAGGCTGTTCCGGAAGGAAGCTATGATGCAGTTATAGTGGACTCGTCTGATCCCATAGGTAATTGTGTGAACAGGGAGTGAGCTGTACTTGTATAGTTTATTCACTCTTGTAGAAACTAGTATCATGAATTCTGAAATTAATTTTTTGAATCACTCAGGTCCAGCCCAAGAGCTTTTCGAGAAGCCCTTTTTTCAGTCAGTATCCAAAGCTCTTCGTCCTGGAGGAGTTGTCTGTACCCAGGCCGAGAGTATATGGCTTCACATGCACATCATTGAAGATATTGTTGCTAATTGCCGCCAAATATTTAAAGGCTCTGTCAACTATGCCTGGACTACAGTTCCTACATACCCAAGGTATGCACAGAGACACACATGTACAGCCATATAACCTTCATCAGTTTTCAGTGCATAACTAATACTCCCTAGTAAGGAGGAAATATTTCAACACATGGGGCCATGGGGGTATAACTTCATCAGTTTCTGATATTTGGTGCATCTTGTATAACATGTTCCCAAGACCATCTTGATACATTTCAACTTTCACGATATTATTCTTGTGATTATTTTGCAGTGGGGTTATCGGTTTCATGCTTTGTTCTACTGAGGGGCCCTCAGTTGATTTTAAGCACCCTGTCAACCCAATAGATGCAACTGAAAGCAACTCAAACCGTCCCCTGAAGTTCTACAACTCAGAAGTATGCCTCTCTCTCTCTCTCTCTCTCTCTCTCTCTCTCTCTATATATATATATATATATATGTCTCAGATAGCTATAGTTGTTTGCTTTCAGTTATTTTATCTTACTTTGCCCATTCACGTTTTCTTGCTACCAGATTCATACTGCTGCTTTCTGTCTGCCGTCATTTGCTAAGAAGGTGATTGAGGCAAAGGCAAAATGAGAGAATTCTTGAAGCCTTTGAGGATGCAGGACTAAGCCGTTGTGGAGTTCTTGTTTGTGTTCTTAATGAAGTGGTTTATCTATAGAATGGATATTATAATTAGAGTGGTCCATTTAAGGCAACACTCTCTTAGGCTGTTTTAAAATCAGAGCACTGTAAGGTTATGGAGAGTTTAGAAAGCAAATTTCATCTTAGAACAACATATCCAGATTAATTTCGGTCCAGTTGTCCCAAGTACAATGACATTTCATAAATTTTATTCTCTGACAGAGTTTAGCTTCTACCCATTAGTTGTGGGTTGGAGTTTTTTGGTTTTAAATTCTCCAAGAGCGCAAAGTAGAATTAGTCATTTTTAGATGAGTTTTCTAGTGGATGAGATAGGGTACATGATTTGATTTTGCAAGCGGTTCGGTATGAATGAAGAAATTTCGAACAAAAGGGTCAGAATTCAGCTGTTAGTTCAAGAGAAAAACTGAAAATAATAATAATAAAAATAAACCATCGTCAATGCATTTATATAAATAGCAATCCAAAAGAGAAAAAAGATGTGGGGTCATTGTCTGCTTAGTTAATTAAGCATGGGCTAATTCATACATTTTTTTATGTTCTATTTTGTTTATTGTACTTGTATGCGTCGCGTTAGTGCGTGTAGTTTGTTATCCTCGTATATCACCATATAACATGTTATAACAGCCTCAATCACTAATAAGTTGAAAGTATCAGAGTATTTTTTTCCAGCCTCCTGGAAATATCATGAATTGAACCTACGTACCATTACTTAACTTCCAGTGTTTTGGAATGTAATACTTTCTCAGCCAATCTTTAAAGAGTTGCTAAAAATGACAATTCCCATTAACCTAATTCCATTCTTTGGACATTTCCTTGCTGGTGATTTCAATGGGATCTCGGTCAGATTTGGCAAATGGGTAGTTAAAGTGTTACCTAGGAACTTATCCATCTGTTACATATAATTCCTTCATTACTTTATATTCCCCCATCCTCTGTTTGCAAGCAGACGATCTCTAATGTTGTGCCATGGAGGGACGCTACTGTGATTAACACGATCCCATCAACGAGGTCTCTCCAGGCCAGATCTCCATCTTACATCCAAAGGTCTGCTTTTACTTCCTATCCAAGATCTCCATCTTACATCCGAAATGTCTCCACGCCACATCTGGCAAATGGTTTCTTCTCTGTTACATATCATTCCTCCATTACCTTATATTCCCCCATCCTCTGTTTCAGTCTATAACACACCGGCTGGCTGCTGTGCAGCAAGATACAACAAGTAGAGTTGACAAGTGAACAAAAAAAATTCTTATCTTATGCCGCCGGAAAATTGCAATTGGTCCGCAGTCCTTTCTCTTATTCAAGCATTTTATCCTCACAAAAGGGGTGAAGATTCTTCGTGGCTTCCTTTGGAAAGCTCCATCATTGCAGACTCATTGATGGAAAGTCATCATCGATCCTAAAATGTTCACACTATATTAACAAAAGTTTGTTTTTCCCATTATCTCCTGAAGCTTTTAATCACCTTTTCTGTCCTATACTCACTTTTTAAAAAAATTATTAAACACTTTCTTAAGCATGTAATCAGTTTGTATTTATACAATAACTATTTTCAACTTATTTTAAAATCTAAAAGCTATTCCAATAGATGAATGTCAAAAAAAAGAACCCCAAGAAACATGACTAGTCTATAGTGTGGGAGTAAAGTTATTTTCTTCATTGCAAGTGGTACCGAGTGGGAACAATGGTTTAGAAGAAGTAATTGCTCGGCAAACAAAATACGGGTCCAAACCTTTTCCGTTCCACAGGAGTTCAATTCCTTAGATTTCACGAGTTTCTGGTTTTTAATCTCTTTTCACAATTCGATTTCATCTGATGAGTAGCTGTTCAATTCCTTCAGTGTCATCTGATGAGCCGAGCAACTCGCTCGCTAGCATAATATATGAACGTCCCGTTCATCAAGTGTGAGAATATACCCTACGAGAGAAGCTTCCAAAATAATTTTAAACAAAACGGTTTTGCGAATGTATCCCTTCATCCGATGAAACTCCATCTGTCAAGTTCCATTTCATTATTTTCCTTTGTACATTTATTAAATTTTAAAATGTAGATTATTTATGCATTTCATTTGTTTTGATCCATAGAGAACTTGATATTGTAAACTACATAAAATTTGCAACAGAATAAAGTTAAATAATCTCCAAAACTTTCGTCACAATCTTTCTATTGGTATATTTGCAGATTTCTGAATCTATGTTCTTTATAAATTAGATAGTATTGGTTCATTGGCTAACCAGCGGCGGCAAACATTAGCAAACTCTATTAATATACTACAAGTAAAAAACTTCGGTGAATTTATATTACGATTCACATTCCAGAAAAACACAACATTATGGACAAACGAAATGGATATGTTTTTCTCCCCTTTAACCTTCTCTTGTACCAGGACGGGAAAATACAGTAATATTCATAGTTGAATTCAATTTTAGTACGACAATCATTAAAACAATTATTACCTACAAAATTTTCAAATTTAACATCCGTTGAAATTTCAACAAAAATCGAATGGATTGATTAGTAAGGGGCTCGGAGCCCAACCTAATCAGCAAGTCCAGTAAAAGTGGAAATCAAGAACTAAATCCTAGATACCAAGATGAAACTTCATCAAAAATAACCACAAAAGTTGAGCATATGGGAGTGACAACCTACTCGCAAGAAGGAACACAGGTATTAAAAGTCTGCCACAGTTGATGTGAGCAGAAACTCAAAAATGCGTTTCAAACTCAGGATATCGTTTAATTACATTAACCTAACGTTCAACAATTAGTACATGACAGAAAAGGCGCAGCATGTTGTCCGATAAGCATGAGCAATCTCACAATTGGGATAGCAAAACACGATGGGGACCTTGGCAAGTGCTCAAAGCAGACACAATGTCAAGCATTTATCCATTCATGGTAAATGAAGACGTGGCCTGAAAGTCAGGCAGGTATCTTTGCAGGAGTACAAGTGCAGAAACAGATGCCTTCTAAAGGTTATACTCAAAAACAGCAGCTCAACACAACTGCAATGAATTCACTACGGCAGCTTGAAACAAAGCTACGCAGTGCAACAAACAGCAACAATCTTCTTCCACCACCAGGCAGAAAAAGGTTCAAGGTACAACATAAGAAGCTTTGTTGAATACGACATATGGCTTGACACAGAAAAGTTTAGAACCTTTGCAGTTACTATTGTGATTAATGCTCATTAAAGCACGCATGTAGGCGCTGATTTGATGCAGAGAAGCAGGGTTGAGTATTACCATATATGACTTTAGGTGCAGTAGGCAGCTAAACATGGCCATCTTAGGCAACCGTATCACCTCAAAATAGAAAATAATAAACTTCTCAGATTCGTCTAATTCATGGATAATATCATGGAAGGCCAAAATGGAACACAAATATCAGAAGTGTAAATGATATTAGCCATGAAATTGACCTCCAAGTTTCATTGGCTCGAATAGAACAAGCCAAAGCAGAAAAAGTGGAGTCCAAATCCTCCCTTCTGGTGACAAATTCGAGCAGCAGCATCCAAAGCCAAGTTCAAGACATATCCAATTTGTCATGACATGTTCTAAAACAACACAAATCTGTTTTTTTACCAGACCTATCAGAACTAGTTACAATAATCTCATCACTGGTGTTTGGCATATTGCATCCACTCCTGCTCCAACTTTAAATTCTGCAAAAATACTCACATAAGTTAGATGCACTAAAGACAAAAAACTAAAGATGTAGAGAATTCAACTCCACATCATGCAAATACAGTAGATCTCGTCAAAAATTAAAATTAGATCCTTTTATCTTGCTCACTCTGGAGAAAGCTGGGTATTACTATTCTGTTAGAAAAATATTTCTTTCCTCTTAATTTTCTCTGCTTTAATGCCCCATACGGGCTGAGGGGAAGGAGTTGCAAGTGTCGGAATTGTTTTGGTAAACAGTTCTTGGGGCAAGAAAGAAGTTTGGGATCAGGTACATTACTAAGATAACTGATATTTTAAATTCCAATGTTGCCAATAACAAAATACACAATGCAGCAGGACATGAACTGTAAAGACACTTGCTTTAAACTGGATTGATGAAATATGAAGCAAGTCCGTATCTAACAACCACATGCATCGGCATATCTAACCAAAGGAACAATCATATGCTGATAACATGTAGCCAAGGTCATAACAAGGTAAGATGGTGCACATACAAATTGTGTAAACAATGACTGATGCATGCACCAATTTGAACAGAATTAACTACAACTACACTACATGATATTTATGAATGATATGTGAAAGGAATTGAAGATAACATACCCATTGGCATATGATGAATCATGATGACCACGACGATATGGAGGAGGAGATCTGCTGATGCTCCGACCTCGGCGAGGTGAGATGCTGAGACGCCTGGGTGGTGACCTCCTTCCACGTGGACTATAACGAGGACTGTAACTCCTGAAGCAACATGCAAATGCTATGAGCTAATATTTATTATACAAGACCATCTCAAATTCTGGTGGGCAGCGGAAGGAGGTAACCGGTGAATGAGGAAAAAGCAGAGAAAGCAGAAGTTTGATTACAGGATTTTCTGGACAAGCTGCTACACAGTACATATTCTTTTGTATATCTAAATTGTGCCATAATATGCCTTGCATGTTAAAACAAAATATATCTTCTATTATCCTTTTTCTTCTCGAAATAAATGAATTCACAAGTGAGATGCTTTCTACAGATAATCTACTTCAGAAGCCTAGAGCTTTTGCAAATGCTACCTCCTACAGGGAGGGAGCGCAAAAAGCAGAAATTTGATTCTGGTTTTTTTTCTTTTTTACGTGCATCTGAGCTGGCATAAAATACACATTTATTCTAGTATCCAAGTTGTAGCCCAATAAGATTTACATGGACGATCTTCGGGAAAGGTTTGTTGGTTTAAATTTTTATAAAAACTATATAGGTAATTAAAACAAATTCAAAAGCGGGTTGTCATCAATGGTATAATTGTCTAGAGGAGCCTGAAGTCCTTGCAAGTTGCAAATGTTATCTATAGCAGTTCTTTTCGTACTTGTGGTTATTACAGAATCAAAACAGATATGATCCTTGGTAGTTAAAAAAAATTGTTTTAAGATCACCTAAAGAACTGCCAACTGATTAGACAAGCTAATTCCAAGTCCCGCATAAGTCCCATAGGAAAACATGTGGTAGTACCAGATTCTTTAAGGAAACCTCTACGTCCACATGTATTTTTGAAATTTCTACATGTGAGCCCCAATGCAATAATTTCTTGTACCATATGCATCAAGGATTATACAAATGTGAGGTCACATACTCGCATGTGGGAATATCAAAAATCCATGTAGAACTTATCAATTTGCTTACGTTTACAGAAACAGCATGACGCAAGAATCCGAGAGTTATTAGCTTGGAGGGGGGTGGTTGCTGGACGTGAGAATTTTAGAACATACAATGGCACATCATATTACAATTTAAGTATATATTAACCATGCAACATGATTACCGCAATAGTTCAGAAAATAGCTACCTGCGCCCATAACTTGGACTCCTACGGCGTCGAGGACTGGGGCTTCTACGATGTCCACTTCCTAAGCCTCGTGGACCAACACGCAAGCGACACTCTCGAGCAAAATGGCCAGGCTCCCCACATTCATAACACTTCTTATCATCACCTCCACCACGTCCACCACGGTTGCCACCACCTCCCTTTGAATTGTGCGAGAGCTCCACACGCCAACCATTCTTCCCTGTAATTTCAAATATATATACTTAAGAACACGTATAATTACCAAGCAGTTAATAAAATGTAAACCAAATCCCTTACATAACACCCACGAAGCAACTTATATAGATCCTAAGCAAACTTACATATGGGATTTATGGTGCGGCAAGGATGCATCACTTATTAAATTTATTTATGTACTTATAGAATATTTTCTCACATGATTAACAAAACACTTCATCTGTTTTCTACTTTTCTCTGGCGGATTTGATGAACTCCATATATTTACTGTTGCCTCATGTAGTTTCACTAAACAGGTTTCGTTCCCCTCCATTATTATGAGATTTACCATTGTATTTCCTTACTTATAACATACGAGCGTGCTTCTTCTTCATTTTTTCCCCTAATAATTCTGGTAACTTAAGAACTTGGAACGATTTGCAGACTAAAGAAAACAAATATACAAGTATTATGATAAATAAAATTAAGGAAAAAATGGCTCATTACGTACATATCACTACATCAGGGTAGCTAAAGAAAAGATAGAAAAGATCATTACATCAGGTAGCCAAAGAGAAGATTTGACAATGAAAACTCAGTTCTTAAACTTGATATATCACAACCATTAGCATATTAGAACCGGTTTTGTCCATTCAAGTAGCCAGCATATGAAGAAAGAATAAGCAAAAGAGAAGTAGGCTGATATGATGATATGATGTTACCATTGAAATAGCAAAGAAAAATCCTGTCACAGACTCACAAGCCACCCGTGTTAGCATAAATACAATATATACTTGCACAAACTAAATAAATATAATTTGAATCTCTATATGCTTGTAATATATAAAGTTAAATAGGCACCAATGCAATCAATTTCTAACAGATAATTTCATGAAACTAAATGTTGTACCGACCATCCAATGCACGTATTGCGTCTAGAGCATCCCTGCTATCATCAAACTCAACAAATGCATAACCAGGTGGTCTTCGAGCAACCCACACACTGCAGCCATTGTATTGAGAAATAGACCAACAGACAAATATAAAAAGCCAAAGCTTTGTTCAATAAGCATTGTCACCATAAAACGACAGTAGCTCTGTTGTGATCCTAGAAGAGCCCTATCACAAAAACTACGATTGTAACACGATGGATGCATGAGATATTATTTTCCAGAAATAAAACACAAGCTCTTCTCAAAGCAAATATATACAGAAAATTCAAATCTTATAGGATATATCTATGGGTATAATCAATTATTAAAACCGCACAATTTGTTCATAATATAGACATCAGAGATTGCTGATCCTCCAAAAATGTCCAATACTATTTATTAATAGGGTGAAAAATTTACCTTTTCAGAACACCGTAAACACGAAATTCATCTTCGAGTTCTCTCTCAGAAACTCTTGGATCCAAATTCCCGACATAAACTCGAGACATTGTCCCTTGCATAATCACCACAAGCCAAAACCAACCAATCAGTAAATTTCCCTTTAAATATAGTACATTACCTTCGAAAGGTTGAAGCTAAGTAGCACGATTATGCTTTAGTTACAGAAGATAAACGAAACCTAGGTTTAAATCTGTTGGTTTTTATACTGAAAAGGTGGGAAATGAGATCATACCTTCCACACAACAGAACGAATTTGATTAAATCGATACTCCGAAGAAGGAAACCAGTGAAACCCTAACGGCGAAAGAGTAAAGAAGTCGAAGTTATTATTGTGGGTTTGGGAGTTGCGAAGACTTTGAATGAAATAGAAAAGAACAGACGGCTCCGGTCATGTTGAATACGACGAGAGAGGTTTTTTGGAAATTTTTATTTTGTTATTTCTTTTTGTTCGGAAATAGAAACTATTTTTCAATATTTGTTGTATAATTGAAATTTTAAAATTAGGAAAATATTTTTCTACACCTTTTATATTTATTTTTCTAAAAAAATTACAAAATTAAAAAAGAAGAGAATATTTTCTAAAAATTAACTTAAAATATTACTATTCGATTAAATTTATCACCATCTTATCATTAATCACCGACAACGTCTTACCGTCACCACTCTCTATAGATATCATCAATGTCGTCTCCCACTATCACCATCATTATTCAGACATCGACAACACCACCATTGTTGTCAATAAATCTGTCACCATATTTGCGATCATATATCTCCTATTAAAATAATATTTCATTTTGGAAACTCAATTGTCAATGAGAAATAATAAAAATACAACTAACCACGATTACATATATCAACGAGCAATTGAATTATTAGTTAGATGTATCCTGTTGGATACATTTATTATGTATTTTAGTTGATATTCCGAAAATCTCGCGTCTAGAATTATAACTGTACTCCGTCCTCGGGATGGGTTGGAGTGACTTATCATTATAAACATCTTTCGATGGTGCCCGAAGTTAAACGCCTCTGGCGTGAGAATTAATAAATGTCATTTAGAGAGAATTGATGAACAATCAAGTGTATGTACGTGTAAATTGTATCTAACCATTTTTTACATTTGATTTTATATTTTATAGGGGGTAGAAGTTTGAATCATTCCAATCAGCTACTGATGTGTGTCTCGTCTTGAAAAAGATTTTGGCGGCATCATATGTTTGATACTAGTAAGTTATTCCACATATACAAGTCCGTGCGTGTGAATTTCATGTGGAATTGCCTACGTGGGTTCATCAACACGTGCAGGGGCCATAACTGGGGTGGATCTTGCGGGCATACAACAAAGCAAGTGCGATCGTGTGTCGATCGAAGATAATCGTCGGTCGCGACTCAAGGGTTATGACCGTCGTTTAGAGGGTGGCCACAACCTGCATCACCATCATTAGTTAATTGAATACGGTTAGCATTTATATTTTAAAATTTTAACCTTCAGAAAAATACGTGTAATATAAATTAATTCAATATCATGTTAGTTATTGTAAAATATGATAAAAAATGATCAAGTTATTTTTGTAACAAGGTACTATCTCTGTTCCTCAACAAGTGACACCTAAAAATTTGTTAAGAATAATTTGAACATATTTTGACATTAAAATTATGCATATGTATTTATAATTAAAAATTATAAAAAATGATCTTATTATAAATTGTATAAACTTTTTTATGATTGTAATTTTGTTACATATATATTTATAAAAAAAATATATTTTTAGTCAAAGTTTAGTCATATTGACCTAAAAAAGTCAATAAATACAAATTAAATAGTAATAAAGGGAGTATATACTGATACCCATTGTTTTTATTACAAAGGGGTTATAAATTCGAGGTACATACTAATATTCGTGTATTAATAAAATAAATGTGTTCGAATTCAAAAGGTAAAGATATTCTTAGTTATATAGGTTAGTGTATCAAGGCTTATTTGGGTTTTCAGTTTCTCTCATTTACATAAATAAATATATTTACTTATTTTTCAATTTATCTTTTCGTTGGGCTTTACTATCTTAATTTATATCCCCTTAAATATATTTCTAAATTTGCTTTAGCCACTTATTTGCACGATTATTACTAGTAGATTTAATTTTTAGAAATATGAGTAATTATTTCTAATTATGTAATATATACTCCGTATTATTCTGGTCGACTTGAAAAAGTGAATGAAATTTAAGAGGGGTCACTAACTTTATAATGTTATTTGACATTTTTTTAAAATATATTCTGAATTTGATTATAAAATTTCGTATCAGTTACCATTATTTTATCATTTTTTTGAAGTACCAGAAAGAAAAAAGGACCCCACCTCTGTACAATAATTTTGGTGACCAATCAATGAATATATATTTATAGTCGTGGAGTAGAGGGGTACAGAAGATAATGCTTGCTCAAACCGCTATAGTGATGATGGTCTCGTGTTTGTTTCTGGTATTATTTGTCCGGACAGAGTCACTTGCCGGGTAGTTGGTAAAACAAAGAGCACAAAGATCACTTCATGAACCAATTGGATTTAAAACTTTAAGGGCCCAAAATCTTGAAAATTTGTAACTGGGTTTTGAAAAAGATTGAATATTTGGGTGTTTGGAACTCATTTCATTAATAAATTGTTGCTGAAAAAGATGGAAGAAGAGGACAGGATTACAGAAGCCGGCAGCAGTGCCAGTGCCAGATTGGCCGGAAGTAGCGGCGGCGCAGGTGGGAGTTTCCGGTGGGTTGATGGCAGCGAAGTGGATTCAGAGTCGCCACCATGGTCACTGGACGGTGAATCTGAGAGGGGTAGAGAAGGGTATGGTGGATCAATTAGGAGGAGGCTTGTGAAGAAGCCTAAAAGAGTTGATTCTCTGGATGTAGAAGCCATGGAGATTGCTGGTGCTCATGGTCACCATAACAAGGTCAAAATTAGCATCACCCCTTTTATTCTTTTAATGTTATACCATATAAAAAGTCTCTTTTTATCTTTTGAAATAAGTAACTTTTTTACTCCGTATTGGCTTTTAATTTTTTTAAAAAATAAAATTGAATAGAAATGGGGTTAGTTATGGCTGTAAATGGAATTGATTGATTCAAAATCCTATAAAAAAAGCTTATATTATGTCTATCTGATTAAATGGCTGTTCGGAAACTATTCTTTTTCATAACATTTTTATTTGAAGGTAAAATCTACTGTTGAGCAGCTCGTTTGCTACTTGTTTTTTTCCAGCTTAAAAGTCAGTTTATAGAAGCATTACTTCGTTACTTTCCAATGTAAAATCAGTTTTATTCAATGATTTTGACAATATGTCTGGAAGTAGTCCCGGAGCAGACCCTAAAAGCGGTATGCATATTCATAGCATTAATATCCCCTTTATTATTTTATCTATACCAAATTTTAGTCGACAGTTAATTTTATTTTTCTAAACAAAATTAATTTTTTATAGTTACGAGAAGATTTATGGTTAATTCTAATATATTATTTATAACAAAATAAAGATGGTTGTTCGTATTATAGTTTATTTGATTTGTTGAATGCAACTTTATTTAGCATATTTCATATAAATTACTAAATTATCAATCTTATTTATTTTTATTGCATCTAAAATATGTAACATGCCGATATTATCCGACTTATTACGGTATACGATTCCATTTACACCCTAAGGTTAATTGCAACTTTGTAAGACTATTTTTTCAAAAGGTAAAACGTAAAAAGGGAAAAGTACAATTACATAGGGGAATTTCAATCTTCAGCCCGAAATTAATGTTTACGGGTGCTTCATCAATTTCATTGTCTGTGCTTTACTGGGGTTCTGTTTCACTTACCAGAATCTCTTTGATGGAATAATTTCAACTTCAGTGCCTTACATATCCACTTTGATGATTTGATCCCTTTAAGTTACTAAATAGAACACATAGCTATTTTTATGACTATACGTGTTTTCTGGGAGTCTAGTTTATCTGCTACAAAGTATAATACAATGCCCGTAACAGATCATTACACATGTTATAATTTTTCCCTTAATTGAAAATACCGTATTTGGAGGTGAAAACCTTAAGATGTCTTGTATCGGTAGATGAACCAAGAAATGATACAGTAAACCTAATCCCGTTTTTCTGTAGCCATATATATCTAGCATTTCTAGTTCTCTGTGTATGTTTGAGTGGTGTTGGCAGTGGGGCTTGGTTGAGGACATGGTCGCGACATATTCTTCCTAAAGTTTAGATAAATGAAACCTCTTAAGTTGAAAATTTCCTTAAAGATTAACTGCTCATGTTTGTAATACTGTGTCAACTAAGTTAGTATCTCCGTTTATAAAGTTGGAGGATGGTTCTGTAATCTCCACTAGTGAAGCCATATGAAATTTAAAAAAAAGAACAAAAAAAAAATCATCATCTCTGTCTTTAAGGGATCCACTTTCCGTATTTCGAAGTCTCCTGTTTATTGAATTAGGTTCACTTTTCATCCTTCCTCCTTTACTTTTCTGAACCTAATATTGAAGATAATTTATTAAAAAAAAGGAATTGAAATGTTGATGCTTTTAAGCAAATATTTTCTTCCCTTTAATCTTTATTAATTTTTCAATAAGTAATTTGTCGACACACATACTTGTCCACTATAATGCTGCACATTCTTATTGAATTCCAGTTTTTCATTAATCCAGGATGCCTCTACTTTTCGGACTCTTGCATTGGCTTTTCAAACATTAGGGGTGGTGTATGGTGACATGGGCACAAGCCCTCTGTATGTCTTTTCTGATGTGTTCAGCAAGGTAAAGATCAAGTCAGATGTTGATGTCCTCGGGGCATTGTCATTAGTAATGTACACAATCGCTCTAATACCTTTGATAAAGTATGTCTTTATTGTACTCAAAGCCAATGACAGTGGTGAAGGTATGAGTTTTTATTTGAGAGTGTCTTTTATACCATCTGGTAACTAGGTCATAGTTTGTGACATGCCTCTGAATTTGATTTGTAGGTGGAACATTTGCGCTGTATTCATTGATCTGCAGGTATGCTGATGTTAATCTACTACCAAACCGTCAGCAGGCTGATGAACAAATCTCTAGTTTTAAGCTCAAATTACCCACTCCGGAACTGGCAAGGGCATTGAACATAAAAGAAAAGCTGGAACGCAAATCCTCCTTGAAAACCCTTCTCTTGCTTTTGGTTCTCATGGGAACTTCCATGATCATAGGAGATGGTATACTCACACCAGCAATATCAGGTACAGGCTTCTTTGGAACAACCTTGCATGGTACTGTGAGATTTATGGATATATGTTCAGACATAGCATTAGCAGAATAGTTGAGTGGATTCCCGAATCCTCGACAGATTGATTTGGAAAATCAGGACACATATAAAAAGTCCAGAAATGTATTTGTATTTGCATGTCTAACCAATTCATCTTGTCACTGTGTAAATTGCAGTGTTATACACTTGCACAACATAATTATTCACAGCTAAAGCTTTTAATATAATTTTTGTGGTAACTGAACTCTTTATGAGAAGGATCAAGTGAGTAGGTACAAGATCTCAATTGAAATTATGTTGCAGATCATATATGTTAGTAAAATATTGGTATTTAGGTAGGCATATGTATATCTGATAGACCCATAATTCTACTTATAACAGGCCAAATTTATTATTGTTGTTGTTGGGAATAAGACCTTGACAAATACCAAACCGCAAGCAAAGAGATAATTCAATCACAGAAAAAAACACAAAGATTTACCCTGGTTCACCTAAATCCGGGCTACGTCCAGCCCTGTCTGAATATTATTACTATTGATCCAAGTTTTCCACAAGATACAATTATGGT
>CM025780.1:36263204-36381198 GCA_014636745.2 Centella asiatica | reverse complement strand
TTCCCATAAACACAATAAATCATTGTATTTATAGACCCCAACATAATATTAGAAACCCAAAAGGAATTGGAAAAATAACCAAATCCAAAATCCAATTGGAAACCTATTCTGATTATGAATAGAAATAATGCACATTCCAATAGGAAATAGAAAAACCTATTCCTAATTGGAAATAGATAATGTTGAAGTATGATCCAATTCCAACATTCTCCCACTTGGTGAATACTTCACACATAATGCAGCAGCTCTCATACCCTGAGTCTTTAACCTAACTTCAGAAGTACACCACTAAAAATTCTCCAAAGTAACCGGCTTTGTCAAGAAGTCCGCACAATTTGCCACTGTGTCAACCTTCTTCAAGTGCACCACTTTGTTCTCTACCTTTTCTCGGATAAAGTGATATTGAATGTCAATATGTTTCGTCCTGGAGTGATACGCTGGATTCTTTGCCAAATGTATAGCACTTTGGCTATCACATTTCACCACAACGGATTTTTCCTTAAACTCAAGCTCCTTACACAACCGATGAAGCCATATTACTTCCTTCCCTGCATGAGTTAATGCCATGTATTCTGCTTCAGTAGATGACAAGGCAACCACATTTTGCCTCTTACTCATCCAACTGACCGGTCCACCGAACAAGTTGAATACATAACCACTTGTCGATCTTCGACAGTCTAAGTCACCACCCCAATTCGCATCAACGGACCCCGTCACACCAAAAGACACCTTATCTCCGTTACCTTCAAAACATAAAGCATAATCTGAGGTTCCACGAAGATACCTGAACCCTCTTTTGACGGTAGTCCAATACTCCTTGCCTGGATTAGACATATATCTACTTAATACTCCCACTGAATGAGCAATATCTGGTCGAGTGCACACCATTGCATACATTAAGCTACCAACCGCGCTAGCATATGGAATGTGTGTCATCTGCTCCTTCTCCTCATCATTCTTAGGAGATAGCTCCACAGATATTTTAACTCCAACTGACATAGGAGTCTCAACTGGTTTGCAATCAGACATGTTGAACTTCTTTAAGATTCATTTAACATATTTTCTTTGCCCAAGCCACTGTTTCCGTTGTCCCCGATCTCTCCGTATATGCATGCCCAAGATGTAATTAGCAACCCCAAGATCCTTCATCTCAAACTGTTGTGCTAGCAATCTCTTAACAGTTTTAATCATCTTCTTGCTATTACCCACTAAGAGCATATCATCAACATACAAAGTCAGAATGACAAAATCCTCACTTGACCTTTTCACATATACACAATGATCGGCCTGACTTCGAGTGAATCTGATCCGTTGAGCATAACTATCAAACTTTTGATACCACATCCGAGGTGACTGTTTTAGGCCATACAAGGATTTATCTAACTTGCAAACCAAGTCCTCCTTTCCTTTGACCACAAACCCCTCCGGCTGTTTCATGTAGATCTCCTCCTCCAAATCCCCATGAAGAAAGGCTATCTTTACATCCGATTGCTCAACCTCAAGATCATAAGCAGCTGACGCAGATAAAATAGTTCTAATAGATGTTAGCTTTGCCACTGGCGAGAAGATTTCTGCATAGTCCACTCCTTCTATTTGAGAATACCCCTTCGTAACCAGCCTAATTTTATACTTCTCCACTTTACCATCTGCATTCTGCTTCTTTTTAAATACCCACTTGCATCCAATTGCCTTCCTACCCTTAGGCAATTTCACAAGTTTCCATGTGTGATTCTGATCAAGTGACCGCATCTCCTCTTTCATTGCTTCCTCCCACAAATTAGCATCATCCAAGGCTCTTGCCTCTTTAATTGACTGTCAAAGCATAAGAGGCACTAAGTGAATACCTGTTAGGTGTTTTCCTAACCCGTGTGGATCTCCTCAATGTTGGCTCTGCTTGAGCCTCTTGTTCAGCCTCCACTCCATGATCTGAATCAACACTATCATCATCATCCTGTTGAACTGATTGTTCTTCATCTGAATCATCATCAACAGCTTCTGATGTACCATGTGGGTCTTCATCTTCCACATCCTTTGTTAAGCTCACATCAAACTCAACATGACTAATCTCCTTGGGTAAACTTTCAGTGACAACATCAACCTTTGATGTTTCTTTAAACACCACATCCCTGATGTACACAATAGTCCGAGTCTCTGGATTCCACAATTTGTACCCCTTGACTCCATCTTTGTATCCAACAAACTTGCACTTCTCAGATTTATAGTCAAGTTTTGTCCTTTTCTCCTTAGGCACATGTATGTAAGCATCACAACCAAACACACGAATATGACACATACTTGGCTTCTTTCCAAATATTATCTCATATGGTGTTTGATCCTTTACCGCTGAAATAGGAGTTCAATTCTTCAAGTAACATGCTTAGCAACAGCTTCTGCCCAAAACTCAGGCTCCAAGCCTGCCCAACTTCGCATACATCTAGCTTTATCCATGAGTGTACGATTTAGCCGTTCCGCCACTCCATTCTGCTGAGGTGTATACCTTATGGTGTTCTGTCTTGCAATGCCTACTTCTGTACAATACTTGTCCACAAACTTATACTCCAAACCATTGTTAGTCCAAAGAACTTTGATCCTTCTATCAAGTTGATTTTCAACTAATGCCTTGAACTCCTTGAACTTTTCAAGCACATCTGATTTCCTTTTCAAGAAATAAATCCAAGCATACCTTGAGTAATCATCAATAAAGGAAATGAAATACCTTGATCCTCCAAGTGATTCATTCGGAGACTCACAAAGATTACTGTGTATCAAATCCAGCACCCTTGTAACCCTTGTACCTTTACCCTTGAACTTTACTCGGCTTTGCTTTCCATACAAACAATGTTCACAAAAGCCAAATCCCATAGAACAATCTGGGACCCCTTCCACTAGCTGCTTCGAAGCTATGGTAGAAAGTCCCTTCTCTCCTATATGTCCGAGTCGCTGATGCCACAACATAGCTACACTAGTGTCATCACTAGGCTTTGTCTCAGAAATCAATGCACTCCCAAACTGAGGCTCAACAGTGTCTCCCAGCAGATTGTACAAAGTATCATATCTAGTGTCCCTCGCAATAATCATTGAACCGCGAGTCATCTTGCATGAATCTTTAGTGCAACTGAAGGTAATGCCTGCATCTGTCATCATGCCCACTGATATTTAATTTCTGCTGAGTCCTGGAATATGCATAACTCCGGGGAGGGTCTTCACCATCCCATCACTCATCCTGAGTCTAACTTTTCCACGTCCAACTATCCTTAGTGTCTCACTGTTCCCGAAGTAGACACTACCCCCATCATATTTCTCATATTCGCAAAACCACTCCTTGTGGGAAGTCATATGATAGGAAGCTCCAGTGTCAATATACCACACATTAGAATCTGACTGAGCCACGCAAGCCGCCACCAAGTACAAGTCGCCGTCATCCTCCTTTTTCTTTAGATCACCCTTGTCTCCTTTGGCTGCTTTGTTTGGACAGTCTTTCTTACCATGTCCAGTTTCTTGACACTTCCAGCACCGCATCTTTAACCGATCAATGCTTTTAGATCTCGCACGTGATCTAGATCTGCCGTTTGACCGCTTACTTTTGTCTTGGTTTCTGCCTCTCACAATCAAGGCCTCTTTGGTGGAACTCTTCATACCTTGACGTCTCATCTCCTCAGATAACAAGGCCGCAACAACACTCTCAAACGAGATCTCTGTATTCCCACTACCAATCGCAACAATCAAATTGTCCCACGAGTCCGACAGTGAACAAAGTAAAGTAATGACTTTGTCATCATCCTTTATATCACAATTAATTGAAGCCAACTGACTTACCAAGGTATTAAATTCTTAAAGATGAGCCGAGAACGATCCACCATCCTCCATCCGCAACTTGTACAATTTCTTCCTTAGAAATAATTTGTTGACAAGAGATTTACTTTGGTAGAGGTTCTCCAATTTAGTCCATAGGTCCTTTGCAGATTTTTCACCGGCAACATTCACCAAAACAGTATCGGCTAGACACAACCGAATCAATCCTCGAACCTTTCGATCCAGTTTTTCCCACTCGATAATTTTATCCTTTGTCGCCGTATTAACAATAGAGGAAGAACTACCATCCTCCTTTTCTATAATAAGTACTTGCTTCAGATCTTCAATCACCGACCACAGATCACGATCCACGAGTAGATCCTCCATCTTGAGTTTCCACAACTCAAAGCTCTTCCCATTGAATTTCTTAATCTTAACTCTAGATGTATTCGTCGACATCTTAAACCCAGATTAATCTCAGAAACTCTGCGCGCAAACTTGACTCTGATACCAGATGTTGGGAATAAAACCTTGACAAATACCAAACCGCAAGCAAAGAGATAATTCAATCACAGAAAAAAACACAAAGATTTACCCTAGTTCACCTAAATCTGGGCTACGTCCAGCCTGTCTAAATATTATTACTATTGATCCAAGTTTTCCACAAGATACAATTATGGTGGAATAACTCACATTCCGCTAATCTACCTTGCAAACTCTCAATAGTTACATAATATCCTCACCCCCTTGTAAGAGACCCTCACAAAGAACTAAATATTATAATTTAGTTTTGATCTTCCCATAAACACAATAAATCATTGTATTTATAGACCCCAACATAATGTTAGAAACCCAAAAGGAATTGGAAAAATAACCAAATCCAAAACCAATTGGAAACCTATTCTGATTAGGAATAGAAATAAAACACATCACAATAGGAAATAGAAAAAACCTATTCCTAATTGAAAATAGATAATGTTGAAGTATGATCCAACTCCAATAGTTGTCCATTCATTAGCTCAATTGCCCCTAAGAGATATCACCTCCAAGTTCTACATTGCTACAATACCAGAGAGCCACTTCTGTATTCTGCAATCAAGAATCAGGCATGAGCAAAGTCATGGGATCATGGATTATCATCAAATATTTAAGACCTTATGAGAAGCTGAAAATCTTATATTATGGCGACATTGGAGTAAAGGATGAATTGGTGATAGTTAAGCATAATTATTGTTGGGGCATAACAATGGTGGAAACGAAATCAAGTTATAATAAGAAAATAAACGACAATTAAACAAGACAACGAATTTAACGTGTTTCGGTCTAGTCGCATTCTACAAGCCGTACAAATATTATTAATTTCAATCTTAGGGTTTTACAATTACAATTACAAGAAAATATTTATAGAGGAAGAAACTGGGCTAAACTCCCTACGAGAGCCCCGCCGAGGTGCTTGTGCCCTCAGACTCCCGCCAGCAATGCGGGCAACTATCGATCCAGGCAACCATCAGACTTCACATACTCAACAATTATCTATATACACACTTATATCCACACACACTCGCGTATCGTCCTAAACAAAGTACTTTAATTGTCATTAAGGTTATTTGTTGCTTTAGCGCTGAGATGATTAACACTATGAAGCTTATATGGAATTAATTGGTACTTCATGTTAATGTCAGATATGAGTTCAGCACACAAGATTATAATATGAATGCATTTCATATTGTTGAAAAAATGTTTGGCTCCTTTCACCTTTTTGATGTTGTGAATGGGACAGAACTACTTCCTTTATAGACTTTGTATACTGTTTACTTCATCAGAGGCTGCAACTTGCTTTCATAACCAAGACAAATCATAAGCTGTTGTTTAATGAATTATAAGCACATCCTACTTGATTTTAGCAACTCTCTCATTATCAACTTTCTGTTGCAGTCATGTCCGCTGTGAGTGGTCTTCAAGGTGAAATACCAGGATTTGACACAAGTGGGTACCTTTTTTTTCTCCCAATGTAATAATGCATTTCTAGTTATATCATAGCGGAGTCTTCATATTGAACAAGCTGCTGATTTTACTCCATTGAATTTTACATTTAATGACGATGGTGTTTCTGTGACCTAGTATTTTACTGCACACCAGTTAAATTAGTGAATTGAATGCTCTGACAATCTTTTACATGTAATATATACTCGATATACAAAATTTACAGCTAAAACATAAATCTGTGTTTTATAGATTTGAGCAGTAAGGACTTGTATATTGTGGAAGTCACCTGTCTCTAACTAAGTTTTTTTCTACAGATGCTCTTGTTATCATCTCAGTTGTTATCCTTATTGGATTGTTTAGCATACAGAGGTTTGGGACAAGTAAAGTGGGATTGACCTTTGCTCCTGCTCTTTCTTTGTGGTTCTTTAGTTTAGGAGCTATTGGGATTTACAACATACTTAAGTATGATATCTCTGTTGTACGGGCAATCAATCCAGCTTACATCTATTTTTTCTTCAAAAATAATTCTGTCAAGGCGTGGTCAGCTTTAGGTGGTTGTGTTTTATGCATCACAGGTATGACAACTGTTGCTTTCTTATACAATTACAGTTTAGCCTTAATTCTTTTAAACTAAAATTATTTTCAATTTGTTTCCCCCTTCCATCAATATTCAATACCAAGAGGAAATTTGAGAAACTTTTCGTGAATATATTGGATCACATCACGTTCCTTATATTGTCGTCAAATTATACTCTAATTAAAATGTTCACCTGATGTAGCTTCAGTTATGACAACAGGACATAATAAGCTTATAACATACATTCGAACATAGGATGTGTAAAAGCAGAAGAGGATTGAATCTGTTACTGGGCTAAAATTCTTTCTTCTCATAGTACGGCGTTGTGAACTAAAATTTTCATATTTTTCACGCTCTTTATATTTTACACTGTGTCTTTTATATTGTTTCATATTCTCATATTGTTGTACTGAACAGCACCATCGTACTCCTATCTCAAAAAAATTGGAAAATCAAATGGTGCAGCTTGAACATTAATATAACTACAGTAGTTGGTTCATCTATATTAACATAATCTATGGTTTATATGCTTATGATAATCACAGTAACATAATTTATGCCTTCAGGCGCAGAAGCAATGTTTGCTGATTTAGGCCATTTCTCTGTACCGTCTATACAGGTGCCTTTTCTTTCTTTTTTATTATTTTCTTACGGAAAATCTTAATTTTGAATATGGACAATTTGGAGTCCACCATGGCTGAAAATATGTTGTGCAAACAAACTGGTGCAGATTGCATTCACTTGTGTGGTGTTTCCTTGCCTTCTCTTGGCCTACATGGGTCAAGGTGCATATCTGTTGAAACATCCTGATTCAGCAGATAGAATATTCTATGATTCTGTTCCAGGTGATTCTTGCCAAAATGTGGCTTCTTACATTCCTGTTACTGGCTTACTGCTCTATAATTTTATGAATTTCGTAAGGAGGTTAATTTTCTCTCTATGACTAATTGTTGTGAACAAACAGATGGATTTTTCTGGCCAGTTTTCGTAATAGCCACAATTGCTGCCATAATTGCCAGTCAAGCCATGATATCGGCTTCATTCTCATGCGTCAAGCAATCCATGTCTCTTGGGTGCTTCCCCAGGCTAAAGATCGTTCACACTTCAAGGAAACTTATGGGTCAAATTTACATTCCTGTCATCAATTGGTTTCTACTGATCATGTGCATTATTGTGGTCGCCACTTTTAGGAGCACAACAGACATTGCAAATGCATATGGTAAACTTTCTTCTTTAGAGAATTCTAAATAATTATTTGAGATTGATGCAAAAATATGATTTGTAAGTTCAACCGAAGATCTAAAATAGAAGTGAGTCATGCAAGCCAGAAGTAGTTCTTGACTGGTTCGCAAAATGCAGTTCTTCTTTCCCACCTTTTCTTCTTAATTGTCATTTCTCCTTCAAGTTCCGTTTTCCCAAGTCTGATTCAAATGGGTTGAAAAAAAAGAAGCAAGTCTACTCTCCCAATTGCAGTTACTTGGGTCATATTAGCAATCAAAGGCTCACTGGAAAAGTCCGGTTTGTAGCTTACCTAGATAGAAAATTAACATTGTAGATAGAAAATCTTTGAATAAGTTGGATTGACAGGGTTTTTCTGTTCTTGCAGGCATAGCTGAAGTTGGAGTCATGATGGTTAGTACCACCTTGGTGACACTTGTTATGTTGCTTATTTGGCAAACCAACTTGTTTTTGGCAATATGCTTCCCTCTTGTATTCGGTACAATAGAGCTTGTCTACATGTCTGCTGTTCTGTCGAAAATTACAGAGGGGGGTTGGTTACCACTTGTGTTTGCTACTTGCTTCCTCTGTATAATGTACACTTGGAATTATGGGAGTGTACTAAAATACCGCAGCGAGGTCCGTGAAAAAATCTCAATGGATATCATGTATGAGCTTGGCTCAGACCTCGGGACTGTCAGAATCCCAGGAATTGGATTGTTATACACGGAGCTTGTCCAAGGCATTCCCTCCATACTCGGACAATTCCTTTTAAGCCTTCCGGCTATCCACTCCACCATAGTCTTTGTTTGCATCAAGTATGTTCCAGTTCCAGTTGTCCCACAAGAAGAAAGGTTTCTGTTTCGCAGGATTTGCCCCAAAGACTACCATATGTTTCGGTGTGTTGCTCGATATGGTTATAAAGATGTCAGAAAGGAAGATCATCGCGCATTTGAGCAACTTTTAGTCAAAAGTCTGGAGAAGTTCTTGAGAAAGGAAGCGCAAGATCTCAACTTGGAGAGTAGTCTTAAAGATGTGGAGTTCGATAGTGTTTCAGTGAAGTCGAGGGACATAGGAGTTCAGGACATTGATGGTTTGGCAGAGCTGATAATCCCATTAATGCACGATAGTAATTCAGAAAATGCAGAAACTTCAATGCTAAGAGAACGAAGGTCGGAGTTGCCATTGAGTTCCATATCTGGAGATGAAGATCCGAGCTTGGAGTATGAATTATCAGCTCTTCGGGAGGCCACTGAATCAGGATTCACATATTTGCTTGGACATGGTGATGTGAGGGCAAAGAAAGACTCAATTTTTATAAAGAAGTTGGTTATCAATTATTTCTATGCATTCCTAAGAAAAAATTGCAGGGGAGGTGCTGCAGTTATGAGGGTTCCTCACATGAATATAATTCAAGTGGGGATGACTTACATGGTTTAGTTGATGCAAGAAAATGCTATGGAGGAACACTTATGGGATCTTTATTCAACTTCTTATTTGATTCTATTTTTACTCTTTTTTTTTTTGGTGGGAAAGGTAGTTGTTTACTCCATATTATTTCTTATTAAATTATTCAAGCATTTAGCTCTCCCTTACTGTTGTAGCTTATTTACATGTTACTGTCAGTGATACTATGGAATTCAGATCTAGCTTCATGAATGTATATTTAATTTTTGAATGGATGAAATATTAATTAATGTTATACTAAACATGAATGGCTGCCAATTATTATTATTGTTAATAATTTCTTTTAATTCACACAAAATATGTTTGTGAAATTTTAAAAGTCAAAATAGAAGTGAAAATTTTTATTTTTAATAAAATTGAAGTGAAATATCATTAAAAAATATAGGAAAAATACTCTTAAATACAAATTTTTATAATTTGAAAATTTCACAAATTCATATCATAAATAAAACAATAACATTCACATATAATATTATATTATAAAAAATGTATCTCAAATTTATTTTAGAACACATAAAATATTAACGTTTATCGTGGACAAAAAGTTGGATCTGTACGTGTTTAGCCTCTTGAAATCTTATTAGTTGGGTCCAAGAAAAGTAAACACGTGCAAATATACTGCAAACTGCATTGCATTTAATTCTGAGAAAGGTTGAAAGAATATGTCGGCATATAAAACATGCAGGTCCTACTTCAGTTCTATTTGTACATTATGTTTCCAATGCAGGATAATTTTTTAGAAAATATAAACTTTTTCTTTGTTGGATTTTTTATTTTTATTTTTAAATGTTCTTCTTCTCACCAATCTTATCCAGCTTTGGGGAGATACGATATACACCATTATTTTCTTCTTGTTTTGTCCGGTGAAAACTCGTTATATTATTATGCAACATCATATCTTGTCTATTTTATCAACAGAAAATGATGCTGATCGCAAAAAATAATTCCAAATTTATAATTGTCACAGATGAGACATGCAAATTATAGTCGATGTAATTTATTTTCATAAATCTGACGTTTTAATTCTTCCAATGGCACGAATATCAATATATGAATTCGAAATGTATAATTTGGAGGGGTGTATCCATTTGAGTTGTGTGTTGTCATGGGTTTGTCTCAGATTGTTGCGAGGGTTACAAATGTGAGAAACCCTTGTCATGATACTAAACATCCTAGAATATACTTTTTAAAATTTAAAAATCTTAAAATGAAATGAAAGATCTTGTAACTTTTAAACATATTACAAAATCATTAGTGACTGTAACCAAAAAAATAAAAATAAAAATTCACTAGTGAATATTGTCATTTGTCATCTGCTTAATTAACTAGTTATTAATTAATCACCAACACACACAAGCCAGATGTTGAAACTAATGGGTTAAAAGCATATGAACTTTGTTGATCAACTCAATAAATCAACAGTAAATGAGCTCCATCAAAATAAAATCATTTTAAGATATTAACACCATCAAAATCACTTTGAAATTCAACCATTTTGTATTTCTGAAACGGTTTAACAATGATGATTTTATTGAGGGACTATTATGATAAATTTATTGGAACGTTAACAATTTTGGGAAGCATATAAAAACATAAATCCCTATATTAAGGGAATTGGAGATAAGAGATAAACATGCAATGTATAAAAGAGAAAAAGTCATTACCCAAATATTTTGTTCTATGTTTTACGTGACATAAAATTAACAAACGGTTACTAAAACGTAAGTATAGTCCTATAAGCTTTATTTATTTTTTTTAGTTACAAGGAAAAGTTTAGGTGAACGTAAATTTCTCAAATATAAAGACATGTCATGTCATCAGTTTCTCTAAGAACTTATAATTGTACTCACCAATTATCTCCAAGAAGGATGATTAATAAAACTTAAACTTTCAATCTAATGACCGATTACTCACCAAAACAAATGATTAATAAGACTCGAACATTTAACGAATTAAAATGCTTATTAAATCTTGTTAGCTGTACTAACTACTAAGCTTTGTTTGGCCTATAAACTTTATTAATAACAAGTATTCTACGTACACATTATGCATGTGCCATATTTTTCTTTTTTTTCAGCATTTTTTCTTAATTATCTTGCAACTAAAATTTCTTCTGAATATTAAATGTGCGCCCTTTGTTTTTTTCTATGAGAGTGTAACGCAAACTCGTGACAGTTATTTTAAAGAAAAAATCTTTAATATAATCGATGGATAGACGGATAAAAACAGATGCCGGAGATATTCGATTCGGTTTCAATTGTGCAGGCAACTGGTAACTGCAAGACAAGTGGACGACATTTTCATGGAGCTGGGTACATGGTATCATCAGAAAATTAGAAAATATGGGACTAAGAATCCAGTAACAATTGGTGGGTTTCTCACTGGTAACCCAATAAAAACAACCTAGTACGTACGGTGGTGTCAAATGTCAATTTTTTTTAGTAGGGCAACTTATTCAAAAGTGTCATAATTCTAAAATTAGGTAAAGTACATACAGTACTCCACTAAATTGAACGTGCACTTATTCTATACCCCCATCCGTCATTAATTCTTTGTTGATCCAACCTAAAAGTAAAGCAGCACGGGCCAATCAGATTAGTATATATAGATATATGTCTGTGTATGCATATGTATAATGTATATGTATGAACTTCAGAAAATGGGCTGCATTTTATATATGATTGTTGAAATACGAAAAAACAATGGACTCGGTATTAATTTTATTCAGTAATTTCCGGATTATCTTTTATGGTATTTTTTTTCATTGATAAATTTCTAGAAATGAAACAATATAGGAACATCTATGAATAAAATATGTAATATTTATGATAAGACCAATCCCTTATATAACAAAATGTATAATATTATTAAAAAAATTATGAAAGGGCACGTAGGTTATTCAAATAAAAGATTAAAAAATATGTTATAGACTTCAAACAGATCGTGTAAAATACTTGTGTATCATTTATATTTACTAAGAGAAATTGTTAGAATCAAAATTTAAAACCAAATGTTAAATTAGAGAAAAAGAAAAACAAATTATCTGCTGAATCACCTGTTCTTCTTTTTTACTCCGTATATGTTATGAATTTAATATTCTTTATGTTGGGCGGTGTCGTTTCATTACAAAATGGGCATGACAATTGCCTCAATATACTATCGTATTAAAATAGTAAACCTATATATCAGAGACCAAAGTACTAGTTACTCTTCTTGTTTTTATTTTACATACATCAGGCATACCTAACTCTAGAACTTTCTCCGCAATCCTTTTCGGAATTGGTAGCCTAACTAATTAAAATTATAAATTTGTTACATGTCCATCTCAATTATTCATTATTCAAAATCTGTTCTCAAACAAAACATATATTAATGCCCGTTTGAGTATTTAGAGCACGGGTGCTTACCAGTTATGTCCAAAAGAATTATTTTTATACTACGATCTTTTATAAAAATATTTTCTATTTTTTTCTTAAGTGTGTTCCTCTCACTTTTCATTTTATGGTCTCTTATTTATTGTGAGACAATTCAAGTGATTTACAGTATTTTCTTATAATTTAGAGGTCCACTCACGGGTGAGAATTAAATGAATTGAAAGAGATATTTTACTGATCAAAAATAAAATTCATTTATGGCCGTATAATTTAGAAAATTAACAGATTAGATTTTCATTACTTAAATAAGGGGACTGAGAAAGCAAAACATTAATTTTGTGATATTCTTTTAAATTTTATAATAACGGATGAAATACTCATAGCTATTTGATTCCATTCCATTCAAAATATTAATGGCATATCGCTCTTTGCTTTATACTATTAATCTATTACGTTCCACTTTATATTTGCTTTCTACAACTAATTGATCTAACTAATTAATTTCATTTCTCGGCTATCAAGAACCAGTATGTTTGGTTCTTGTAGGTAGCGGTTATATATACTACTAGAGGTTGCCATTTTAATACTCCGTAAGAGAGACCGAAAATTAAATATTTCAAAATCACAAAATAATGTAAAATCAATTTAGGTATTTTTGGAAAACAATATTACTTTTTGCGTTTTAAAATTTGAGATACTTTTTAATCTGATCGTAGTATGTTTTAGAATTTCGATATTGTGTTATGCATTTTCCAAATGTTAGGATTACAAATTTTGTATTTAACGTATATATATTTTTCAAGTAATTTGTGCTGTTGACTTTCTCATCAGTTAAAAAGAAATTTCACGTCAAATCTAAAACAAGAAATTATTGTGAAACTATATATACGGTAAATAAATGTCTATGTAACTTTAGAAATGATGATAGTATGACATTTGTATAAATATATAACACGTACGTTTATTTAAATTAAATATAATTATGCACTCTTAAAAGGTTAAAAGAGCAACTTTTGAATGAAAAATCGTCGAGTTCCGCCGATATTCCCTCCCTTTTTTTAGCTCAAATACAATTATACTACGATTAATAAGCGTAATAGTATTATATTTATTACTGTTATTTTTTAATTGCTCTTATATAATTTGTATAAAAAAAATAGAGACTTATATTTATATGAGAAATAATATTACAATCTTCTAGACTAAAAAGTTTTTCATCGAATAAAATAAAACTAAATTGTTTATGAAAAAGTGATAATAATAAAATTAAATTAATATTAGAGAAATAATCGTGTGCTCTATGGAGACTTTTCTTGTAAAGGTGACAAATAGGTGGGACATACAATTGTCTTTTCAGATTTTGATCAAAGTTTATCAATGTTGATGCCAATTGGTAGTACCTATATATGGGAAATGGATATTTATGATTAATGATTACTTGGTGAAAAGCAGTGCTACGTTTCTTAATTTTGACTGAGAGCACATATAAAGCTTCTTAATTTTGACTATCCTATATTCCTGTCGTTTCTCTTCTGCTTTATATTTAAATCCGACCAATAATAATAATAAAAGTAAAATAATAATAATCCACCCGAATTAGTTTTTTTCTTCTTCTTTTATTTTTTCTCCCCATCCTTTTGAATCGATTCTAGCTTTTAAATTTGTTCATATTTATATATCGTGCACAAATATTTTTGGGTGAAATAGGAAATACATATTTTAAATTATCCACATATTCAATACACCCTTTTGATTTCTTGTATTCTTCGGCATTTATATTTGGAAGAAATAGTTAGAAACTTTTATATCATCGTTGGTTATAAAATGACCGCATTAATACTATTTCTTAATACATATAATTTTTAAAAAAAACATCAATCAAAAAGATAAATATAGAGTATTACTGAAATTTTATTTATCATAGTTGATCACACGGTTAGTTGTAAATTATTTATAAATTATTAAGGTATGTTTTGCTACGCATTAAAATTAAAATTGATATAATGTCACAATATATAATAGTTGATGCATGTACCACTCACTCATTTGTAATTTTGGCGTTAATACTCGTGTACAGATGAGCAAATAAAGTACGGTAATTAATAAAGGAAAAAAAGATACTTAGATGTCATTAATAAATGCATACATATACGGGGGGAAATGGGTTTTATATGTAGTTTTGATGTCGTTTTTTATATATACAAATTTAATACATTATAATATATATATTATATCATTCGATTGAATGTAAATTCGATATACAACTAGTCATAGTTCGAGTTTTTATTTTGTTAAGGTAACGTTAAGATAATTATAGTTTTTTTTTAATGTTCTTTATTTGTAATATTTTTGTGAATATAATTATATGTATAAATTAATACTTTTATAACTGTTTGTTCTAAACCTGAAAGTAGAAACCCGTTAAAAATCAAAATCAAATAATATTTGAATTTAAGTCAATTAAAACTACTTTTAACAACAATATAAATAGAAACTGATTTGACCAAGTCAACAATTGAATCGGCGGAATCGACTTTGTCTCTGAAATATTGGTTTGTCAATTAATATATAATAATAGATACTCCCTCTATTCTAAAATGTATGACCTTTGATTTTTTACACTTATTTTTAGATGGAGTTTAATATATGTTAAATATTTTATTTTTTCAAAATTAAAATCAAAAACTAAAAATATTTTAAATGAAAATTAATATGATATAAAAATTAAAATTATATAAAATATTTTACATATACTAAATTTTATCTAAAATTATATGAAAAAAAATCAAACTGTAATGTGTTATTAGAGAGGCAGTAATAGATAGACAATAGATAATATCTACCGACTCGCATTACGTTTTGAGGTAATATGCCATGTCAAAATAGATAGACAATAGATAATATATAATGACTCGTACTATGTTTTGAGATAAAATGTAATGTCACTGAAAAAATTAAAAGTTCAATGTTCATATTTTTTTAATGTTTGACCCATTTCAAATATTTTAATAAAAGATGATATTAACATATTAATTACGAATTCACTGTCTATATTTGACTAAGTTGAATAAGTCACCAATAAGAAAATAATAATCAGTTAATATTTTTAACATTCTTATATTTTATCAAATTAGTGCTCCAAGCAAATTGAATTGTCTTAATTACAATATCCTTAAAATAAACAATTGCGTAATTAATTAAAAATAATAGATAGACTATAAAACTAGGAGAGAGAGCAAGAGAGAAAGAGAGAGAGAGAGAGAGAGAGAGAGAGAGAGAGAGTAAATAGTAATTTTTTGCTACCAGACTAAATTACTAGTAATTGGTGGAGAAGATTTATTGAAAAGACAAAACTTGTTACGATAATATTAAAAGAAAATAAATCATCATCCTTCAAAACTATAGACAAATAAATAAAATAAAACTAACAAAAACAATCGAAGTAGTGATACATAGGAAATTAAGAAGTATAAAATTGTATAAAATCAGACTGCAATTAATCACCATATAAAATCATTTCCCTTCTCCTGAGCTTTTCCTAGTCGACTAGCGTTCCTAATAATTGTAATTATGTGCTAGTATCTGTCCTAAATTTAACAACAATTTTCATGCTACTACTATGATAAACTCATATATATTTTGCTAAGCATCGCATAATCATCCAAATTAGTTCAACTTTCTCAAAAATAAAGAAATATAAACTAGCGTTTCATCCATGGGAAGGAAAACGATGTAAAGAAAAATATAAATAAAATAAATATGGGTATGTTAGTCATGACCAGAAAATACTAAAAAGTTGTTTACTAAGTCGACTTCTCATAAAATAATTATAGAAAAATACTACTCAATCCGTTCTAAAAAATAGTTACATTTGAAAAAATAAATTTACTCTAAAAAAGAGTTACATTTGATTTTTTTTGTTTGTTATTTTACAGTAAATTAAAAAACTTTCAATTATAAACGTATAGATTTCGTCATAATTTAAAGATTTATAACAAATTTTATAAAAAAAACTTATGATTTGTACATTTAATTCTTGAACAAATATGTAAAATTAATAGTCGTCAAAAATCGAAATGTTGCTATTTTTGTAAAACAGATGGAGTATATGGATTACAAGCAACAAACTATCCATTTTTTTTAGTGGATTTCTAAATAAAAGCATTAAATTTTCTCCTTCTATAGTTAAATAAATAATTAAGGCATGTGAATAAATCTCAAAAGATGGATATTCATTCTTCTTTATGTAGTTCTTTTAATGTAATTTTTTTCGGCTACATTCCTTATTTAATGTGATTTTTTTTTTTTTGGTAAATTGTTTAATTTGATTTAACAAATCGTTCTGGAGATGCCAGTACGCGTCTGTCTCTGCTCACGTTTTCAAAACGGCGAGTTATCAAAGAGTACGAACCTTTCCAACATTGTGATAGTCTATGGCATCTGTTTTTTTTTTTTTTTCCTTTTATAGGAGTTAGACAATATCATGCAAATTGTATTTGTGAGATTGATTTGGACAATTCCAATTGTTATGTTTTCCCCCACTTTTTTGGTTTAGAAAAACTTTTATGATTCATTTTTGTTTGAGTTAGCGTCTCTTTCAGGCATGTTCGCTTCGGATTAAATTTGAATATTTCATATATGATATCCTAAAAAAATGTAATCAAAAAGTTTAGCATCATTAGTCATTGGCTTTTGCTTTGAGCAATTATGCAATATTTAGGTGAAGTCCATCAAAGGGGTTGATTGTTCAGATTCTCCCTACTATAATTCTTTCAATTCCTTGGTGATTGCTATAAATAATTAAACACTTCCGGGAAAAAAAACAAATACTTTCTTTATACATTATTGTTTTTAGTATTTTTATTTGTTCTAATTTAATTATCAGACACTATAATTAAGAAAAGTGAAGATGTTGTTACCTAAATTATCCATTTATTTAATACATCTCTTTAATTTCTAATAATTATAAGATAAAGTAGTTTTCTGAATAATTAAGCAATTTTGAATAGTCATCGGTTGCAAAATATTAATATTATTTATTAATGAGCGTAAAGATTTTTAGAGTGACAACTAAAAATGACCAGAGAAAACAATAGTTCGGACCATACCGAGCAGCCGAGTAGGTAGGCCAGGCGCGCCAACTTGCTACTAAGGCTAGAAACATGTGTATATATCAATATATTCCTTATACTTATAAAAAAGGGAAAAAAAAGATTAAAGGAGTAAGTGAGCACATAAATGAATTTACTTATACTCCCTCCAATTTCATAAAAGTAATATATGTCAAACGAAGTCTACATTTAGTAAATTTTTGAAATTTAAGTTCAATTACCTTTAAGTTATATAATAATTATAATTCTCTTTCATTTTAAAAAATTATTAATTCACAACCTTATTATTTTTTATAACTTTAATGAACTGTAGTCAAATATACCAGGTTGGTTGGTTGTGTTAGTAATACTATAATAAAAACATTGTGTAACTTTATAGACTAATAAAAAATGCAAGATAATTGTAGTTCTCATAGATATATGACTTAGTTAGTATCTAGACAGTAACATTATAACAAAAAAACATTATTTACTTGTTCAACTCGACTTGTGACAACAAATAAGTTAATTTTGGACTTTATAAGTAAGGTTTAAGTTTGATTATACTTGATCTGACCATTTTCTTTACTAGTTATTGACTTTTTCATTTGAAAAGTGAGAAAATCAAAATTTTAAACTTTGCAGACTAATAAAAAATTATGAGTGTGCGAGTGTGTGCATAACTTATAAACAACGACTTTTTATATAACAAAAAAAATAAAATTGATTATACTAAATTCGAACTAAAGGCTATAAAAAATTTTAAAGTTCAATTTAATACAGTTAAATAAATCAATTTCAATACTATTTTTTACTCGTTAAACAATCTTTTTTCTTTCTAACATAGAAAAGTTTCAATTAGACTGAATCTACTTGATTGGTTTGCAGTGTAACGGTGACTGGATAAGAATAGAAATACCGGAATATATGTTCAAAAAATAAACCTTTAGTGACATCATATATTAGTCACCGACAATATTAATGTACAATATAAGTAGTTGCAAGCATAGAAATTCTTTAATAAGAAGGCTTTAATATCATTTTCTTGATTAATATATATATTTATATATTCAATAAGATATCAAGAACCTATTTTGGAAAATTAATTACTGTAGTTAATTACTCCCGTCCCTGCCCGACAGAGAGTTGAATTAGCAGGAAAGTGTAAATCAGCGACCCCATTGTATATATTGTGTGCTTGATTTGAGAGAACAGTTAGACACATGTCAATACCTCAATTACCTCTCGCACCAAGTGGTGACTGAGACTTCTCAAGAAATAAAAAACTCCCATATTCTTCAATTTAAGTTTCTTTTAGTAAGAAACGTAAAGAAAACCTTCTAGTTCTTTTTGCCATTTTTTCAGGAAAATATATTATTTATGTTAATCATATAATTTTGTCTCCAAATCAGTTCAAGAAAGCTCTATCTGTCAGTCGCATACTAGTTTGTGGCTTTTCGTGTTTAGTTGTTTATAGGTTTTTTCACCTGCTATTAAGCTTTTATTTTTGGTCTCTTGTATGTAATTTTGTGCTTATCAGTTTATGTTATTATTATATTTTCTGGAAAGTACTTGACTGGTGAGGGGTTTTCCACGAAAGGGTCATCGTTGAATCTTGTTTTTTTGGAAATTTATAGTAAAAATGGGTTCTTTTGGGATTTGAGGCGAGTCATCATGGATCTGGAAACTGGGTATCATCAGAATCTTGCTAAGGTGAGATGGGTATGTGTTAGTTTTTGTTTTTAGGTTCATTCTGATAAACCCATTTGGTTTTCTGAGCTTATATATGTTGTTTTATTGTTTCAGAAAGAATCTTGGAGAACAATTCTGACATTGGCATATCAGAGTTTGGGTGTTGTTTATGGGGACTTGAGTACATCCCCATTATATGTATACAAGAGCACATTTGCTGAAGACATTGAACACACAGAAACAAATGAAGAAATTTATGGGGTTTTATCTTTTGTTTTCTGGACTCTCACATTAGTTCCTCTTCTTAAATACGTATTTATAGTGCTCAAAGCTGATGATAATGGTGAAGGAGGAACATTTGCACTTTATTCACTTCTCTGTAGACATGCCAGAGTGAGCTCACTGCCTAATTGTCAATCAGCAGATGAAGATTTATCTTCCTACAAGAAGGAAATAACTGGCCCAGACCAAACTAAATTTGGGTCAAGGCTTAAATCCACTTTAGAGAAGCATAGAGTTTTACAGAAATTTATGCTTATATTGGCTTTGGTTGGAGCTTGTATGGTTATTGGTGATGGGATTCTTAGCCCAGCTATCTCTGGTATGTCACTATTTCCTTTTGGGATTTTGTTTTGGTTATTTTGGATTTTGCGGCCTTGTTTATTTTTGAACGGATTGATTTTATGCTACCATTTTTGTCTAGTTTTTTCTGCGGTCTCTGGTTTGGAACTGGCTATGGCTAAAGAGCATCACAAATGTAAGATTTACTTTTCTATTTGATGCTGAGGTATATCTACGTGTTTGTTTTACGTGTCTATATCGTGAATACAGTAGCATGTTAGTGGATCTTGACTTACTAATTTGCATAATTTTTGGGGAATGGCTTCTAATAATTCTTAAAATGAAGACCTTTTGCTCTAACTGTTATCGTCATTTTTTTCTGTGCGTGTATGTATCTATGTATATTTTCTTTATAGTTTTCTGGAAGTTATATGTATTTTTCATCATAAGCACCAAAAGTTTGCTTATTCTTGTAATTATTGCCATCATGCTGCTGCTTCTGGACAATTAAACATTAAAGATGCAGTAATGGCATCATAAATCACCACACCCGAGAAATCAAGATTTTTCCGATAAATAATGAGGTATAGTGTAATCCTGGATTTACATGGAGGATTTATAAGATTGGAAGGTAACTGTCTTGATAAAAACGGTTGTCAATTTTGGAGTACTAGTATAAATGACGCCTGTCTGACATCCCTCAGTGTGTATTATGTCGGCTGATTTTGGGTGTCATGGGATAAATTAACTCTGCCATCACCACCTCCCTTTTCCACCCAGCAATGTTCCTCATGTTATATAGCATTCATGAAAATTTGAAAACTACCTTTCACCACCTCCCTTTTCCACCCAGCAATGTTCCTTATGTTATTTGAAATATGCATGTTGTGTATATTACTTGTGGGCCTGGACTAGGATGATAGTGTAGGCTGTATAAGATCAATTTGTATTAACCTGTACTCGTCGTATATGTGTTGAAATATCAATTTTCTGACATCTGTAGAATGGAGATAAAGGAAGTAATATGTGCCCAAGCCTAGTTTAACTTTACCGATAGAAGTTTTTACAGTCAACTACAAATTTAAGAAGATCTTGTCATAAACAAACTTATTAAATTAAATATCACTGTAGAATGTGGTACATATGTTCTGCTCTTACTTTTTGAGATGATGAAATAGCATTTCCTACCATGTTAAAGCTCATTTTTTCATGTCCTAGACGATACTAATTTCCACCTCCTAAGATAAGCATATATTTTGCAGATGTAGAAGTTCCGGTTGCATGTATTATATTGATTGGCTTATTTGCCCTTCAACATTATGGCACCCATAGGGTTGGATTCTTGTTTGCACCTGTTGTGATAATATGGCTAGTGTGCATTAGTGCTATCGGTTTATACAACATATTTCACTGGAATCCTCATGTCTATAAAGCACTCTCTCCGTATTACATGTTCCATTTTCTGAAGAAAACCCAAAAAGGAGGGTGGATGTCCTTGGGTGGGATTTTGCTCTGCATAACAGGCAAGTGTATTGGATATTTTGGCGATCTTAGATTCGTGGTATCCAATATTATAAATTATAGGTTAGTTCCTTGATTTTCTAAAACACAATCATTTTACAGGGTCTGAAGCTATGTTTGCTGATCTAGGGCACTTTTCACAATTGTCAATAAAGGTTTGACTTTGGCTCCTACATAGTACTTTATAGCTTGGAACTATTTATTGTTTGACATTGTTCACTTGTTACTTTTGAACTTTACAGTATGTTCTATTTGTTGCAAAGTGATATTACAACAAACTTATTATGTCCTTAAGTTCCTCCTCATTTGGATAATAAGTAGGCAACACATTCTTGTAATAAAAATAAGTTTTGCTGGAATATCTCATCTAGAAAATAGCAGTTATATACTTGTATCATATTTTTTTCAATAATGCAATTATTTTGTCTTCTGTTTTTCCTTTTCATGTTTTAAATTTTTTTAATCTATGGGTTCTTTTGTATTATTTTTTTGTTGTGCAGTCTGCATTTTGTCTAATATTTGCAGAGTTCAACGATATTTATTTCCCGAATTTCGGATTATGCAATCACTTGACTTACATAGTGTTCTTCTGCAATTTGTCCAATACGCTCATTTATCTGATGTAGCAGTTATTTTCATTCATCATAAATCGATTGCTTGACTGCACGTTATCGGCATAGCCTTTAAAAACAAAAAATTCACCTAACCTTGGAGTTTCTAGCGTCTTTCAGTTTTCTACCTAGATTAATGAAGATTCGCTATTGTACATGTGAATTTGCTTTTAGAATGATAAACATAAACATTAAGTTGAGAATTCAAACTGACTGGTTTCCCAGTATAGGGCACACCATTATCTTCTGGTCACCCCATTAGTTGCTCTTTTCCCTTTTATATGCTTATCTATAGCCTGCAGTTTACTGGTATAGCAGTTAGACCAAGGGTGAAGATAATTTGTAATAAATGCATAAAATATCCCCATTCAGTACCGAAATCCTTAATAACCTCCTTTCGTGTTTATTTTTAAGAAAATATCTTCATGCCACAGCAGCTTTAATTGTTTTTATTTTGCAGATAGCTTTCACAACGTTTGTTTATCCATCTTTAGTCCTTGCATATATGGGCCAAGCTGCTTATTTATCTCGGCATCATGTGATGGTAAATGACTACGATATAGGATTTTATGTTTCTGTTCCAGGTGAGTATTCTGACTTGTTGCTTTTGTCCGAGTTATATGACTAGAAAATTAGATCAGCTAACTAAAGATGTGTAACATTAATCCCAGAAAAATTAAGATGGCCAGTTCTAGTAATTGCCATTCTAGCTGCAGTAGTGGGAAGCCAAGCAATTATTACCGGGACTTTTTCCATTATCAAACAATGTTCTTCATTAGGCTGCTTTCCTAAAGTGAAGATAGTGCACACATCCTCCAAAATGCATGGTCAGATCTACATTCCGGAGATCAATTGGATTTTAATGATTTTATGTTTGGCCGTTACTATTGGTTTCAGAGACACGAAACGCTTGGGTAATGCTTCAGGTATGACAATATCCAAGTCACTTATATAATTTTGTTGTTTGATGTGGGTGACCTATTCGATGAAGGATCTTTCAGAAATAATGAGTTAATTTGTGGAGATGAGAATCCATTGGAAATCTAACCAATCTCTGAATCATATTAAATGAACACTTATCAACACCGTCAGCACCTGTTAGGTTGAAAAACAGGCTAGCTTATAAAACGTTGTCATTAATTTGTCTGATTTATGTGATCATTTTTTGCCTTAAAGATTTCAATATTTCTGGGTTCAGGTTTGGCCGTCATAACTGTAATGCTGGTCACTACCTGCTTAATGTCTCTAGTTATCGTATTATGCTGGCGCCAGAATGTCTTGTTTGCAATTTGTTTTGTACTATTCTTTGGGACAATTGAAGCTCTGTACTTCTCTGCTTCTCTCATCAAATTCCTCGAAGGAGCTTGGGTCCCTATTGCCCTCGCACTTGTCTTTATGATAGTCATGTATGTCTGGCATTTTGGGACACTAAAGAAGTATGAGTTTGATCTTCAGAACAAGGTCTCTGTAGACTGGCTGCTCAGTTTGGGTCCCAGCCTTGGCATTGTACGGGTTCGTGGTATCGGTCTCATTCACACTGAGCTTGTGTCTGGAATCCCAGCAATCTTCTCCCATTTTGTCACCAACCTTCCAGCCTTTCATCAGGTTCTCGTTTTTCTTTGCGTAAAATTTGTCCCAGTTCCACATGTTAAACACGAAGAGCGGTTTCTCGTGGGTCATATAGGCCCGAAAGAGTACAGGATATACAGGTGCATTGTGCGATATGGCTATCGTGATGCTCACAAGGATGATATGGAGTTTGAGAAAGACCTTGTATGCAGTATAGCTGAGTTCATAAGGACAGGAAAGCCCGAGTCTAACGGTGCCGATGAGAACATTGTAAATGCCGAGGAGAAAATGACGGTGGTTGGGACGCCTTCCACTCATGTAGATGGGATATGCATGCGCGACGACAACTTCGACAATCCTGAGATAGTTGGTACGTCAGAGCACAAAAATGCAGGGGTGAAGAAGTCCCGGAAAAGGGTTCGATTCGTGGTGCCAGAGAGCACGAAAATCGACAAAGAAGCACGAAAGGAGTTAGAAGAACTGACGGAAGCCAGGGAAGCTGGTGTGGCATACATTCTGGGACATTCCTATATGAAAGCAAAGCAAGGGTCTAGTTTTATGAAGAAACTTGCTATAAATTATGGGTATGAGTTCTTGAGAAGGAACTCTAGAGCACCTATACATGCACTAAGTGTACCTCATGCATCTACATTGGAGGTTGGCATGGTTTACCATGTATAGTTCGAAATACAATGTATAATATCATGTACATATCTTTGCAATCTTTATGATATACAGTTCAAAGGCTCAAACAGTTTGGGTTGACCGAACGATACTCGTGCGTGCGTTCGGTCATTGCAAACAAATAATTCTTTAGGACAATTACGTTCAAATATCGCTTACGAGCAAGTTTTATTAACTAATAATTTATTTTTATTTTTCTCAATATCATTTCCTCCAATTTTACCGTATCATCACTCTTTTGTTTCTCGATCCATATCCTTTGTCTTCATTTTAAAGACAATTAAAATAAATTTATTTGGTAAGTACTCCAATAAAATTTTAAAATTAGTTTATACAAAAAAAAATGAGTAAAACTATTTTAAATATCAATTAAAATAAAATGTATTTACTTAGTAAGATAGTACTAATTCAATAAAGTTTTAAAATTAATTTACACAAAAATAATAAGCAAATTTTACACAAACATATGCAAATATTGCAATTGCGTGAGATAAAAGTTATATGTAGTGGATCTTCCCTGCTGACAGCTGTGTGCAGATCTTGAAGTAAATCAGTAATGCGAAAATGGCAGTAGAAAACTAGTAGTTCCGACATTTTGCTATTAGTTATCTGGACCAAGAATTGGGCCGAAAACATTACAATTGTGGGCCTGGAATTGTCATGGGCCTAATGGCAATTAAGTGAATGTACTAAGCAACTTTTATTTCTTCTTCCCTTAACGATTATTAGTGTTACTCCCTCTAACTTATCAAAAAATATATTATTTTTTAAAAAAATTATGATTTTGAGTATATTACAGTTCTGAAATTCTATAACTTATAATTTTTGTGATATTCTAAAGTTTATGCTACACTTGGCCGCTTGGATACTTGTTGGAATGAGAATGAATATATAATGAAATTAAAAAAGAAAAAATAATGGTGAAAAAAAAAAAGGATAGCAAAAAATAGGAAACTTAAAATGAAATTTGTGGGAGTGTTGAAATGAATAATATCACCTAAAAGCAAAGATTTCAACTCTCATAACATTTTTCATTACAAACACCCTCTATTTTTTATTATTTTTAATCTTTATCTTCCTTCTCTTCTAATAGCCCTTGTTGAGTTGTTTCACCTAAAACAATCTCTACAAACATTGTCTCATTATCAATACATCTGTCTAGAGATGACAATTTTAGCCGACCCGTTAATTTTTTGCCCAACTCTGACCCTAATGGAACCTGATTAGTTGAACCCTATAGAGTTAGGGTAAGGTATGAGATTTACCATCTCACTCCATTTAACTCCGACTCCGACCTGTTTATATATAAAACATATTTTATAATGATTTTAGAAGATTTTGTAAGAGAATAATATAAAAAAATAAAGAAATAAATTAAATAAATTAAATAAATTAAATAAAAATAATAATTTTAGGTAATGGGGCGGGTGCGGGACGGATTTGGTAGAATCGTTAACAGGGCGAGGCGGGTGATATGGGCCCAAATAATGAGCCCTAAGTATAATTAATAAGGCCCAAAAGGTCCACCATGGCTGATTCGTCTACGTTCAATGAACCCAAGATAGGGCATAAATAAATAAAAAGGATTGAGATCCCTTTGAAAACAGAATCCCGATAGGATTTGAAAAGACAATCTTGATAAGATTTGGAAACCATCCTGATAAGGACTTGGAAGACTAATTCATGCAGGACTGGGTGTTTATAAATAGAGGCTAGACAACCACATATGAGGTAACTAATTTTTTCCATACAGCTTTTACTTCTTCTTTTGAGCGTTTACTAACACACACACCAAGGTACGTAAATTTGACGTATCAGCGGGTTTTTAGCGAGTAGGGTTTAGAAACAACTCCTCCGTCCCATACTCGCCCTATTGCCATGCCTACATCTGCCTAGGAGTGAAATTACAAAAAACACAATATTAATATGATAATATCCTTCTCAGCATTTCAAGCTTAAATTTCAACTCACTTCCAGAAAAAGAATGCTCAAATTTTAACTCAAACAATCTTTTCTCTTTGTGTTTGTATTTGTATCTGTGTCGTGTGATAAGGGGTAATTCTTGTCAAATGGTTTCTCAATAAATGATTATTGAGTAATGTTTGCATATTTTAATTCTTCCAATTAAATTTATGTTATTATCTATTAAAAAAAATTACACTGTGTATAATTTAATAATAGTCTCAAATAGTAACATTAACATGCTAACATAAACTATAAAAAAAAATAATAAAATTTACATGAACTGCACAAATATTATTTTTATTTTACTAGGCTGACCGAATTTTTTCAATAAAATAACACCCTATAGGCACGTAAACCCACCATATATAGAAACTTGGCTTCAAATATCCAGGGGAAACAAGGGAAACACAAACCAAAAATTGTTGAAATAATTTGAACAATCAACATCATCATTTTTGCATATAATTTGACCAATTTGAACTATAACTAATAATAAAATTTTAAAGTCGTTTCCAATTATTAAACAATTATGTGGATTCACTATTGTTTTTGGTTACCATCAATTGTTGCGAAGTGCATTATACTCCTATCATACATTTTTTTTTTGTGTGTTTAGAAAAGGCAAAAAAGTTATTTAAAAACTGGACAAATCATAGTTTCTAATTCCTACAGGTTAGTGCTTGCATTATCATTAATAATTCTTCAAAGTAGTTTCTAAATACTGAAAACTTAAATTAATGTGAGTTATACATCTACCATTCTCATATGAAATAATGTTTCAGATTATATTTCTTTTTAGGTATTCTTTCTCCGAAATTTTTTGCGTATCTAGGTTATTATTATTATTATTATTATTATCTTATAGAAACTATTAAAAACAGTGGAAGGAGAATATTATTAATATTATTATCTCATAGAAACTATTAAAAACAGTGGAACGAAAATATAGAGCATAAACAGTCTAAATTACACGTACGGCGGTCCTTCCATTTAATTTATTCATATTTGGAATTTTATTTGGTGAGATAAATTCAACAAATTTTCGTCTAGGTCTTCGCAAGTATCATTTGGCCGATAATAACAATACGTCAATATCTATAGAACTGTTACGGAAAGTGTGAAGAAGAAGAAAAATAAGAAAAAGAAAAGTGAAAAAAAAGAAGAAGCCATATTACTAGTACAACGGGAAGTTACAAGTTAAGAAAATCGGCTTGGATTTTCACAATAAATAAAATCTTACATTCTTTTCCAGTTTGTGATACCGATACATTCCATATTTAATGCATTTTTATCGATTCAAATCGGACCGATTTGATCTATTTTAAATTCTTTAAGTTTTATTATGTACTCCTATTTTTTGAGATTTTAGTTCTTTTAATGAGATCAACTGAAATAAATATGGAGTTCTTATGGGTCCCATTTCTCTGCTCCAAAAGGAGACACCCTCTTGTTACAAATTATTAAGTGGAGTTTTATGACTCAATGCAAGGGATTAAAAAAAGTAAGTATATGACAGTTTTTTAGGAACTATAATAATAGATGTTTTACCATTTTAGTACAAATACAATAAAACTGATCCCATTTTTATAGAATCTTTTGTACGTAATTTTCAGATTTTGATGTTTTGGTTAATTGAAAGCGTTAGTTACACACTATGTTCAATTTATTAGGTTGGCGCAAAAGTCGAATTAAGATCATTATTCTACTCCGGCCTCTCTCTTTCTTTCACTCTTACTCCGCTTTAATTGCTTTATTTGCTTGGTTGGGTAGAACCAACTCCTAATTGTTAGAATTATGAAGCTAATCTTATATTATGATTTATAATAACAAGAAATTGCCATAAACAATAATGACTGAATAATTTAAACTCTAAATTTGTAATTAGCAAAATCGTAAATTCAGTTCCTATAGAAAAGAATATTCTCTCATGTGAGCCGTCATTGCTAAATTACTAGATTTAATCACTAGAGGAGAAGTTATTGCTCCGTATGGTTTTAGAAAATAAATATCATTCTTTATTTAGTTAATAAACTTTGAAATTTAAACGTAAAAATAAAATATTCAAAATTTACCAACTAAATATAATTTTCATCACAAAAATAACTCACTTTTAAGTTTTGAAACATAGGGGCTACGTAATTGGAGTTGGTCTTCAACTTCATTTTCCGTACACATGAGAACGAAAAAGTACTCTCCATTACATCTGAAACAGAAATGGGTGAAGGAAGGAACAATGGTATATGACTAGAGTCCCCATCAAATTTAAAAATTCAAGAGAGCACCAATTATTCGATTTAAATATCTACAAATTGAATTTATTTACTGACATCAAGTCAAAGAAAGATACACATAATCTCCGACTTTCTTGTTTGGATTTCTGATGAATATAAAGTAGGACCGCTACTTTTATTGTCTGTTTACTTTAATGTTTTCCAAGTTTGGTATGCTATTCATATTTTGAAAGTAATTCACAAGACAAAAGGTAGAATAACATTTTCACAAGACAAAAAAGGTATCATAACATTTCTTAGTATTACCACATACCTCATTTTCAATGTTCCAAACCAATTCATACCCAACCTTAAATGTATTGGTGGTGTTTTAGTTGAGAATTATTCAACAAATGCACAAATACTTTTATGAGTAATTGGGGTCAAACAAATGCTCGTCAAGTTTTACATGAAAAAATGTTAATTTGACTGGTTGATATCATGTTAGGTTACTTTTATTCATGTTTATTGTAACGAAAAGAAGGCCTACTACTTCATTCGTCTCTTAAAATAAAATAGAAAAATGTACTTTGATTTTTGCTTAATAAATTTGCATGATTTTAAAATATTAATTCAATACTATATTATACTAACCAATCGTCTTTATGTCAAACGAATAATGTAAACAACACAAATATTCTTAGACAATTTCTTTTTGTTACTTTGAAAATATAGTTAATTCGCACTTTTTAAAATTTAAAACTTATATAAAAATGATAAATGTAATTCATGTGTAAAATTCATAGGAGTATTTATGATTTATCTTTTGAGTGACCAAATATATTGCTGATTGTATATCACAAATATTTTCTAATCATTCATGCTCCCACAAACTTATTCAAATTTAGAACATTTTATTTCTCATAATAATATTACTTCTGTACATACCTATACGTTACATTACTAGATATATACTGTATATATATTGTGGGCCCCCAAGTTTTGATGTGGGTGGTGTATTTGGATAGGGACGAAGCCTAATCCTTAAGCCGCATTTCATAATCCCACACGCCATCTTTTCTCACAGAAGATGCCGGGTTATAAGGCGTATGGATATAGTCGGGCCCACCTCCTTCAAGATTTTCGTTTTGCTGCCTGCTTTATTAATTGCTGGCCCATGGATATATACGGCATGGCGTATGTATCCATTATATCACGTGTTCTGCGCGTGACGTAGTCCTTGTCTTTTTTAACATAACGATAACGCGGCGAAAAAAGATTTTACGCGGACAATATTGGATTCGGGTCGGGCTCGGTATGGAGTAAGATGGGTCGTGGGTAGGGGTAAAGTTAAGTCATTATTAGAAACACGTGGGGAGGTGACAACGAACGGAGAGGAGCGGATAGACGAGGAAAATGGAAAGGACTAAAGAGGGATGGAGAGAGTCTTTTTTAAGAAAAAAAATTATTATTTCTTTTTAAATTTATTTTATTTTATCTCAATAATCTTTTTGTCCATCTAACGTTATCCACTTCAGATACTGGTTATATCGCCCCTTGTGTTCCTCTTAATTACGAAAAGGCCACTTCTTAATCCAACTGCATGACATTTTTGTAAAATTATGTGAGCTAAAATAATCGATAAGCCATAGTTATGCATCTCGAATTATATTTTTCATATCAATGGAAAACAAAAGGGAAAATTATTAAGTTATAAATTTAGTGGAATATTACTCAAACTGAGATGTATTCTACTATTACGGCAACGAACACGTAAGACTTAAAAATCATGCATGTACAATTCTTTGTGATGTATTCTATTATTACGACAACAAACACGTAAAACATAAAAATCATGCACGTATAATTATTTGTGACGATCTAGTTTGCATTATAATGTTATTATGCAGTCTACGTAAATGGCAAGCATTGCATAACGATATACTTGTCAAAATGTAATTTTGAGTTATATGAAATTTTCTTTCTTGAAAATCCTGGGAATTCATTATTCCAATCAGTCTAGCTAAGTGTATAATTTAAAGATGCACAATCATTTTCCTACTTAATTATTTTATAAATGTTAGTATCCAGTTGGATCGGTATTAATTTAACGGGTCACTGTTTTTCTTTTTCAAATTATCAAGATTCTACGAACAATTATTTTAAATCACTCATTTTTCATAATCTAGGATAAGCACCTATACATGATAACTTGATAACCTATGTGCTCTAGCGTTCATGTCGTCGTCAATTTATTAATTCATATGTACACTTTAGATATTGCTCGAGGAAAAGTTTATCAGTTGTTCCCCACAAGTACATTCACGAAAACATAGACATATCTTTTTTTTTTTTTGGGTAGAAACATAGACATGTCTTTATTTATTTAATAGGCGAAGATGCATAAAATCTAATCTTAACTCCACATGAATCAGTGGATAGGTTTGCTATCCATATATGATATCTACAACGTGTGATATAATGTGATTCCCACACATCTAGTCTAAAGAGAGGATAACTATACAAAAGCTAGAGCATTAATTAGATGTTAAATACAAACCGATAGAACATAATATGGTAAGAGCATAGTAGCTGGGGAGGTAGATGTGAAGTTGGGGGTTGCGATAATAAAAAAGAGCTATGATTATAGAAAGGCTCATAACTACATCGATAAAGGAGTCAAATAATTTATGCTTAAATTTGATTTATTGATGAATCGAGTTTAAATTGAGTCGAGTATTATCGATCATGTAATATTAATTATGATCAAACTTAATTCCTTTAATTATCGAGCTGCTCGCGAGTAACTTGTGAGAAAATCGAAAAAAAAAAATCGGACATAGTCGATTTGTAAGTTTTTATCTAATATTTATTGAGTATCAAATAATTAAAGAGTTTTTATATCAAAATCAAATCGAGTACATAATGATTTCTAACGAATAAAATTATCAATGGTTAAAAATTATACTGAATACCAAATTAATCGAGTCAGGTACTATTATATTGAGTATTGAGTTGAGTAGAATAGCCTTAATATTCGATTCGATTCGATAAATTTAAAGAATAATACAAAGTGTTCAAACTTAATTTGATTAATAAATTAAGTCGAACAATTATCGAATCAGGTTGAATTAAGTATGGAATGCTCAATTCATTAAACAACCCTAGTCATCGCCAAGTCGATGTCTACATAAGTATTAATATCAAAAAGGTTTTTCACCAGAAAAATAATAATCAAAAGGTACAAAAACTAAAAATGAAATACGGATTTCTATCTTTTTTTAAGAATATTATGATTAATTTTATGTTAATGAAAGTTTTTGTGTTGTAGTGTTCCCGTATAGGATACGTATAAGTGCGTCGTCCACCTGTGTTCTTGAAGACGGTGTTCTTGAGTCTTCTGCTGTACTCAACAAATTAAAAAATTAAAGTGAGATATATTCTATGAAGAAGTGAGACATGCACACAATATTTTCAACATTTTGATTGACTAATGTAAATGGAGGTTGAGGTGTTATACAATAGTGTTTTGGTTTGAATATATTGAAACATACAATACTACGAAATTACATGATGTTTGAAAGTATGTAAAGAAAAGAATATACAAAAAATAATATTAAAGAGAAAATATGTATTCCTTCTGAAAAAAATATATTTCTCTTTATTTGTATTAGATTCTAAAAATCTCAAATTTTAGATTTAATCATATATGGTGTGACTTTACCATTTTCTAAAATGATAAAAGTTTTAATTTGTTGACATTTCTGTACATTTTGATACATTAATAAAGATGAAAATCAAAATCAAAATATATTAAAAGGCATTAAGGAATATATAGAGAGGGCAGAAAACACGGTTAGATTTGACATTGCTTATCAAGACTAATAAAGAAAGTATCCTTCTGAGAACCAAGTTTTTGATATAACAATGTGGATGTTAGGTGAATAAATTAATTAACGTACCATTCATCAATACAATATTCAATCATTAATTTTCTATAATTTACATTAAACATTCTCTTTATTTCCTATTACAAAATACATAAATTGTACTTTGTAAAAAATTTAAATAAAAAAATGAGACTTTGGTTTGAAACTCGCGTGTACAATAGATTGACAATCACAGATAAATCCTAAAATATTTATATTTAATATTTAAATTTATTCAAATCTAATACGTAACGTTATTCATAATGAATAAAAGACATACTTATCCAGCATGTAACAGTTTAAATTTGTTTTGTTCCGCGTGAAAGTCTCGTTTGCTTATATCACCGTTGCATAACTCGTTTGTTTGCCATAAAAGCTAATGACTTATCCACCATTTTTTTTACTTTTTAAATACATCACCGAACGATGCAGGAGTTGTACTTGGCCCCAAAAAAAAAAGAAAAAAAGAAAAAAAGAAAACAATACATCACCGAAATAACAAAGAAATGAGAAGGAAAACAACAAGACTATGCAATGAAAATCTTTGATCGAAGGGTATAATCGCAAATATGTAATCAAAAGTGGCTACTTAATATGACTTTGTAAACCTGATCCGAAACCCGGGTAAATGAAACTAGGCGACGTTATAAATAAGCTTTGGGGGCACGGTTTCTTACAAAAGTAAAATATTTCCCTCTCTCTCTAAAAACTTTCTATCTCTGAAAACTCTCTCTAGAACTATAAATCGTTGTTTATATTTCTCCCCTACACACACATTTCGCACCTCTTTCACATTGAGCACCGAACGAACTTTCAATGTGAGCTCTCTGGGAACTCTCACCGGCGATCAACATTTTCAGACAATCCGTTTAGCTGTCTCCGGTGAGTTCACACCGTTTATGTGTGATATGATCTACTCTTTGTTTTGTGGTGAGTCTGTTCAATTTAGGTTGCTGAATGAATGGAAGGTCAAGTAATTGTTTTACGTTATTTAAGTGTTTCGTTTGATATATTTTTGTTTTCTCGTTTCTATTTTGCTTGTAATAATCGTGTTCTTCTTACCTTTTTTGGCAGGAAATTGATCTTAGCTTCAGGTAAGCTTGAGATTACACTTATAACTTTGAGCTGTGTTTCTGTTTTCTAATGATATGTAGTCGTTTATACTGTTTAAGCTATATTCGTGTTTCCAAATTTGCTTTTTATTTGTTATTATTGTTGTTTAGGATTTAATTGCATTATGATATTTCCTTATCTTGCCATTGGGATAAATTATACTTTTGCTGCCAGCTGGTGGAATTATATGACAAATTTGAGTTAAGATCTTCATAAATTTAATTCTATTATTATGATCTGCATCTCCATGGTTCATGGAGTTATCGTGAACGAAGTATTATGTTACTTTGGGGGCTTTCTTCCCGTACCAATCTTCATGGCATCGTGGATAGTTTATGTGAAGTAATGTATATAATCTGCTATATATGATATTGTTATGGCATTATAGCTTTCCTTAAAAAGTTCAATTGTTTCTTTTTTACTTGATATCCACATCATTGTTATAGGGAAATATTTATTGGTGTTTATCTGAAAAAGTGGAGTCAGACTGTTCTCTTAGGGCTTTAGAAATGTGGCCCAAAAAACACCTTAAACCACTTAGATCCAGTCTTGGTATTGCATGTCTGGTATAAATTTCCTGCGTAGTGGCACTTGCCTCCACCTTCCCCTTTTTGATTATATAGCTGAAGTGTTTCACGTGTCGTGATGCTTGAAATTGGAGCGGTGCACAGTTCCCTACCTGTCACAGCAGCGAGCATGTATTGGATTAATCTGTGTCATTTAAACAAAGAAATAATGAGGGAGATTCCATCAGATAGCTTTAGGATATCTTAGGAGTATCATCCAGGAATTTACAACTAGCAAAAGTTTCGTAAATCTGGATATATGGGCAACGGCATGCACATGTACCGTATGTTTTCAGTTTTTGTAATTTTCTTGTCCTTCATGGCGCTCATATTTGGTCTCTCTAAACTGAAGCATGTGATTAATGAAGTGTTTCACGTGTGGCTGTGATTCTTTTGCTTGGTGTTGTTTAGGCCTTCCAGCTTGTCACAAAAATTATATGTTTTCCATTAACCTGTGTCATTGCCAACATATATGGAAAAAGGTGTTAGCAAACAGTTTCGTTATTCATAACGTCACAACTAGCTATTGTCGGCCTTCCACTTGCTGACGCATATAATTATGAAGTGTTCCACGACACATTTCTGAAATTCCTTGAGCACTAAAGAAGTTTTTAAATGATTTCTTTATTTTCAAATTGTTATAACTAACGGAAATTTTGTTTTTTTGTTTTCCAATTACAGTTACAGATTGTACCTTGCAATTTTTGTACTTTCTTGTCATTGGCGGCACTAATGCCCTCTTTATTCCTTCTTTTGGTTGGCGGAAAATGTCCCTCTTCCCTTTTCATCACATGCGACAAAGAAAGTTTTTCACACTTTTTTGGTCATGGCATCACTTCTATTCAACGTGTAGCACTTTACACCTTCCAGCCTGTCATATTTGTATCTTGGATTATTGCAACTTTTCCATCTTTCGTGGCGCTCACATTTTTCATCCTCATCCTCCCACTTGGTTAATGAATATACATAATAATTAATTATTTCACGTGAGTCTCCGTGCTTTATTGTTTGGAGAACTTTACACGTCATCTCTGCTAATCAGTATGCATGTACATGAAGATTTAGCGAGTCATCTGGTGTAGGAATATCTGAGACCCATTGCACCCCTTGAAAGCCATTATTGAGTCAAAACTTAAACTACTTGGTCTTGGTTTAGTAGAGGATTTATGTCATATTTTTCTTCTTATATGCTCTGATGTGGGTCTTATTGATTCCATACACCATTGGTGCAAGCTCCTTGGCTGCAAACCATACTCTTGTTCAGCAATACCTATAACATCTTCTGTCTGACCAGCAAACAATTTTTAATATCTGTTGTCAAAGCCCCAAAGGCTCTACGAGAACAAAGTCCACCAGTGGGTCAAAGATAACATAGTCCTCCAAGCATCCATGGCCATTTCCTAAGAGTAAATGTTATGAATATCATCTACTGGTTTGTTTGAATATACCTGTATCTTTAAAACCACACCTTGTTCCAAAAGTACACCCATATCACTGTATTTACACTTTCTCAAGTTTTCTCTCATTCAGTGGCATTCTTGTCATTTGCTCCCCTATATTCTTCTATGATTTATGATGAGAATTCCAGGTGGAGCTGCCATGGTTCTTGCGAATGACATTAACATATTTCACCTTCATGACTTTCCCTGCCATATGCATGAAACTACTCAACTTGGCACATAGCAAACAATCAGATTAAGACTCGTAAATCATAATTGTGGTTTACAGGATTGAACTAATCTATGTTTTCCTCTTCATATCAGCTCATTAGTTACACTTGTCGATCGATAAGCATTTAATGCAAGTCCACCATCACATCAAAATTGTTAATGTCAATGGCGTGCCATCAAGATGTTGCTATATATCATTTTAACCATTTTTATTCACATTGCTTGCATATTATTTATTGTCTCCAACACCAATATTAAAGCAATTGAGATATAGTCGGAGCTGTGAGCATTGTGTATTGCAGGTAAGCTTTTAAACTTGCATTTTATTTTGATGCTTGTATGACTGCATTCATCTTTGTGTGGGCCATGCATAAAATTGATTTAACTTTTGTGTCATATTTTCACAATCTCTTTGTGTATTTTTGTTAGGATATTCGGACCAGAACTTATCTTTCATAGACACACCAGTCATGGATCCAAGTTCAAGTGTGAACTTTGCGGACTTAGCCTCTGGTGACCTGCTAGATTTATCTCAAATTCAAATTCCGGAGGAAATTCCACAGCTGATGAATGTTCCTAGAGTTATATCTGATGTAGAGGGTTCTGGAATTATTGAGGCAGAGTCAGATAGTAGCACCAAACCTAGTCGTGATCGAAAAATCATTGTATCAAATATGTTGCCTCTTCATGCTTGGAAGGATGCAGAAACGGACACATGGAGCTTTAGTTTGGATGAGGATTCACCCTTGCTGCAATTAAGAGATGGATTATCACCTGAAACTGTTGTTATTTATGTGGGTTCCCTCGGGGTCAATATAGATGCCAAGGATCATGAGCAGGTTGCTCAGAAACTTCTGGATGATTTCAACTGTGTCCCCACTTTTCTTCCTGGTGAACTCCAGAAAAATTTTTATCAAGGTTTTTGTAAACAGTATCTATGGACCCAATTTCATTACATGCTTCCGGTGTCTGCCAACCACAGTGAGCATTTTGATCGGCTGCTTTGGCAGGCCTATGTCTCTGCAAATAAAATGTTTGCTGATAAGGTTATGGAAGTGGCTAATCCCGAGGAGGATTATATTTGGGTACACGATTATCACCTCATGGTTCTCCCTACATTTTTGAGAAAACGTTGTTACAGAGTCAAGCTCGGGTTCTTTCTCCACAGTCCATTCCCTTCTACAGAAATATATCGTACACTGCCTGTGAGAGATGAAATTTTGAGAGGATTGCTGAACTGTGATCTAATTGGATTTCATACATTTGATTACGCTCGCCACTTCCTTTCATGCTGTAGTAGGATGCTGGGCCTAGATTATGAATCTAAACGAGGACACATAGGACTTGATTACTGTGGCCGCACAGTGTATGTCAAAATTCTGCCTGTTGGAATCCATATGGGTAGACTTCAGTCTGTCTTAAATCTTCCCTCTACATCAGTCAAACTCAAGGAGATTCAAGAGCATTTCAAGGGGAAAATGATCATTCTTGGCGTAGATGATATGGACATCTTTAAGGGAATAAGTTTAAAGTTATTAGCCTTTGAGCAGCTCTTGCAACAGTACGCATATTTGCGGGGGCAGGTAGTTCTTGTTCAAATTATGAATCCTGCAAGGAGCTCAGGAAAGGATGTCCAAGAAATGAAGAGGGAGACATATTTAACTGCCACTAGGATTAGTGAGGTTTATGGTTCTCCCGACTATGAGCCAGTGGTTCTGATTGATCGTTATGTTGATCGTTGTGAGAAGAGTGCGTATTATGCTCTGGCAGAATGTTGCATAGTGAATCCTGTTAGGGATGGGATGAATCTAGTGCCTTACAAGTATATTATTTGCAGGCAAGGGTCTCCATGTATTGATGAAGCTAGGGGTATTAAATTGGATTCTCCTCGTACAAGTGTGCTCATTGTATCTGAGTTCGTAGGTTGTTCACCGTCTCTAAGTGGAGCAATCAGGGTTAATCCATGGGATGTTAATTCTGTGGCCGAGGCTATGCGTTCTGCGATCGTAATGGGTGATTCTGAGAGGCAAATGAGGCATGAGAAACACTATCGATATGTTAGCTCTCACGATGTGGCTTATTGGGCTCACAGCTTTGTGCAGGATTTGGAGAGAGCTTGTAATGATCATTATAGTAAACGGTGTTGGGGTATTGGTTTTGCTCTGGGTTTTAAAGTTGTTGCACTTTCCCCTAGTTTTAGAAAATTGTCCATTGACTGCATTGTTCCTGCATATAAAAGGACAAATAGAAGGGCAATATTTCTCGACTATGATGGTACTATTATTCCTAAATCGTCTATTAATAAAAACCCCAGCCCTGAAGTTGTGGCTGCCCTTAATGCTCTCTGCAGTGATCCCATGAACACAGTATTTATTGTCAGTGGAAGAGATAGAAGTTCCTTAAGCGAGTGGCTTGCTCCATGTGAGCGGCTAGGACTAGCTGCTGAACATGGGTTCTTCATAAGGTATCTCCTTAAAAAGAAAAAGAAAGTTGCATTTTTGCTTTTTGCCTATTGATGCTTTTGCATAAAGTAGAGTTTTATTTGCACTTTTTTCAGGTGGAGTAAAACTTCTAACTGGCAATGCAGTCTTTCAAAAGTAGATCTTCAATGGAAGGAAGTTGTTGAACCAATTATGAGACTTTATACAGAGACAACAGATGGCTCTAACATAGAAACTAAAGAGACTGCTTTGGTGTGGCACCATCAGGATGCAGATCCTGACTTTGGATCCTGCCAATCTAAGGAATTACTGGATCATTTGGAAAATGTTCTTGCAAACGAGCCTGCAGTTGTTAAAAGGGGCCACAATATAGTTGAGGTGAAGCCACAGGTATTGCTCTCTCTCTCTCTCTCTCTCTCTCTCTCTCTCTCTATATATATATATATATATATATATATATATCATAGTATCTCCCCTTCACCCGCAATCCACAATATGCAGGGTGTCAGCAAGGGTTTGGTTACTGACAAGGTTCTCTCAGCAATGGTTGGTAGTGGAGAGGCACCTGATTTTGTAATCTGCATTGGGGATGACAGATCAGATGAAGATATGTTTGAGAGCATTTTAAGAATCGTCTCATCTCCAACTTTCCCTGTAGTTCCGGAGGTGTTTGCCTGCACCGTTGGGCAAAAGCCAAGCAAAGCCAAATATTACCTTGATGATATTGCTAACGTTGTGAGACTGCTCGATCACCTTGCGAATGCTTCGACTCAAAAGCCAAGTTCATCCAAACATTCTGAGCTCTCTTCTGAAGGAACCTTCTGAGATTAACAGGAGTGATGGTCTCATGTACATTGTTATGGTAGACATGGTTATGGTAAAAAGCAGAAATGTTCTTTTGTAGTCAAATTTTAACTAATACTACTATACTAGTACTAATGTATGGTGCGGATGGTAGGGTACAAATCTGATGTGGGGAATATATCGAGGGGCAAATTGTTGTCTGAGTACATAATTACTAATGTTAAAGATATATGGTTGCCCTTACTGATCAGAAGGCACCATAATATTTGTAAAGGTAAAATTTATTCCACCATAATGGTAAGTCTGTTATATATTAGCCTTTCCAGTTTTACCTAGTCACTTTGCTAAATTGTCGTTGCTTGCTGGACTAGCGTACTGTGTTTTCTTGCCTGTTCATTGTATTAGTAAGCCTGTTTATGTGTAGTTCAGAAATTGGATATCCTCTTCTTCTCTCTGTTTGTCTTCTTTTTTCTCCTAACAAACCTGGCTGGCGAATTTCTTTGTGGACTTCGTTAGATTCATAACTTGAACTTATTTCTGCCTTTTCTCTCTCCGTCTCTCTCTCTCTTGTAACTTTTTAAAGTACTCTGACAGAAAAAGATATCTGCTGGTGTTTTCAAGTTGCTATACGGCGTTCTTTTGAGCTTTACCGTAGTCTTCGGACGTGGTTCATTATCTGAATCATGTTTATCATAAGCCATTAAAATTAAATTTTAAGAAGAATGGTCCCATGCAAATTTTACAGTGATGAAGCAGTATATTGTGTTGCCATTACAGGGGGAAAAGGAAACCAAATTTAAAATTAAAACAAAAAACAAAAGAAAAAGAAAAAGGGATGTAAGCATATCACTATACTGAGGGAGGGAGAAAAGGAGGACGCGAACTGCGAAACTGGATTTTATGTGAAATTAAGTAATCTTTGTCGATACAATGTTCCCAGAGACTTCACCATCAAAAGGGGGTCAAAAAGCATCTTACAGTAGTTATGTCTCCGTAATTTTGCATTGGAAGAATCATTTTGCTTCAACAATAGTGGTTTATAACTTAAATAGAAGTAGCGCTGAAAACGAGCTCAGACAGTTCGGGATCGGACCGAAGTCGACTCGCATTTTACCGAACAGTGTTTGTATTCGAAATAGGTATGAGCCGCATTCGAGAGGGGTATTAGGGCTCGACCATTTTCACGAACCAAATTCGAATACTGTGATGCTCGCTCGAATTTTCTATCGAATTGTTCGATCTTGGAATGAGTACTCGATCACATATTCGTCGAATACGTTCGAATTAGGTATGCTTTATGTATCTCGAAGCATCCGGTGAGTATATCTAGAGAAATTTTTGGGAATTTCAATACTTTAATTTGTTTTCTCATCATATTCACGATACATTTTCCTTCTAGGCCGGAGGAGATTATGGTTCCAAAACAAGTTTTCTCCATCTTCAAAGCAAAATTTCTCCATCTGCATATCAATTTGAGGAGATTTTGAATTTTTTCAAATTACTTTCCATGATTCCATTCCTATCTCTTCGATTTCTCACTAATTTACAGATGCGATTAAGGTATGTCCTTTCATCTTCAGTCCTTTTAATTCCTTTAGCTATAAATAATATCATTTTGCTATCAAGTTCTGTATGCACATTCTATTCTCTCTTCTATAGCAGTAATTCCAGTAAACTATAATCCTCAAATTCCATTTTCTGCCATGGCTGATTCACAATCACAACCGAATGAAAATTCATCAACTCTGGTGTTACAAACAGCACACAATTGACCCAAGATTCTGTTGCAAATACCGAGGCTACTCCTACTGATGTGACTAACCATGATACTACTACAAATCAGGAACAAAATGGCAATGGAGATGGAACAAAAAAGAAAAGGAAGACTTCTAAGGTGTGGACAGAATTCAATGTTGTCACTATGAAGGATGGCACCAAGAAAGTTGTTTGTTACCATTTTGTCTGATTTTGATTACTTGAAAGCAATGGCTTTTAAAATGAAAGAAAGGTTTGCCAAATATTGGGGTGAATGCAATTTGCTTATGGCTATTGCATCTATTCTTGATCCTAGGTATAAGATGCAATTAGTTATGTTCTGTTTTCCCAAGATTTATGGTTCTGAATATGAAGCAAGAAGAAATATTGATACAGTAAGGAATGTCATTTATGATCTTTATACTCATTATGATTTGCTTTATAAGGTCCAATTTCCTGGTGGTGTTAATATGCAATGTGGAAGTTCTTCTACTGCTAGTTCATCAAGCAGTAATAAGATAAAGAGCAGGGCTGAGTTCGATTCTTGGGCACAAGAAATTGATGTTATGCCCCCTTTGAAATCTGATTTGGATGCTTATCTTGAGGACGGAAGACTGATTACGGCCGATGACACATTTAATGTATTACAATGGTGGAAAACATACACGCTTAAGTTTAGAGTGTTATCTTTAATGGTGAAAGATGTTTTATCTATCCCTGTTAGCACTGTGACATCCGAGTCCACATTCAGTGCTGGGGGTAGATTGCTTGATCCTTATAGGTCTTCTCTTATGCCTGAAACTGTGCAGGCTCTTATTTGTGCTTCTGATTGGATTAGGAACGATTATAAGCTTGGACACCATAATGGATTTGTTGTTCCGATGGTAAAACTTTAGCTATTGAACTGCATTTGATGATTTGTTTTCATTTGTTAATAATTCGAACTTTTCTTTTTTATTTTCATTTCAACTAGGCTGATGAAGAAGGAGAAAGGTCTCAATGTTCAGTACATAATTAACAAACTTTGTCAAGTTAAAGTGGGTGAAACTAAATTAATACTTTTTATCTATAATTGAGTATTGTATTAACTATTGATGTCATTAAACTTTTACAAATTTGCATTGCAGGCTACTTGGACACTTGATTTTGCGGTAGTAAATGATTGTGCAATTGATGCTACTGGACTTAATATTTATGAACTTCTGATGTTTTGTCATGTTCTGGACTTCTAGTTTGGATTTTAATTTATTATGTTTTCTTCTGAACTGTTCTGATTTTTGAATTTATGATTTGTCAGTTGTTTGTGGTTATGGTTTATTGTGTTGAACCCTAATGGTAATGGACATTTGTGATTTGAACTTGAAACATTTTGATGAAGTATTCAAGGTTACTGTTAAATTACTTAGTCTTTTGTACTTTTTAATTTAGGTAGACTTGTAGCAATTTTATTAGTTTCATTAGTTTATGTAGACAATACTAGTATACTTTGTATATGGACAATTTAAAGGCTTTAAGGTTCAAGAAGCAGCTGTGGTGTGGTGGGTCAATGTGCCCATACAACAACATGCATTTGGAGCAAGAGGTTCATTGCATTTGCTTTTGCACAAGCATGAAAAAAGATGAAGTGTTACCAACTGTGCTTCCTTAGTCTTGAATTTAAATTTGTAGATGTTTCTTACATTTGTTTTAATTTATTTTTGACAGAAAATACTAACAAAAGGATTGTTGCTGTCGTGACTGATGACTTGCTAGAGTTGCTGTACCATTTCTTCGATTATTCTTGCCCCTAAGTCGTTGGATAGCTAACTTGCTGGCTGTTGTAATGACCGAGTATATCAATTCTCAATGTTAGTTTGTCCAACTACAGACTTGTGACATAGTTATCATCAAGATCGTAATTTATTTCATATAGAGAATGTTTTGTACATTCAAGTTCAAATTATGTAATTTGTATCATGCACCCAATCTATTAAATTTGATTCAATTAGATTAATAAACTTAATTTTTCTGCTACCTTTTAAATTTGGGTGCTCTGTATTTCGAGTAGTTAGATTTCTTTTTGAATTCGAGTCTCATTTTGAATTTCGCTGAGTATCTCATGATATTTTCAAGCTCGAGTAACTCTCAGACGAACACAAGCCCAATTCGAACAATGTTTTATAAGAATAGCTTGAACTCGAGCAGAAAAATAGCAGGCCAATTTGGGTTCGGCTCGTTTTGAAACTAGAAGTATATGCAGGGACCGGAATATGGTAAACAAATGTAGCTACAGTGATAATATAGACATCAATTCAATTTCCAACTCACTACCAAGTTAAATTGCTATAAAGAAGTCATTTGCAACTTTACATTTCAGCCAATAAAATTTTCAAGACCAAATGAAACGCTACCTATTGTGCGATTATGATTTATAAAAAAATGTAGAAAAAAATATGGAAATCACGTCATAAGCAGCATGTCAACCGAAGGCAACATAAACAATTTAGATACAGAGAAAATTTAAATGCTTGTGTTGAACAAACCAGGAAAAGTAAACGAACAAGCCAATCCATAAAATGGGAACTGAAGGTGATCAAAGCCATTTACATATTCAGAATCCTTATAAACAGAACACAAAAGAGAGGCCCCGGAAAAGCCTCTCACAACTACTGGTGTTTACTCTTGACAATATTCAGACTGCTTCCAACTTGATCAACCAACGATGTTAACTCTGACCGCTTCTCAAAACATATTAAGTTATCATGCATCATTCTTCCTATCTTTGTGGTGCTGTTACATGGACTATCACCTGGCTCCTCAGTTTCATATGTTTGTTCAAAAGATTGGTTGACAGTATGTGATGATCCCAAGCCTCCATTAAAACATACCAAATCCTTCAGTTGATCAACATATATTTGTGATGTAGTTATTGTACCACAACCTAAGACGTCATTATCTAACAAAGATACAGGTTTTGAAGGCTGCTTCCTGAATTCAGCTTTGTACAGGCTAAACATGATTGCTATGTGTGATAGGCTCAATGTAATGAACCTCCTCAAAAGGCCATAAAATGTTGAGCTAACAACTGCGCTTCTGATGCCGAAGCAAAGTGTCACTGCTGTCCTCCCCAGAAGGATTAGGAAATGCTTCCATGTCTTGCTGTAATGAAGTTGGCTGGAACCTTCCTGTCTATAAGATTCTGTTAGACAATGTACTGAGCTAAAAGTTCCACTCTCCATTTCATGAAAAGGGTAAGATTTCAGTTTGTTCAAACTAGGATTATGAAGTCCTAAATTTAAATTTGTGATGTTAGTTTCTTAGAAGTTCAGAAGAGCAAAGTTTTTACTTTGTTGGGATGTTTATCAAGTTTGCAACAGTGATGGTTGGATGAATCATTATCTATCAAAACTGTTCAATTTTAGGAATCCACTAAATGTACTAGGTAAAACCTCAAACACAACTTATTTTTGGTGGAACGGTGGGGAGTGTTACTTTATGTCACAAAAACGTGGGATAAACTTACAGTATGTGTTACATAAGGGCGAAGATAGAACCCCGCAATCAAACCCAACAAGCAAGCAGATCCCAATGCTAGAGCCAGAAACCAGGGCAAGGTGATTACTGATACTGTGAAGAAAAATTAAACATGCTGTTATAGTGCTTTGACTGCTTTCAAAAGAATATAAAATGTTATATACTCAGTAAAAACAAATATATTATCTTAGATAATATATGAACAAATTAACAATACATAAGCATATAGGGCATAAACCAGAGTTTCTCAACAAAGATGCTTATATACTGTGATAATTTCCTCTTACAAGACCTCATGTTATTTTTCAAAAAATTATGATACATGATCAAATTAAAATACTTACCAGGTTGAGAACCTTTTGCGCAATCTTCAGCATGCAAATTAATTTGGCGGACCAACTTAGCACCACGATCAGAGATCATTAGAGCACAACTTTTGGGAACAAATGTCAACTCAAAATCATCAGAGAAAGATGCATTTTGTGCAGGTCCATCTGTGTGGCCAGTCTTTTGTGAATAACCTCCAGCTATTGTAGTTACACCTAATGATATTGTTAAAGCTTAGAATACAGACAGTTATACAACCATTAATGAAGAGATTAACATAAAACAATAAAAGCATAACTCCATAAAAATAGTCCCTGGAATTCATCGGGCATCACGATACCTGACTTGCCAATTTTCCTTATGGCATGATTTTTCTGATCAGCCACGTAAATATTCCCTTTCAAGTCAACCGCAAAACTTTTGGGCTTATTAAACATTGCAGAATCCAACTCACCATCCGAAAAACCAGCCACACCTTTCCCAGAATACTTTTTTATCGAACCATCTGCTGATAATATTATAACACCATAAACATAACACACATAAATATAGTCAAATATCTTAAAGTGGAACGTGCGATTTTACGTGGTGCCCGTACGTCATTTAACAACCCAATATGTAAAGAATTACCTGAATAATACACTTGTATACCCAAATCCAAACAAAGAATCCCATATTTATTTAATGCTAGAATAAATGACACCTACCAGTTTACCTTAACCGCCATAACGTTAAACTGAACATAATGAATTTATAAATGGTTACTATTGTGGGTACTTTAACATGTTGGTGCTGATGGGCCAGTAATTAAACTTAGATGTTGCAAATGGTATCAGAACAATGACACAGCCAAAAGTGTGAGACCACGTTATCCAAGTTGATTTGTGATTACGTGTGAACTAGACAAATACATCAAGTATAAGGGCAGGCTGAAATTTATGAATGTGCATGCACCCTATAAGTCTCAATAGTTACTAATCCATTGTGGTAGCTAACAGATGTATAAGGTTTGACTTTTCGAGTCAAACGAATATATTGAACTTTAAAATTAACGTAATTTACGGAAATCTAAATGCAAGTTATGAAAAAATCAAAGGTTTTTGTCATAAACTATGATATTATAACAATAATATCAACCAAAGCTAATTTTAAATTTAATACTGTGTTTCACTTAAAAAAATCCAGAAAGTATCTATAGAGATGGTTCATGTTCGTTTACTACTTTTTTGCTCATGTATTAAAGTTAAAATTAACTTGTTACTTAAAGCTAAAATGTGTAAAAATCATAAAGTTAAAATATGTTTAGATGGAAAAATTGCTTAAAAGTAAAAAATCTAATCCGAAGAAATAGCCAAAATCCAAAAAGTAATAAAAACTTGTTAGATATACGATTAAAGTTAAAAATTAAGTAAATAAATATGTAGAAAAAAGAACACTCAAATACTGATCTTAATATGAAAAGTAGCTTTTGTAAGAAATAAGTTGGAACAAAGGATAGTAACTATTACACTATGCTGATTAAATACAGAAAAAATAAGTAAAAATCGAGACAATAGATTCACCCTCTATATCTTTAAAAAGAAATGCATTTAACTAAATTCCATATATTTAAACAACGCGGGGGGGGGAGGAGGGAGCCGTAGCAGCACCTTGGGAAGTGGCAAAGGAGAGAGTGTAAAAGGCACTGCCATAGGAATCGAGTATGATGAGATCGGAGGAGAAAGGAGACACGGGAAGCACCGAATGAGGGTTTATGCCGTTTTTGTTGCCGTCGACAAGTGTAGTCACCGTGTATCCTTCTTCCAAAACCAGCTTTGAGCAAACTGATCATAATAATAATCAAATCAAATCAAACATACGCTGCGCAATATTAAACAATAATAGAAACCGATACTTTTGAAGATGGACGAAAGATTACCGGAATGTAAAGTTAGGGTTAGGAGATAGAGAAATGAAAGAGAGGCGAATGCTGAAGTCGTAGCCATCAACGCCAACAGTGCGTCCTTGTGTTCCCCAAGACTGCTAAAGTTTTCGCTTCGATATACTGCTTTTGTTACTTTCCTATATAACGTTTTTAGTGGGCTAGCGCACTTCTTTTTTCCGATTAAAAAAAATGTTTTTTTTTAAGTAATTTTCTTATGGTTATTTTTCAATTTTTTTTTTTACAATTTTCAACTTTCATTTTAAATGTAGAGTACTTTGGCTCAACTTATGGTATTCGGAAAATATTATGAATTAAATTTTAATTTATTTAAAAATAAGCATATTTGATTTATTTACATTGAATAATAATTATTATTGTGTTCAATACTATGCCTATAGAATAACTTCCGTGTTAAGTAATTGTAAAATTTTTATTTGTAATTCTTTTACAAATAGTCACAAAAGTGTATAGATATGCAAAACATATATAATATTATATGTATTTGTAAATTTTTAACAAAATAATATCGATTTATCTTAAATAATACTTTATAGCATTTTAGAAAAAAAAATATCGGTTTGACCAAATTTAAAACTAAAGACATTGTATATATATATATATAATTCATAACGTTCATTATAAATGTTGTTGTAATAGAAATTGGTCACGTTCAAGAGTTATTTGAGTTACTTAAACTTTGTCGACTTAGACTTATGATGAATATGTTCGAACTTAACCAATAGTAATATATGTAGGCCTAAATTATAAATTTAATATCTAAATTTTGGTTGCTTGACCGTTGTTTAATCGTATGCGGTATAAATTATCAATTTGATGTTTAACAAAAATAAAGCTGAAGAGCACAAAAATTGAAAAGTATTTGAAAAATAAAAAAATGAAAAATATCGAGCCATATTTTCCTTACAAATTTAAGATTAATGATTTTACACTCATGGATTAGTATTTAGTTAATTTTTCTGGTCTTATTGATCTTCCAGTAAAATTAGTATTTTCCTCTAAAGTGATTTGATCGATGTCTTCTATCATTAATTATATATTTTTTAGTTTCTTCTCCGAACTAATGCCCCTAATATAACAAAAAAATAAATATATATAATTTTTTTTTATACTCGTAGATTTTAAGTGAGTTAAAAGATATTGATAACATATCTTATTATATTTTATCATTAAGTTTAATAAATACATTATCAATACATCTAGCGAGTTAAAAAAAATATAGTACTTATTTCGAGTGTATAAACTAACCTTTGCCCTACCTATTTTTTTTTTATGTTAAAAAATTACCATCATTTTTCAAATTTCAGTAATAAAATTCATATATGCATAGAAGAGCTCAGGTAGTCACTAGTATATTTGTCATTTTACTTTTCAAAATCTGGAGTATAAAAAATTCACAAACACAAAACAGTGATTGATCTCAATTCACAGCAAGAGGTTTTCATTGCTGTCCCATTTCTCCACCCTTTTTTCCATTTCAGATCCAAATCTTCTCAAATTCACCCCTCCAGATCTCAATTTTCAGCACCTCATTTACATACATACGATTCATACATTCAAAACGGATAGAATTGGTGTTTGATCGATCTAATATAGTCCGATTTCACTTCTGGATCTGATCGAGCTTGAGCGAAGTTTCAAAATCATCCCCAGTCATGAATCCCTTCTCGTCGGGGACGCGTCTAAGGTGTGTACAACATAATTCGAAGAACTTGTATTTGTTTAGCTGGCTTAAACTTCCGACAGTTTCGGGTTTTGTTATTGTTGTTCTTTTACATTTTAAACAGATTAAGGTGCTCAATCTTGCTAGTTTACTTGTACAAAGTTAGTTTGATACATGCATTAGCCTGCCCGACGAACTCTAGCTTAAGTGGTAGTATTTGATATGTCATTGTTGTTGTAAAGTGAGACAGTCTAATAAGGCAGTCAATGTTATAAATTCACATGTGAAGTGATGTTCCCTATCACCTTCCAACTTTCTAATCAATTATCTAGTTTAATATTTATATTGCAATACAAATTAATCGAACTATCAGAATAACAAATTTTATGCTTGTAATCATTTTATCTGTAGTTTAAGGCATTGACTTCGGCATATCTTAGAATCAAATAAATTGACCTTGAGTTTTTAGGTTTTCGCCATTCGAGTAGGATAAAATTCGAAGTAACTTTTGCTGACAGAGATGAGAACACCCAATGCCAAGTAACTTACTAGGAGTTTAGGATGAGACATGGTTATATTTTTAAAAAGTAACGTGTTTTTGCATTATGAGCTCTTAATTTTGGATAGATTTGTTGAAGGACTTGGAATGTACCTGTTTCAGCATCATCTGCCTTTTTGAGAATGTGCCATAGTTACCGAAGCCAGAAAACATGAATTGATAAGGCTTCAGAACTTTTGCAACAAACCCGAAATATATGGGGGCCAAAACAAATTATTTTACTAAACCACTCTGTACAATGAATAAGACTACATAATTGTGTTAAATCTAACAAAATCCAATATAAGTCAAGTGAATCTCCACGGTACTTTGTCCGGCATCAAAATGCTTCCTACAGAATACTATTAAAGGAACTTCCGGTGGCAATGTAATCTCTTTAAGAGTAAAGTTGCTTTTTGGGTGGCTTTTTGAGGTATCACTTCAACCTTTGCGATATGCACAGGCATTAGTAACGTCAATCGCCTTAAGATACTATTACTGGTGGTCACTGGTCTGTCCAGTAATTAGCACAACATAGTAAATTATCTCTTTGATTGTCTTCAAATATAAACTTTTGGCGACGGTAACATTGAAATTTGAGTTAATATTCAATAACTCGACTTTGTAAATATGTTATAATACTTATGTTAATCCTTATCCCTTCCAATACTCTTAAGACCAATTGCTCAAAACATTACCCGTGCATACAGATTGCCGTGCTATTGATGGCTGCATAGTTTGAAGGACTTTCAATTTTCAACATTTAAATTTTGAACCATATTTTCCGTTTTTTTTTAATTTGCAGAAGTTCTAGAAAAAAAAAAGGTCAAATGGATCCATTTTTATCTTTTGTTTTTGTATTAAAGGAAAAAAAGGAACCAAATTTTCAGTACACCAAATTCCCTATCTTAAATATTCTTAGTTCCATCTGAAATAGGCTATTTCATAACTTGAAGATTTTTAGTTCATCCTGTGACATTTTTACTCTCACAATATAGGGACATGATTCGGGCTATACGGGCGTGCAAAACTGCAGCAGAAGAACGTGCTGTTGTAAGGAAGGAGTGTGCATCTATTCGTGCTGCAGTCAGTGACAATGATAATGACTATAGGCATCGAAATCTGGCAAAACTCATGTTCATTCACATGCTTGGTTATCCTACACATTTTGGTCAAATGGAATGCTTGAAGTTGATTGCCGCTCCTGGATTCCCTGAGAAGAGAATAGGATATCTTGGTCTCATGTTACTGCTTGATGAAAGACAAGAAGTTTTGATGCTTGTTACGAATTCATTAAAGCAGTATCCAGTCATTTCTTGGAATTAAATGAACCTGTCTTCATATTTATTATTGCTGTTGTTAACAAGGGATGATTTATTGTCAATTTTTTTTATCGTGGGACCTTAACTTCTGGTCAGAGATCTTAATCACACAAATCAATATATTGTGGGACTTGCTCTTTGTGCTTTAGGGAATATTTGCTCTGCAGAAATGGCTCGTGATCTTGCGCCTGAAGTTGAAAGATTGCTGCAATTTAGAGATCCAAATATCCGGAAGAAAGTGAGCTTTATGTAACTCATTTCTAATTAAGCCACGGGCACAGATATACACATTCTCTTAGTGCATGATTTTCTTAAATTACTTATTTAGAGTAAAACACAACAAGTACATCTAATGGAAAATTATAATTTTATGAGATCGTTCTAGAGATTTGGATCTTTACATAGAATTCTTTTTAGTGATTCACTCGTTAGAAGACTTGAATTACATAATTAAAGCAAAAAAGTTTCTCTACGTTATCAGGGACTTGGCGAATTTCAGACAAGGGTTTGTCTTCCACTAATCTTGGACTGAATACTTATTCTGTCATCATTCTTATATCTGTTTTCACATGGTCTACCGATAGATTTAGGAATTAAATGGTATTATTAAATCATGTAAAAACCATTTGGTTCATAAAATCATCCATTACCTCTTAATCGCACAGTAGTTATTTTGTGTTCAACTGTTCATTTAGTGTCACTAATTCTTATTTCCTCTACAAACAGCTGAAATATTCTCAAGTTTATTTTATTTATATGGTACATAAAGAACCATAGCTATTAAATTGTAAAAGTATCGAGTATCGAAACCCCCATTTCGTGTCTCATGTATCGTATTGTACAATACACAAAATAAATGCAAAATTTGATAATATACATTTAGACATATACTACCTCCGTCCCAAATTAAGTGGCTTAACTATTGTAGCGACACGCATTTGTATGTTAAATTTATTACGTGTTATATATTTAAAATAAATTTAATTTTTTTATGGTATTAATCTTTACCTTCCAAAGTTTTATTTCATTATTTTTATTAAATAAAATAAAATATTTAACATATATTAAATTACACCTAAAATTATGTGCAAAAAGTGATTTAAGCCACTTAATTTGGGATGGAGGGAGTATATAACAAAACTTGTTGGGCAAACAACATATTAGCTTAATTAAAATAAAAAAAAATTAGACTACTAATCTATTTCTAAGCATATATATAACAAATTTTATTTGGAATCTAGCATATTAGCTTGTCATAATATAAAAGTGCATTACAGATTATTTCTTGACCTAAAAATGATTTATAAAAAAGTAAATAGTATTAAAAATACCCTAAACAGCTTGATATTACTTCCAAAATAGTTGTAAATTGTATCGTCACAGATACTTGTGATACTGTGATGATTTTGATTTGCCCTATGCTACCTATCAAATTGTCTGTGTATCGTACCGAATCGTACGATACTCATTGCGCATCATATGATTTTGATAACTATGTAAAGAAATTTCGGGATCAGTCTACTGCACTTTTCATAAAATAAACTAAATACTCTATCCAAAATTTTAAAATTCTTTGACCTTGATTATAAGGGATGTAAAAATGCTGGATTGAGTTTACAAACACCTCATATTCAATATAAGGTTTACATAATAGGACCTTTAAGTAGTCTTAACGCACATGACCACCGTATTATTTTTTTACTTCTTTCATATTTCAATTATATGTTTATTTTACAATTGTTATATTATGATACCGGGAATGAAGTCATAAATTGTGTTTCTTCATCTTCCTCCACTTTTTCCCGGGATAAGGGGTGGGGTTTAGAAAAGCTTGACTTTTTAATATTTACATGAACACACATTTTCGGTAAGTACCTTTAGTGGCATTTTCTTGTGTCTTTGTTTTGCGGTATTTGTATATGTACATTCTTCCTAAATTGAAAATGAATTAAACCAGGTATTTGTATGTGTGTGTGTGTCCCAAATGATCCTTGGCTAACGTTAGTTGGAATTAACATGTTCTCTTGTTAAAGGAGCAAATGAGAATTTCATAAAAAGTCATCCGGTCCTTTAACGAGTGAACATGTTAATTCAGCTAAAGCTAACCATGGATCATCTTTCATATATATATGTATGTGTATGCACGGGCGCATGTGTGTTTGTGTGTATGAGTTTTGCCTACACTTAACCTTTTCATTGTGTTGTTACAGTTATGTATTACACAACTTTGTTTTCTATGTAGGCAGCATTGTGCTCTATAAGGATTATAAAGAAAGTCTCCGACCTGGCAGAGAATTTTATAAATCCTGCTGCATCATTACTTAAAGAAAAGCACCATGGTGTTCTGTTAACTGGAATCCAACTTTGTACAGATCTATGTAAAGTTAGTACAGAGGCTCTTGAATATTTCAGAAAGGTATGCTTGATGTACTCAATATCTGAAGCTCAGTTAGTTGCAATCTAATACACAAATTAATTGCTAACCACCATTATTGCATCATTATTCAAGCTGTGGGACACCCCACTGAATTGACTACGGCTATTTGATAGCTCAGGACCTAGGGGCCCATTTGTGTGACTTGTAATCTACCTCAGGTGGCGAGGATGTCAAGAGTCTTATTAATGTGTACTACTGGGAAGCTCCAGTGCCCCCCCACCAAATCACACACACACATTATTTCTCTGGATTGAGTCAATTATACGATAGAAAAAAAAATTCTCTGCATCTAACATTTGCATAACAGAATTGAAGTTTCCTAAAATTAAAAGATTATAGGTAATAACATAAAAATATCCGAGAGTATTCGGAAAAGTTGGGGTCTGGAAAAGATACATTAACCTTATAGAAATATCTCGGCTTTGTAGCACTTATAAATTTGAATCATCCAATAAGCCATCATATTTCTCAATCAATTACAAACCTTGTCACAGAGCTCTAGTGATATGATCTTAATGCAACAGCCCCTCACCTATGAAAAAGAAAAGAAAAATAGAACTGTAGGCATGCTTTGCAAGTCTACAATTTAGCAGTTGTTTATATATTTTCTGCATTTATATTCCTGAGCATGTTAGAAATATACAGAAAATTTGCACAAAAGCACGGCGTAGGTTCTTAAGATAAGTAAGGAGGGTAATAGTTTTCTCAGCTTCAATAGAAAGTATAGCAGGTATTTTGGATAGAGGTTCAGATTTTCATTTCCCAATAGAGTGGGTTATTACACTATTCAAGCTTCTATCTTGCAAACCAACATTTGATAGGATAGTAACTGGACCTATAATTGTTTCGTCTTGAATTGGAGATATAAATTACTGATATTAATCTTCTTAGAGAGTAAAACAATGTATTTTTGAGGTCAGACTGGTCTGTAAACTGAGAAAGTGTGATTGGATTACTAAACAATAATGGTCATAAATCTGGTTCCTTGGCTGAGATAAAGGAATTTGTATCTTGCAGCTGTGGACTGGTAAGCAACTATTATAATTGTAATCGATGATTATTATATAAAGGAAATTGGAATTCTAGACCACAGATTTTGGAGCAACGGATTGGAGCTTCTTTATAGGGTTTTTTAGAAAAATATTATTTTGTTATTTTTGTGCCTAAAATTTTCTGTCTGGTTTGCTCTATGATATTTAGATTGCTTGATTTACTGTTACAGAATCTTATAGTGCTACTCAATGTGAGCTTCATGTTCTTCAATTTTTGCTTTTTCTGTGGTTCTAGAAATGTACAGAGGGTTTGGTCAAAGTTCTCAAGGATGTTGTAAACAGTCCATATGCACCTGAGTATGACATTTCTGGGATAGCAGATCCTTTTCTACATATAAGATTGCTTAGGCTTTTGTGTACCTTGGGACATGGAGATGCCGATGCTAGTGATTGTATGAATGATGTTCTTGCTCAGGTTCACTTCTATATCTGTCATCTATATTCTACGGTTGTGTAGTTCTTGGGTTCATAGTTGATACAGTTCATTGTTGGTCAGTTTTTAACCTTTCTGAATGAGCTTCTATTATTACATACCTATCTCTTAATCCTCTCACAACATATTTATTAATTCTCAAGTATTTATAAGGGATCAATGTATACTTCCTTATCATGTTTGCCTTATCAGAATGCTTGTTGGCTAGATTCAATTATTATTATTATTGGCTATTACTTTGTTTGTGAATTCTTTTTCTATCTTGGAAGATAAAGATGGTATATGTGATGAGAAAAGTAATTGTCTAATTAGAAGTTTTCAGTATATGGAAGACATGAATACAATAAGTGTAAACTACCTTGTGAACTGGCTGATCATTAAGTAATAGGATGGAAAACAGTTGCATCTAAGCAGATAGTTATAATCTGAGTTCCAGGTCATTTAGAATGACCATTTTTGGCTGATGGAGCATATCACCTACTTTGGGTTCCTATGCGATAATATGTCCACTCCTGAGAGCAGGTGTTTGCAAATGAAGCATTTTTATTAAATCTTAAGATGATGCACCCTTGGTTTGTAAATTTAATTTTTTGCCCATGATGATGCTTTTAATCTTCAAGCCTTCTTGACATGTGCTATTTTTTCCCTTAAGTGTCAAGGCGAATGTCAATGTTTCCTTTTTTACTGGTAAAGCCGTAGAAGATAATTAAAATGATAATTAATAATAACTATAACCAATAGATGAATGAGTATAAATATTACTGGTCAGCCATAATAACATTTACGTTTTAGAAACAGTAGGTGATAATAATAATGTCTACATACATTTTCATACTCTGTTTCTCATGCTACATCTTCTTCTAGGTGGCGTCAAAAACCGAGTCGAACAAAAATGCAGGGAATGCCATTCTGTATGAATGTGTTGAAACTATCATGAGCATTGAAGATAACAGTGGCTTACGAGTGTTGGCTATCAATATTTTGGGAAGATTTTTGTCTAATCGTGACAATAATATCAGGTCAAAATTTTCTTAGCATATTTGGATTTTGATATTCTTCAAACAATTCATTTTGAGGTTAACAGCATAGACTACTTTTTAAGCTACAGATGTCGTGATTGCACAATAAAAGTTCATCCGGAATGTCTTGTAATTATATTCAAAGAATAATGTGTTCAAATTTATCCATATTCTTTTGTTAATTACAGTGTACTTTTCTTAAGCTGCACCCGTGTTTTGGTGGTCCCATTTGGTGAAATGTTGCAACTTTTTATGCAAAATATTTACATCTAGCCGAGAGTAACTTAAATATGATATTTTGCTTTTGACCAAACAGTAGGTCAACCCAAGTATTCACATAGTAAATCCTTCAATATACTTGCATTATGTTATTATGGATTATATAGACACTGACTTGTAAAGATGTACCTCACAATTCATGCCAGATATGTTGCTCTGAACATGCTGACTAGAGCTATTACGGTTGATTCTCAAGCAGTGCAAAGGCATCGTGCAACTATTTTGGAATGTGTGAAGGTAGCAACTTGTTTTTGTTTGTACCTTCCTGCCACAGGATAAATGCAAATTTTCTTGCTCATAAATCTGAAAAGGGGCTGAAATGGAACAGATAACTAAAGCTCATGTCAAATGCTGTGCGGGAAAGCTGATACTGAAAATAAGCTTCTGACTGTAAAAGCTAGAATCTGACCTTACTAGCATCACAATTTATTTCATTTTCTGCTTTAAGTTAGTACAATAAGCTGGCACAAACCATATTTTTTCCCCTAATAAAAAGAAGATTCTTTTAGTAATAATTTTGGTCTAGACATCTATAAGAGTATCTATTGATTGGTTTTTTCTTTAAAGCATAAAACTCAGTTACCGTCTTACTGAAGATGGAATTTTGCAATTTATTCACTAATCAGTAAAGATGAAATTTTGCAATTTCTTCATAAAACCTTTTGTGTTACATCTTGAGACACTTATTTGTTTGCTCATGACATTTACAGGATTCAGATGCTTCAATTCGTAAAAGGGCCCTTGAGCTTGCCTATCTTCTAGTTAATGAGACCAATGTAAAGCCTTTAACCAAGGAACTCACTGATTATCTGGAAGTAAGTGATCAGGAGTTCAAGGGAGATCTTACAGCCAAAATTTGCTCTATCATCGAAAAGTAAGTTTGATGTTTGTCAATTTGAAGACTTGGGAATCCATATGTGATTATAAATATAACATAATTCTGATTGGATGTAATTATAAATATAAGATATCCTCTAATTTCGAAGAATAAATTGCACTTGTACAATTAATGTTTAAATGTAAACATTGTGTTGTCTTCCCCTTTGAGACTCAGCGAATACTTGGCTGAGATAAACTCAAGTATCACTTTCAATCTTAAGTAAGGTTGTCTACTCAACTGCAGGTTTTTAGTTTATTTCATTGTTTGTTATTATTATTAATTGTTTTTTTGGGGCCTCAGCTGTGGTGGTTGGGGGGTGGGCATTTTGGTTACCCAATCCAATTCGAATTTCGAGCCCCTCAATACCAGGCTGATTTAGTGATTTTCACACTTGCTCTAAGTCCATATAGATTAATTTTTGTGTATTAGGGTCGTGAAAGTGACTTAATTTTAGCTATGCAATTGCAAATTGATTTAGTGATATTACTGACTCCAAGCGCAGATATATTTAGTATTTTATTGTAGTCTGCCTGCACATGATGTTATCTTAAAGTTACAATATTCATGCTCTCTGTCTTTCGTTCTGCTGTTGCCTGCCAAACCAGCACCTAGTTCAATCGATATTACTTCGGTTTATGAATTGATTTTGTAAACTGTATTAATATGTTTGTCTTAGTAACGTTAACATTTGTTGTAACATTTAGACCATTAACCAGTGCTGCTTGTCTTTTAGGCTTTCCCCGGAGAAAATTTGGTACTTTGATCAGATGCTCAAGGTTCTCTCTGAGGTATGCAACAAATATGCATGCTTCGTTATATCTGATTCTTGATTTGAATCTCGTCATCTTATTATTATTAATGTTTTGATTTACAATTGCTTCACTTTGTCATAATTATTGTAATCCAGTCATCTCCAGCCTTTCCTGGTTACGGTATATTTCTTCATTTTCCATGAAATAATCATTTCAGTTTTCAATTCATAGCCTTATGATCCTTACCAGTCACTGTTATTAGCGATCTTCCATCTTTTGGGGAGTGATTTCGTTATTATTTTTGTTTGAATAATTTCCACCAAACTATTTATTTTTAGAAGTAAGATCTGGTATATTTCTTCTGGACACATTTGCTTCTGAATCTCTGATTGTTAATCCTATTGTGAGCGCTGATGAGGAGTTTAATAAAAGTCAAACTGTCTAACAATCCCTCCATCCTCGATAATGGCTCATGCACATTTTATGCAAATTGAGGAAGTTAATGCCCTTCTTTTAATAATGACATCCTAAAGAAGAGGTATTATACCTGACATAAATGTAGTACTCTTTCTTCAATAGTGGGCCCAAGAAAGTAAATATCAAGTAATTAAACATGATAATTACTTCAATATGGGTCTACAAGCTTTAGTGTTTTATGAAATTCAGCTATTCTTGGGTGGGTGCTCTCTTTCCACCGTAGTTTCTCTTTTCAGAAATGAGGGCTTAACCTTTGATTAGTCTTATCAATAACCGGAAGCTTAGTTTCATATGACAGCATCTGTGCGATTAAATATCATGTGCCGAGAATGTATATACTGAGTGCCCCCATCATACGCAAGTAACGCAATTGTTATTGTAGTATGCTAGTATTTCATGTTTTTCTGTTGATCAAGTGGTCCTCTATGTTTAGCTGTTGGAGAATTCAAGCCTTCAGAATTTAAATTTATTGATGTTAGATGCCTATGTAACCATGTTTCTCAGACCCTTATTCTACAAAAAAATTGTTAGGCGCTCAATTGTAAGTCAAAGTTGACTTTCTACATAAAGTTGTGTCGTGAATCATTCCAATTCAGTTTTGTTGCACAACTGCCACACCGTCAATTTCCAGTGCTTCATATTATCTTTTGTATTCCATAATATTTTTTCTTATCATTCACTTTTTTTTGGGTAAAATCTACTGATCCTTATGCCATGCTTAGTAGGCTGGAAATTATGTGAAAGATGAAGTATGGCATGCTCTTATTGTTGTAATTAGCAATGCTGCTAATCTACATGGATATGCAGTAAGGTTGCTATACAGAGCGGTCCAAACGTCAGGCAAACAGGTACATGAACCCTTGGAGTTAGTTTGCTGGGCATTTCTATATATTGAATAATTAGATGATAGGTGCTTTACTTGTTCACATATTCTAAAAGGATTGTTCTATGCTTCAATCAGGAAGTTCTTTCTCGAGTAGCTGTGTGGTGCATTGGAGAATATGGTGACATATTGGTTAACAATATTGGAATGCTTGACATAGAGGAACCAATAACTGTGAGTTCTTGATCCTTTATAATGATCTGTACCTAATGTTACTTATTATGGATCTTCATTATTTTAAACTAGGGATCTCTATGACCTAATGTAATTCTCACTTTGTCAAAGGAACTCTAATGTAGAGAAACTTTTAGATGCCTTCTTATTTGGATAGTGCTAAATAGTGTGAATCTCTTTTCATGAGTTACAATAGATGGATGTTGAGAAAGAGGCTGTCTTCCTCATTTGATAGATCCCGCAATAGCTCATCTTCGAAACAGTCTGTTCCAACTGTACCATTGGAGCACACTTTGGAATATTCATCTTGTGTCTGTTTTTGCTTCTTGTTCATGTGATGTGATGTAAGAGAAGGGGTGAAGGTGGGTATGAAAAAAGATAGATTACGCTCAAAAGCCTTTCACAAAAGACACTGAAACACACAAACTACACAACTCAATTTGTATTATATTTCAATCTGAATTAAAGTGAAGGATTGCAATCCGGTAAATAAAATTCGTAAAACTTAACAACCAAGAAAATCCATGAAAGATCTCCTAAGATCCTAAAATGTCTCTACTAATAAATGTCAAAATTTTATTCTAGAATATTTGTAATGGTAAATACTACTACTACTACTACTAATTATTACAACCTGTAATTTATTCCTAAACAATAAAAATAATTATTTACAATTGACACAGTTATTTCTTGCTCCACATCAAGAACTGTTGGAAGTCTTTCGACCTAGACACTTAGAAATAGCAGATTCTTTTCTTCTTTCTTAGTGACCGTATGTATTGTCTCTCTGTTGTTAAAAATTTCTCTACTTGCAAGTTTCTCATTTAAGCTCTATCATACATATTTGGTCTAGTTTCAGCAATTATTTTTCTTGCTTTTGTTTGAGCTCCATATGCATTGGGATTATGACAAACCCTTGTGCCATGTGGTCACTATTTGCTTATGGGGATCTTGGTGATGTTATGATAGTGACAAGCACATATGAGACTCTTATCTTTTATGAGTCTTGTAGCTGTGTTTTATTGTTCTTTAGGGCAATAGTTGAATGCCTGAATCTTTGGAGTTTTTTCACTGCTTTATTTCTTGTATCATTTTTCTCTTGATATTTTAGATTTGCAATCATCAGTGTCGTTATATAATATAATCATGTTGCTGTTGTTTGTAACAGGTAACAGAGTCTGATGCAATAGATGTAATAGAGACGGTCGTTAAGCGACATGCATCAGATCTAATTACTCAGGCAATGTGTTTAATTGCTTTATTGAAGCTATCTTCACGGTTCCCATCTTGCTCACAGTATGTACCTCTTTCTCTCTCTTGATAGTCTAATTTTATGTCACCTTTTCCTGAAAATTGTTGGCATCTCTATCTCTCGTCATTTTCTACTTCCTACATCTTACAAGTGATGCTTGAAAGCTTTGCAGATTATATAAAAGCTGAAGAAAAGGCCTAAATATATGATTATCTTAAATTCTTTGCATATGTTTATTTTGTCTTTACACTTGTTTGAGTTGTTTATTGGGACCTAGTTCTATTTGTTCATCTTTGTTAACGTATTCTCAAATTTCATTGATGCTAAACTAGTAAGCTGCTAAACGTTTTCTATACTCTATTGATTCTTCTTCTAGATTTATTTTTAATTTTTAAATTTCTATTATGAGTCAAACGTTGCTATCTGCTTTGGAGTAAGCCTTCAGGTTCATGTTTTCCTTTATTGTAAACAGTTATCTATATATTAAAGGTTTGTGGCTTTAATAACTCCCATGGTGCTTCTGGTCAGCATGCTTTAAAAAAAAACACAAAAAAAAACTAGAGGACAATGCTGGCCTGTTACTCCCACCCATCTTGTTTGTAACAAGAGAGAGATATTAAGAGACTAAGAGCTCCTGACTTCCATGTTGGCCTACTACTCCCACACCATGCTACATGGCTATGTCAATTACTTCCAATAAATCTCATAATTTTCAGTTGAGTCCGATAATTCCCTCTCTTTGAGTCTTCAGGACACTGCAACTTCATCGGTTTCTTGTAATTTTTATTTTTTTGGGTTACTCAAGGGGCTAATCGCCCAAGAAACTAACAAAAACGTGCTTCAGAAGCACACGTTACATCCGCATGGAGAAGAGGAGTCAACTTCATCGCTTTCTTTTAATTTCACAGGATAGTAAATTGATAATTTTGAATTGTCATTATCAATTGTGCATTCGTGTTTATTTCTTTTCTCCTTCTCATATTTTAATTTTTTTACTTCTCTTTCTATTTTATTTTCTTCTTTTCAGTTTTTATTTTTCAAACAAGAATTTTTTACTTACACCACAAGGCAATGCACATGTATTTGCGTGTGCCAGGTGGCTTTATTATTTATTTTAATACGAAGCAAACTATGTTTATTTCCTCACTCTCAAGATCCTTTACTCATCTTCACTATTGGATATCTTTTTTATTTTCCTCTTCTCGAATAGAAGTATTGGACTTACTTGTTTTTCCAGTTTTATTGACACATTGCGCACACATACATATTTATACGCACACATTATATAGATGCACACATATAACTTAAAGAGAAAGATCAGCTTTAACCCAACAAATTTTGTTCCGGGGCATTATTAGAATGAGGTGAAAGTTCCGTTTCTATATCATCATCATCATCATCATCATCATCATCATATCCTTCTGTTTTTTTTTCCTAGCTGTCATTTGTTACTTTTGATTCAGTATCTTTCTTCAGTTTCCTCTCATGTAATCGGCTAATGTTAGCAGAACTTTGTCCTTTTTGTGGTTTAACCAATATTAGTTTAAAACGCATATGCTGCTTTACTTTCTTTTGGCTAAATTTTGCTTTGCCTTTTATTTTCAGTTACCTGTGTTCCAACTTTCTGGCATTAGTTAATTCGTTTGGTTCACTTTGGATGCCTGCCATATTTTCTTTCTCTGTCCAACATTAAATCATTGTCATGTTGATTTTTACTCTTGAGAATCTTGATATCCAGTCTCTGCAATTATATGTTAAAGATAAATATTAATCGGACATCAATTGTTTAATGCAGGAGGATACAAGATATTATTACTCAAAATAAAGGAAGCCTTGTGCTTGAACTGCAGCAAAGATCTATAGAGTTTAATTCTATCATTCAGAAGCATCAGAATATTAGGTTTGATTATATTTCTTATTATAAAAAGCCGTGTTATATACCTATACTTTATATATTCATTAGTCATTAAATTGTGATGATGCCTTGGGTAGTCTATGTGCAGTATCTTATAGAGCTACTTGTTTACTATTATATGTGTGAATCCATAAACGAATAACATCTTAATGTGCTAAATAATATGATCAGGTCTGCTTTATGCGAAAGGATGCCAGTTCTTGATGAATCAACTTACAGCGGAAAGAGGGCTGGTTCTTTACCTGCAGCAATTTCATCTTCACAGGGTTCTGCACTTAATCTACCGAATGGAGTTGCTAAACCAACTGCAGCTCCTCTCGTTGATTTACTAGATCTCAGTTCAGATGATGCTCCAGCACCAAGTTCTTCTGGCAACGATTTTCTTCATGATCTCCTTGGTGTTGATATATTGTCGGGTTCATCGCAAACAGGTTATCTTCAGATTCAATATGATACAATTATCTTATGGTCAATTTCATAACTTTATTTTGTATGGTGTTCTAGAGCTTGGACCCATCATTAAAGGAGAAAAATAAAATAAAATATGAAGTACATATATATGTTTGATTTTGCTCTTAGTGATTAGTTTGTTGGGTTGATGTTCCCATTAGGTTGCAGTGCCACGCATTGGAAATATTTATAAGGATTTTTTCGCTGAAACAAATAGTCTTTAACAATTTCATTCAAAATATAATAAATGTGAGGCTATTATAATTGCATGGCCAAATATAACCTTTATTACATAAGTTTCAAATAACTCGCATTCTATTTAGAAAGCGTTTCGAGTGAGTTATTTTAGCTCCACGCTTTCTTTCCTTCGAATCAGGATAAAGGTCAGATCTGGATACCATATATGTTCCCCTAATCCTGGAAAATCAAAATTAACCGATCAATCTTTCAACACTCATAATGATACCAGATCCTGACTTCTGGTGGTTCGGTTCTTGCTTTTTAAAATGTCATCTAAACAAATGCTCTCACATGAGCTGGAACTGCTACATGAATTCTCCACTAGCAAAATATGAATATTCTATGCAAACGAAACATTAAAAGCATCTCGCATTGCTGATAAATTGACACTTTATATACTGTTGCAATGCATGGATTTGGGCGGTGGTACTAGGTACAAGTCAGGCTCAGAAAACTGGCACTGATGCGCTATTGGATCTTTTGTCAATTGGAATGCCTCCAGCTCAAACTAGCATTTCTACCCTTGATAACTTAACCTCTAGTCAAAGTGAAAATACATCAATAGGTGCACTGGAGAGATTGTCATCACCTTCAGCACATCCTATACAAGCCTCATCACCGGTTGGAACTTCTAATATGATGGACCTGTTAGATGGATTTGGGCCCTCTGAGCAAAAACGTGGTATACTCAGCATTACTATTGCTTGCATTTTGCTGTGGTCTGTATTGTTCCTGAAAATGTTAACCACACTGCTTTTGATAAAACAGAAGACAATGGTCCTGCTTATCCATCAATAGTTGCATTTGAGAACAACCAGCTGAAGATGATGTTTAACTTCTCAAAGCAACCTGAAAACCTACAATCAACACTTATTGAGGCTAATTTTTATAACAAGTCACCTGATGTTTGTACAGATTTTATTTTCCAAGCTGCAGTACCAAAGGTAATGCCAGACAACATGAACCCTCATGCCAAAGTAAATTAATCTTGCAAAATTGTTTATTACTTGACTTGCCTGTTACAAATTGCATTATGTTTATTAGTGTTATTCATCCATGTATTGTGGAGAAGTAGAAATAGAAATGTAGACTGTTTGAGGCACTGGGGTTTTGAATCTTATAACATGTTAAAAATCTGGATTATTTTTTTTGTTTATTATTTTTAGTTCTTTTGTAACTTAGAGAAAGGTTAGTTTCATGTGTTTGGCCCTGTGCCTGATAAATTATGTAACATTTTATGCCTTATCAATTAAATCCCTTTGCATTTTCAGTTCCATCAAGATATGGGTTGGGTCTCTTAGATATAAACCTGTGTTAGTTTGTTGGGTTAATTCAACATATCTTGTTCAAGTAGTGAATAGAAAATATGCTTATGGATGCATTTCAAATTTCATATTTTGCAACACATAAAAGGGGTATTTTATTGCTGTTGGCCTGGTGGAATTTAGTAATCTGTGCTAGTTGTGATATCTTTGTGTTTTTCATTTTACAGTTTCTTCAGTTGCACCTGGACCCAGCTAGCAGTAATACTCTTCCTGCAAGTGGGACTGGGTCAATAACACAAAAATTACGAGTTATCAACAGCCAACATGGCAAGGTATGGATTTTTGTATGCCAATAGAAATTGGAATTTAGTAGCAGTTGCTCTTGGAAATGTGTTCAGTTCGCTTACATTTTTAAGAAACAGTGGCTTGAAAATTTTCATCTGTTGATTATCATCTGTGTTCAGCTAACTTTAAGCATATAAAAATAGTTTCCACCCATTTTTTTTCTTAATGTACTTTTTGAAGTGCTAGTTAACTTTTTCTTTTTAAAAAAAAATTAATTTCCAGAAATCCCTTGTCATGCGCATTCGGATTGCATACAAGTTGAACAACAAAGATATTCTGGAGGAAGGGCAAATCAGCAACTTCCCTCGCGGTTTGTGATCTTGAATGGCTCATAAAAGTAATGATGCATTAGCACTAATTGTTTTTCCAGAACAGATAAGTGTCTTCTTGTTCGTAGTGTTTAGAAATTCTTTTTCCTTTTGTTAAAAAATTTTTAAACTTTTATGCTCCTAATGTTTCGAAGCAACACCTGTGTTCAGTTACTTGAGTTTTTGGGATCCTGGGGATATTTCGGATCTTTTCCCTTTTCCCCTTTACCCGTCAATTGAAAAGCGTTTTGTATAATATGATGAGAAATCATGTGTGCGAGCAAGTGTGAATCAAATTTTGCCTCTTAGGCACATATAGCATTCAGGGTTCAGGAGTCAGTTGCCGAACTCTTTTTTCTTTTTCTTCTTCACATTTTAGTTTTTTATAGCACAATTGCAATTGTTGTGTGTAAAGAAATTCAAATTATGGAATTGTATTATGGATATTTTAGCTCAACCACATGGGTTGGGTTGTACCTGTGATACAAGAATTTTTGGAGCAATTTAAATCAAGCGTTAGATTATGTTCGAACCAATCGAATCTTTGCGTCTTTGAAATAAATACATATCTGGTTTTATCTACCCAGTCTCTCTCTCTCTCTCTCTGGCGCGCGCGCATGTATATGAATTTGTATATTCAATGACATTCATGTGATCATTAAAGGAAAGACATGTCAAAAGTTTTGTAGTCGCCAAATTTAACGAGGTTAAGTTGTTGGAAAGGTCTCAAAAGAATGGTTTAATTTCGATTTCTAAATACAATTTATAATATTTTCGCGACATTTTTTTAACTATAATAACTGTTCTAAAAATATTTTCTTTTTTACTTTGATAATTTCAAAATCTAATCACATAATACCAGCTTGCCTGCTATGTGCGGCATGTGTGTTTTTTCCCCCAATTGATTAAAATTATTGAGTTTAATATGTATATTATTTTTAAAAAGAAAATTTTTGTGTTGTTAAATACAGGATTAGTAATTTATATTGTTGTATATAATACCATTAGTTTATATTTATAAATTTAAAATCAATGGATGTATTTTATTGTTTAAAATACAAGTTATTTAATAAGTTATTATTTCATTTAATTACATTTTTAAGTTGTTTTTATATTTTCAGTTATTTTTATTTATTGTACTTATTTTTATTTTTAAAATTGAATCGGAGTCGATTACACAGATTATTTAGAGAGAAGATCTATTCTTCTGAAATACTCCATAGCATATAGTGCTAGATATGACATTACTGAATCTATGGATTCTTCCCGAATTGACCTCTAAACAAATATAGAATTTCTTTCATTTATGATAAGTGTCGTTTGATATTTTTACACGTAAATTTAAATTATTTTTATTACATATTAAATATTTTATTTTAGTTAAAAAAAATTCATATTAATTCTTATTTAAAATAAATAAATAAAATATTTAATATATAAAAGAATTCACCTAAATTAAAAAAATAATTAAAACTACAAAAATTAAGAAACGGATGTGGTACTCCGAAGTAGTTAATTACTTAATTGTAGCTGTCCATGATCTCTTCCTCTCTGTGCAGCCGTGCAAGTCTAAATGAAATTTGAAGAATTGACGATGATAAAGAAAGAATACAGCAGAGGGATATGAACTCTGAATACGTTAAACTACTTTTTTTCTTCACATTGATCGTTCATATATATTTGCGATGAAAATTTTAGAGCGCTTAGAAACTAAAGGTTAAAAACAAACGATCTGAATCACCAAAATATCTGAGTGTGTTTAGTAATTCTTTCATTCAGGAGTATTCAGACCTAAACAAATATGGCCTAAACAAAGGTGGTACACCGTGGATCTAAATCCTCTTTGTCACACTTTTCTCTAATTTTGCCCACCTGTCAGTGGCATTGTTGGCAATGTTTGTAATGCAAAGGAGGGAGAATGATGAAATAATTGAAGGCAAATTAAATGGGATGGACTTATTTGGACCTAAAAACCTTTTTCCTAATGTTGGAGCTTTAAAACTTGGTTTTATGTCTAATTTGTTTGGAATAATGTGAATCTCTTTCTTCGTTATAAAAAGTCAATATTACGAACTATTTGTAAAGTTGTAGCAAGTACAAATCTAGTTATTTTGTTTATAACAAAGGTTTAGTTAATTTATAATCTTATGTATATAATGATATACTTGTAATTATTGAAATTTCTCTAATTTTAGAACAAATATTCAGCAGGGGCCTACGACAACTCCTCCTTCAGTTAGGTCGGCTGCTAATAATACATTGATATATGTATGATGAGGTGATGATTATCATTTGAAATATAATATTACATCTGTTTCAAAAAAAAAATTACATTTCAAAAGGCTGAGTGTATGATTAAAATTTGATTTGAATTTAATTGATTTCGATTATAAAATAATTTAACATTATAAAATACATTAGAATTCCAACACAACAAACTCTTTTATACGAAAATCTTATTAACCTCTTGCTACAATTTAAATTTTTAAAATTTTACAATTTGATACAAATAAAATATCCTTTTTAAATATATAATGGATTTATCTGAACCATTACATGCTATTCATGACAATTGGGCAGTGTCACTTATGTTGTCTAAGATTTCTGAATTCAAAATAATTTCAAGTTTACTTCTCGCCTTCCGTAAAAGAAATGAATAAGAAATAAAGGATAAGAAACACAAAGGTGCATTAGCTCAACATATTGTTGGAAAACTTTTCTCGACAAAAGTTTACTTGAAGCTTTAGAACTCAAAATACTTGGTAGTCGCTCCCACCAATTTGTTCAGCAGAGAGCGAGAGACAAAAGAAATTGGAATAAGGGATATGATGAAATATAAGGGCATCACACATATAGGCTTGAAAGGAACACTTCATGAACCCCACAATCCACCAAATAAGCTTAAGAAAAAGCGTAAGTGTATGCTTTTCATCATCACAAGACTCCTTCCCACTACTTTTCAGAGATCCTACCAATACCCCCTCTCCACCCCAACATCATAACCAAAGATCTCTTACAATACACCAGATTACAGGGACCCCACGTAGGAAAAATCTACAACTTCCTCCAGTTCCTCTGGAATCAGCAAGAATAATATTCTTACTATTGCAGGTCTCTTTCAAGAGAAACAACGACCCTGAAAATTATTTCTATTAAACAGTTTTTTATTATGTCCTAGGTAGCATACATTTGAACAATTGTAAAAGTTTTTCCACAGCTCCAGCTTTTCCTCAGCATCATTTTTATTGTTGTGGAAAATAAAAATACAACTGCAACAAGTTAGCACGCCTACAAGATGCATAATAAGTACTTGACAAATAATTGTAGTTTCTTTTGTCAATTTGAGTTTCCGGGATCACCCTGGGCCCTTTAGATATTGGTTGAAAAAGACCATTCCCAGGCAGTGTGCAAAGAGTTTGAGTTACCAAGTGGTAGAGATTTTTCCCCATAAAGTTTGTGCATTAAATCTTGATGTTCTTTTGCCTTTTTTTCCTTTTATTTCTTTCTAGTAATACTTGCTAGAACCACTTAGAATTGTTCGTTTCCGTTTCCTTTTGAGTTGTCGCGTGCCCTCTCTTAGAGTTCTATAACCAATTACAAAAGAATATGTACAAGAACTCTAGACAGTAGACACTAACTTGTCCCCTCACAGTTCTATAATCAATTACTTAACTTGAAAAGAAATGTTATAGCTGATAAAATTACCAGTTGGAATAGAAAAGATACGAAGCATAAATTCTAGAGTCTCCAGGAGATTATTACCAAAGCATATAAAGGTTAAAGTTAAAACGGAAACAAGAAAAAAAGGATATCAAAAACTGACAAGTGCGATGCTGATTCTGAAATTTAAATGAAAAGATAAAGTGTATGTTTCCGTCTTCCATAAAGGATGTCAAAAAGAAGCATCATTCACAGTGATCGCCTTCAAAATAAAAATCTAAAGACGAGAGTAAAAAGAAAAGCTTTAAAAGAAGCTTTGGAAACATCAATGAATAAAGTTAAAAACATTACAGAAGACTTACCTAACTTCATGCAACTTGAGCTCTAATTGTCCATGGCAAACTTAAATTACTAGAAGAACTAACCATATGGGCATCTGCAGAATTTGGGAATTTGTCTTTCTTAGGCCACATCCAGATCTTTGAAACTGAAAAGCTCTCACCTTTGCTTCTATTGTTTATATTCTTCCCATCAAAATGCCCTTCACTTGAGGTATTCCCATTCTGTCCTATTCTTCCTTTCACAAGCTTACCTCTCCCACTGGGGCAAAAGGCCACTTGCAGCTCTGAATTATCAACCACGTATTGACATGATCCCATTGAATAACACCTTCTTGCATCCAAACTACTGTTACTTGTTTCTCCCACTTCAACATTTGTGCTTCTAAATTTGCCAAGTCTCACCGGAAGCATCCTCCTTTGGCTAGCATTCTCATCCTGATCAACTGGTTTCTGACCACAAGAAACCCCAATGCGAATACTTCCCGAATCCCCATCTTCATCTCTTGAATCATCGAAATCGAAAATCGGGTTTTCTATTGAAAACCCAGGTGTGAAAAGGGATCCTCTACAAAGTGGGCAAGTTGAATTTGACAATAACCATGTAGCTATACAATCAATGTGGAAAGCATGGCTACACAATGGAAGCAGTCTCAATTTGTCATGGTCTGAGAACTCACAAAGACAAACAGCACAATCAAATGGTTCTTTCTTGCCCACTATTTCTTTGTACTGAAACACAGGAAGAGCATCAATGAAAGCTTGATCTAGACCGGAGTCATGGAGATTGAATAGCTGTTGTAATTGCCTCTGGAAAGCATCAGAACCAGACACTTCTGGGTATCTGTTAGATTGAGAATTTGGGGAGGAAGATCTTTTCTTGATGATAAATCTGAGCAGCAAGTGAAGGAGGCCACACATGAAACAAACAACAGCTAGTATTACTATAACTATAAGAACTGCTGGAGTAATCTTACCACCAGAAGATGCATTTGATTCTTTCTGGTAAGAAGGAGATGACACAGAAGAAGAAGAAGCAGACAGAGAAGAGTAAAACAGAGGAGAAATTGGAGTGTGGGCCACAAGACCATTGTTTTGCTTGATTCGAGGTTGAATCACACGCATTTTAGCCACTAGGCATGCTCAAAACCATCCCTTATAACTATACTAGATTGAAACCAAACCAAACCAGTGTCATCGAGAGACAGCCAAATACTTGAGAAACCATCTTTTTCTCACTTCCGAGATCCCACCAACTCAAAGAAGTAAGTTGAACCAAACTCTTGTTTGCAAAGAACCCACTTCAGGTTAACAAATTCCACAAAATGTTTATAAAAAATTGAATCTTGCTGAAACTTGTCACAACTACTTCAAGTCAAGCTCAAAGCTGAAAGTTAATTTGGTACTAACATTTCTTGAAATGAAATGTAAAGAGTAGCTTACCTAAGTGAATATTGAGTATTTGCAAGGCTTCAAACCTTCATTGGCATTGGAGTTATAGATGATATGGTAGTGTTGGGAGGTTGAAGTTGCTGAAGAAATCCTCTGTTTTAGTTAGAGGGATGTTCCCCTTTTTTTCCTTGCCCTGTTTATGAGTTTTTGAGGAAGGAATGGAATGGTTTGGTGGTTTTACCTTATATGAACATAATTAAAGAAGAAAGGGACACGGGAGGAAGAGGAGGGTGGGCGTGTAGCAGAGAGAGCTTGGCAAATGGCACTTTTGGCTTTGCTGAGGAAACTTGCCTTGTGTTCTATGGTATATCTACTACCTTCCAAAATACGCTGTGGTGTTTCCTTCATGGGCTAGGACATAAGAGCCCAACAAACAGATAATAAGGGTACTTTCGTCTTTCCGAGACGTTGGTATATTAGGTTTTTTTATTTCTTTATTTCTTTTCTCCGATTACATATTGACATATTAAGTTTGATGAAAACATATATCATGAAAATTGGTATTTAACAATTCTTTTTTTATTACCACATATAAATCCCTTAATATACTATCAAATATAAAATATACTAGCGATAAAACCCGTTCACAACACATGTAACTTTTTTTTATGATTGATTTGACTGAATTATTAAAATTAGGATAAATTAGATTATAAAAATTAAATTATAATTACTCAGTTTGGTTAATTTCAAACATTGGTTAATTATGTTATATATAATTATTCTTTAATTTCAATCATAGTGATTAAATGATTGTTTAATTATGTTATACCAAATTATTATTTGATTGTAATTAATTAATTTCATATTGATTGTATATGATTTAACTTAGATTTGAATTAGATGTACCTTGCTAAAGGATAATGTTAGAGTATAATTGAAAATATAATATCTAAATCTGATTCAAATTATATCAATTAATTAGATAATATTGAATTAATTGAGTGAAAAATACACTCAATTAAATTATTCGTTAAATAACTTTGTTAAAATAATATATAGTTATAGAAATGTTATAGATATGTAATCAAATGTAAAACTCGCATATAAAAGTAATCTTGTAAATATGATGATTCTCGAAATAATTTATTCACAAACCAACAAAAACCAACATTAGACTATTAGATAGCCATTAGGTTGGCTATAATGTGCATGTAGGTTTACAACAGTTTACGAGCGAATATTTTACACAATTTTTTAACTACGTGCTATCTAGATTTGATTGTTGATAGCAATCTTGAAATCTATAATCTATCTGAATAATATATTTATGTTACACAAAAATAATATATTTAAATTTTTGATTGATATAAATATTTTATGTTTGATAATATTTAAATAATAAATTTTTTTCATGAAAATTTTAATAATATTCAATTATAAAAAGATTAATAAATTGTAATTGAGAACTTTTGACATTATAATAAAATTATATAAATGTAACTCCAGCTCTTTATTCAAATGTAATTATTAGTTTTTAGAATGGAATAAATACAAAATATTGGTTGAGATAGTCAAAAGATATTCTCATCAAGTAGAGTTTGTTGCTGGCACTAATATAAGCAATTGCATGCTTTTGATGTGTGTTCGGGTCATCAAAATTATTCTCTTCAAATGTGTGTAGTACTTAGTATAATACTTCATATATCATATATATATATATGGGGTCGATTCATATCTAACGTTAGCTCTGGAATCTTTCGTAGCTAATACATTTATAGCCGTTCAAGAAATGATTGAACGCTTGAGATCAAACTCAAAAAAAAAAAATATATTCCTTCCGCCAGTGTTAGTAGCGGAAGGAAATTTTTTTTTTTTTAAAACAATTACCCTTCCGCTACTAACACTGGCGGAAAGGATTTTTTTTAAAAAAATTTTTTTCCCTTCCGCCAATGTTAGTGGCGGAAAGGTAAATTTTTTTTTTTTTTAAAAAAATTCCCTTCCGCTACAGTGGCGGAAGGCCAAAAAAAAAAAATTTCCCCTTTCCGCCACTCTCACTAGTGAAAAGGGTAAATTTTTTTTTTCTTTCCGCTAGTGAGACTAGCGGACAGGTTAATTTTTTTTTTCCTTTCCGTTTTTCCCCTTCGTCTGCTTTCCGCCAGCCTTGTGCTTGATAGTAACAAGTACAATATTTTTTTTCTTATTTCTTTCGTGATATACTATATATATATGATAAGAAAGACCAATGTCGAAAAACTATCTTATTCCGCCGCATGTAAGTTTCCTTCTTCGTTCTATCGTTTCAGTTTTCTTATTCGTTCTCTAGTTTTATGAAAAAAAAAAAATTTTGAATCTAACTCATTTGTTAAAAAAACTTTCTTTATTATAGATCAGATAAGCATATCTCAGGTTAACATTTAAATCAGGTTTTCAGCTCTTCACTTTCTTAATTTTAAAATGAGTGATAACGATAGAATATATGATGTTGATACATTTTTTGATGATTCGGATTCTGATATAAGTATGAACGTTGAGAACGAAGAACATGATATTGACGAACAAAATAATATCGAACAACAAAATCATTTGAATGATAAAGAAAAAATAAATTTAGACAGTGATGGTGTTTGTCCTCCATATGTGGGTCCAATATTTACAAGTATATTTGAAACTGAAAAATACTATAATGCATATGCTCATAATAGTGGATTTGAAGTCAAAATTTTAACCAGCAGAAAACATTCGGGGTCAAATCAATTAGCTCATAGACTATATGCATGTAAAAAGGCAAGTAGACCTATTAAGAAAAAAAATTTGTTTGAAAATGAAAATGATGATGAAAGCATAATCTGGAGGAAGAGAGATATTATTGAACGCACAATGTGCAAAGCGAGAATGTTTGTTGTTCATAACGTGCAAAATAATAGTTGGCGTGTAACAAAAGTGAAATTAAATCACAATCATTCAATAGTAACGCCTAGTAAAATAGATTTCATGGCAACACATAAAAATATAACTGTTGCTGATAGAGAGTTAATCAATTTACTCCATCGATCAAAAATTAAACCGAGTTTGATCATGAATGTGTTGAGTATAATGAGCGATGAAAGTACAAATGTTAAATTCACCGTCGAAGATATTCGAAATGTTATACGCAACTTGCGACATGACGCAATTGATGCAAATGATGCACAAGAAGTTTTGACGGTTTTAAAGAGACTCAAGTCAGAAAGTGTTGGAAATTTTTTTTATAATATAAAAGTTGACGAAGAGAATCGCATTGCATGTATCATGTGGGTGGATTCTCGATCAATTATTTGTTATAGAAATTTTGGAGACGTAGTGACCTTTGACACCACTTATAGAACAAATAAATATGGGATGCCATTTGTTCCAATTACGGGTGTTAATCATCATTATCAGTCTATTTTGTTTGGGTTTGCCCTTATCAAGGATGAAACGGAAGTTACATTTGTTTGGGTGTTAGAAAATTGGCTAGAAACGGTTGAGAATAAAATTCCGTTGACGATCATAACTGATCAGGATAGAGCCATGAACAATGTCATTGCTACCGTATTGCCTTCCACCAATCATTTGATATGTACGTGACATATCAGTAACAAATTTTCAGAGAAACTTCATCATTTATATAATAGTTATGAAACGTTTAAGGAAGATTTCGACAGGTACGTATCTATTGCATTACTAATAGTCGATGTTAAATTGTCAATATTTTTTTGTTGTCATTTATAATAAGTTGTTATTGTAGGTGTTTGTATTTAGTGACAACTGCCGAATTCGAGGAAAGATGGGCAAAATTGGTGGAATAATATGATTTACAACATCATGAGTGGCTTCAATCTATGTATAATATAAAGGAGAAGTGGATCGGAGCATACACAAAGTCATATTTTGCTGCAGGGATGATTACAACCAAGAGAAGTGAATCGATGAACAGTTTTTTTGATCAATACGTAAATAATTGCACTGGTTTGAAAGATTTTGTGATTAACTCACAAATAGCCATTGAGAAACAATACTTGAATGAGAGAAAGCAAAATCTTGAAACAGAGTACAAGACAAGAAATTTGCGTAACGGAACTTTATTGGAAAAGCATGCGGCACTTGTATATACGAAGAATATTTTTAAAGACTTTTCGAACGAGTTCTATGAGGGTCAAAAGTTAACGTGTCGTAAGATTCAGAATTTTGGGATCGGTGGTACAAAGGGATATACAGTTTTCAATGAAGAGGTACCACAAAACCGACGATATTATTACGTTGTCGTTAAACACGGGGACTCCGACAATGTGACATGCATATGCCAACACTTTGAGCACAGCGGCATGATTTGTAGACATATTTTGAGGTATATCACCTTCAAGAGCATAAATGAGATTCCAATGTCTTTGATTTGTGGTTGGTGGACGAGAAATGCAAAAAAAATCATGGTGATCCTGTTAACATAAATGAAGTAAATACTGAATCAAACTCTGATGTCGGTGATATTATTACAATACGTTACAATCATTTGAATAGGGTTTATTAAGAAATTGCAGCAATTGGATCGACATCGCAATCATCTTACATGCATGGTCTTAAAACTGCTATGAAGGAGAAAACATTGATAAGTAAGTCAAGATTGATTGAAGAAAATGATACGGTTAAAGGTGGGAGCATATCGAAGGAGCTGCACGTGGAAGGTGGTAATATTGACGAAGAAGATGAGTATTTTTCACCTCTTCAGTCACAAACTAAGGGTCGTAAGAAGGTTACAAGATTTAAGAGTGGAATTGAACAAAGTCAATTTACAAAAAGGCTGCGAAAATGTGCTATATGTCAAGAATACACTGATCATGATAAAGTAATGAAAATGCCCGCGCAAATGTCTCAACATAGCACATTAGATTTATACGATGATGGAGAAGAGTTGTGATCGAGTTTGACCTTTAAATTATATTAATTGTAATTGTATGACTTTCTGATGTATTTGATCGGTGGATATGATTATAATACTATGATTATACATTATGATTAATAGTATGAGTATAGTAAAATACAATAATTATTATGATTATTAGTTATTGTTTGAAATAATTAAGTACGATATTATGATTATAATAAAATACTATTACAATCATAATGTTTGAAATGATTATAATACTATGATTATAAAAAAATTACTATAAAAGATGAGTTAAATATAATGTTAATCATAATTATAATATAATCATAATACAATCATCATGATAACTAGTAACTAATATGAGTTAAATACATTATAATCCTAAACCCTACACCCTAAATCTTAAATTAGACATAGTATATGGTAAACCATATAATGACAATTACTGTTGGAAAATGTTATTAATAATAAAATTATTATAATATTGTGATTTTTTGTATTAGTTATTATGATTATTAATTAATAAGATAACTAGTAATCTAATATGAGTTAAATACATTATAATCCTAAACCATACACCCTAAGTCTTAAATTAGACATAGTATATGGTAAACCATATAATGACAATTACTGTTGGAAATTGTCATTAATAATAAAATTATTATAATATTGTGATTTTTTGTATTAATTATTATGATTATTAATTAATAAGATAACTATTAAGTATTATTTATTATGATTATTAATTATAATATAATTTTAAAAAAAAGTGCCTTCTGCTACTAAAACTGGCGGAAGGGATTTTTTTTTTTAAAATTTTTCCCTTCCGCCAGTGTTAGTAGCGGAAAGGAAAAAATTTAAAAAAAAAATACCCCTTCCGCTACTAACACTGGCGGAAGGGAACAAAATTTTTAAAAAAAATTCTCTTCCGCCAGTTTTAGTAGTGGAAGGGGTATATTTTTTAAAAAAATTTTTCCCTTCCGCCAGTGTTAGAAGCGGAAGGGAAATTTTTTTTTAAAAAAAATACCCCTTCCGCTACTTACACTGGCGAAAGGGAAAAATTCTCTTCCGCCAGTGTTAGTAGCGGAAGGGGTATTTTTTTTTAAACAAAAACACTGGCGGAAGGAAATTTTTTTTAAAATTTTTTTTCCCTTCCGCCAGTGTTAGTAGCGGAAGGGAAAAATTTTAAAAAAAAAATACCCCTTCTGCTACTAACACTGGTGGAAGGGAAAAAAATTTTTAAAAAAAATTCCCTTCCGCTAGTGTTAGTAGCGGAAAGGGTATTTTTTTTTATAAAAATTTCCCTTCCGCCAGTACAAAATATTTTATATTGATTTACATATAGTTTTAATTTGTTATTGTCACTTACTAATTTTTATTTTTGAAATGAGCAGAAAACTCTTGTACCTATCTTGCTAAGATTTGTTGACCCGAAACCAATTGGCCCCCAAGAGATGCAGAACTCGGGAAGAAAGTTGAAGTAACGAAACAACATAATAGTTCAGACTGTGGGGTTTACATTTGTAAATATATGGACGCAATCTCACGTAGACTAAACCCCACTGCAACTAAATGGACAGTTCAAGATGCATCCATTCTTCGCTTACGTCTTGCTTGGGAACTGCACAAAGGAATGGACAGGGGTCCCCCTAGAGAGTACAAGATGGCAAGATCACTGATGTTGAATTCTGATGAAGAGTAATGATTAATATGTACGATCAATGGAGTGAAGTTGTATTTGTTTTAATTATATTTGATTCAGATTTAATACAATTTATGTTTCTCAATGTAATATATATGTTTTTTGTCGATGTTGTGTTATATATTTATATTTATTGATTGTGTGTTATACAATTTGAGATTTCAGTGTAATATAATCTATTACACTGAAAACATATGACATAAGACTTTAAAATAAAAATAACATTTTATCAAGCAATTCTTTTTTTTACATTGGCGGAAGACTTAAAAAAAATGCTCTTTCAAGCACAACATTGACGTAAGGCAGGCGAACGATAAAAACAAATAATAATAAAAGACTGGCAGAAGGGAAAAGTTTTTTTTACACTGAAAATGTCTGACATAAGGTTTTAAAAAAAATAACACTTTATCAAGAAATATTTTTTTAACTGGCGGAAGATTTAAGAAAAAATGCCCTTTGAAGAATATATATCAAGCACAAGATTGGCGGAAGGTAGACGAAGTAGAAAAACGGAAGGCAAAAAAAAAAAAATTTTACCCTTTCTGCCACTGAGAGTGGCGGAAAGGGGAAATTTTTTTTTTTTGCCTTCCGTCAGTGTAGCGGAAGGAAATTTTTTTTTAAAAAAAAATTTACCCTTCCGCCAGTGCTAGTAGCGGAAGGGAATTTTTTTTAAAAAAAATTTACCTTTCCGTTACTAACACTGGCGGAAAGGAAAAAAATTTTAAAAAAAAATTCCTTCCGCCAGTGTTAGTAGTGAAAGAGTAATTTTAAAAATAAAAAAAAAATTCCTTCCGCTACTAACACTGACGGAAGAAATATTTTTTTTTTTTGAGTTTGATCTTAAGCGTTCGATCATTTCTTGGACGGCTATAAATATGTTAGTTACGAAAAACTCCAGAGTTAATATTAGATATGGATCGATTCCTTATATATATATATATTGGAGTATTCATGCATGTAAAATAATAATGTCGGAATTGTTCGCCGTCATGATATATATCAGTACCACCAACCTTTTGATTTCCTCGCAATAATTTTCTTGTATTGCAACAAGTGATCAAAGGTTGACAAAGTCCTTTGCCTTTCACGAATTAAATCCTTGGCGTAAAATTTTTCTACACAAATGATATTGAAGTTGTCCAAGGAAAAGTACTTTCAATTATATATTTAAGTGTGCTATTCATGTTTTGCTTTTAGTAGATTCATTAATAAAATCAATAAACGTCACAGTATGTTAATATAACTAATTAATATGTTTACATAATTAATGGATCTATCTTTTTATGAGGAAAAAAAAAGTGACTGTTGGATAAATAGTCATTATTTTTTTTATTAGAGTGGTTATGGTAGTTTCTACCATTATCTTATATCTATTAAAACTCTTCCTCATGTATATTAGAAATCTTTTTTTATTAGAGTGATTATGGTAGTCTCTACCATTATCTTATATCTATTAAAACTCTTTCTCATGTATATTAGTAATCTCCCTCTTATCTTCAACAGTCAAAAAAGCACTAATCTCCCTCTTATCTTCAACGGTTAAAAAAGTAACTATTGATATCTCGTACTCCCTATTTTTATTATTAAGTGACTCGTTAATATTATCAAATATTCATTTGCATGAAATAAATGTTTTTTTAAAGTACTACATTAGAATAAAATTTTGGACCATTTCGATTTTTTGGTGAAGGAAATTAGGGCAGCAAGAACAGAAATGGTCTTATTCTTGGGCCAAGATTTTGTACCATTTACGTGGCAATGCTACAATATCGGGCTTGATGATATATACGTCATTCTATTCAACTTCATAAATTGTATTTTTCGACTCTTCAACTATGAGGCCATTTGTTCACTTTTTAAAAGTAGTGATATACATGAATAAGTGCGTGCACAGACAGAACTATATGCTCCATGGGGAATAGTAAAAATTTACGAATTTAATTTACTACATCATGTGAGATATTTGTTCAAATAAGCACATACTATTATTATTTTCGAAGAAAAAATAAATAAAAAGAAGATTTACACATATAATATAAATTAAGCTCCATTTATGGCACACGCAAATGAGTGTGTGTTGGATATAAAAGTATACTGAGTGTAGGTAAAAAGTGAATAGTTTATCAGAAAAGTTTGAGAGAAAATAAGAATGAATAAATAAGTAGAATTTTCATATATTTTTTATTTTTTTTGATTTTTTTTATGTCACAAATTCACCTATTAAAATAGGAGATATAAATCATTAATATAATACAAGTATTCTACGTATATGCTATGTGTTGTGCCATATTTTTCGTTTTTATTTTTATTTCTTTTTATCTGCCCTTTTTCCAAACATGCAACTAAGTTTTCTCTCATATTAATATGAGATGTATGAATTTTTTTTCTTTTTGTAACGTAGACTCACAATTATTATTTTAAGGGATATATAATAGATAAATAAATATTCTTTCCCTTCGCGCGTGAACTGTATATAATGGTAGGGTGAGGGAGGTAAAAAATTCTCACCAAAAATCGTTCTAAATTTCTTCTAGAAGTTGGCTGTTAGTGTTCCCTCATTAATTGTACAAAATGGACTATTCTATTGAATGAAAGGAGTAACTGTGCGTCAGAATTTCTCTATTTGATCGATTTTCAAGAAGTGGAGAGTTTTAATAGGAGGTTTCTCTATTTGCAAAGGATTCCGTAACTACAGCCAAAGCCAATAAAAAAAATAGGAGGTTTCCAAGTATTTGTTATTTCTGTAGTTTCTATGTTATTAACGCATTTTATTAGTAAATTAAGAATTACGAGATCACCTCTGTTTTTTTTAGATGGTAGAATAATCGTAGCAACTCATATAAAAAAATACATATACAATCAGAAAAAGGTTAGATAAGATAATCAAACCATTGAATTAAGAAAGTATTCGGCATATTATACAACATGCACCTACCAATTTAACTTAAACACCAAATGTACCTGCCAAACAGGCATAAAAGAAGCCTAATTGATTAATTAACTAATTCGTAAAATTAGAAATGGCAGGTGAGACTACCAATTCGCGACCTGATATAAATTAATGTTCAATTACCCCCCGTTTGTACTTATGGTGATTGCTTGTATAGGAAATGTAGACCATAGAAAATTATTATCTATCGGTCTGTTGTTGCAAATTTAGCTGCATGCATGGGGCATGGGGCATGGCGCTGAATAAAATTGTGTAGTTGATTAAGTAGGCCATAAATAAATATCAGGTGTTTTATTTCCACATGCATAACGTACTATATATTTCGTATAACAATTAATAGGCTTTGTTAATTAATGTATTTATCTGATTTGATTAATATTGTTATTTCACTTCTTAAATATTCTAGCTAGCTAACTAGGCTACCGAAATCAAGTAAAAATTAATAGCCTAATTAATATTGTTATAAAATACTGATTGATGTATTCATTAAATTGTAAAATGAAAATGAATTTTATACACCTTTCTAGAAATTTAATGATTTATGTAAAAGTGTTTTAACTGTTGAAATTTCAAAATGTGAAAAAGTAAGTTATAAAAGTCCAAATAAACATTTTATTTTGAAAAAAAAATAAAGTTACGAATGATGGGTGGTCGTTGAGTACATGCATATTTGAAATGAGTGGACAAAGCACGATGATAATTAATGATTGTTCACATGCATATAAAATGCTCCGTGTACGTTATGGCAATGTTACAGTCTCATCATATTGAAATGTTATTATCTGTAAGCATATAAAGTTCTATTTCCTTAGAATGGCTAAAAATAGAGGTTTAGCTAGTGGTATATGATGATACTTATATAATTGATTGAGATTTTCGAGTGGAATAATTTTTAATTTAGATTCTTACATTCTCTGCTAAAAAAAAAGTTAAAAATCAATTATAAAATTCTCCCACAACTAATTTAATTCTCACTAATGAAGTTTGATCTATTTATCTTTAAGTCATATTAAAGTACTTTTAACTACTCGAATAAACTCATAACCTCAACTAAAACCAAAATATTTATACAGTTAGAGGATGGTTTAAGTTTTTTGTTTTCATATGAGAGGTTCCCATTTTGTGGATAAAATTTCACCGGCCTGCAGTCGGTGAATATCGAACTTGATCTCAGTTTCAGTAGTTCAGTTTTTTGTTTTTTTTAAATTAAATTATGAAATCAGTCTTATACTATATATTAACCCAATTTTTAAATTATACTTACCCATGAGATTTGATCTCCCGCTTGAGTAATCCAGTTTTAACTGCTGCTACGACAAGCCTTCATTGACTAAATTACCGTACCGTTAAATTGTACGTACACTTGGACCGGCTTTACACACTAGTAACTACTGCCCGTATCTAGCTTGAGATGCAAAAGAAGAATGAATGATATGTTAAACTGGAAAGTCACAGAGAGAGAGAGAGAGAGAGAGAGAGAGAAATGTATTATGAACTAGTGTTGGTATATTAATTGTAGCTAAAATATATATATGAGCTAGAGTAGTTTGTCTGAAAAATACAAGTTTTATCGACCAGTTCTTCAAGTAATTTTGACCGATATGGAGATACAATATTAATATAATGAAAACGTACTTCTAATTACATACCATAAGCATTAAGCAAATCTCCATTTATTAATTAATAATCCCAAACCTCAGGGTCAAAGAATTAAACAAATAAATAAAAATTACTAAACTTTGTAGTAACATAAAAGGCGGGTACGGGAACGTATATATAGCAAATCACATAGGTATATATATTAGATTTACATGCGTACATATACTCGATATATATATCCATTCATTCTAATTTCTAAATATAAAATCAGTTACTTGTTCAATATCACTACAATAATAAATAATTTCATAATTAGAACGGAGGAATGAAATACAATAGCAAACCATGGGGAATTCAAATAAAAATGAAGGACCAAATTAAGAAAAAAATAATCATAACAAAAATATATAGTAGTCGATCCGTAATGAGAAATTAAATAGGTAAGTAGGCTTGCAAAAAGGTGAGTTGCAACCTCAAATGCAAGATGTAATCGGCGGTCATGAGGAAAAGGCGGTCCGGCGACGTCCCTTTCCCTGCTCCCGGTATTATCTTCTCCAGCTTCTTCACCTTCTTTCTCACCGCCGATCCTCCACCTCCACTTTTTGACCACGACGATGATGATGACGATTTTGACTTACTAATGCATTTTGATTTTATCATACTTCTTCTTTTTTCTCCTTTTCTACTACGACTCCTCATCAGTTTTGCCAATGATCTGCACCTATTTTTATTCAATCCACTACTCATTGTCTATCTATCTATCTATCTATATATATATGATGTAGCTAGATCGAAAATTTTAAACTCCTGAATTTCTGTTTTGTTTTAAACAAAATGGAGGAAACGAAATGAAATGAAAGAGGTTGGAGAATGGAGAATATATGCAGATGGAGTAAATATAATATATATATATATATATTTATATATATATATATATATATATATATATAAAGGATTAACGGAATTGAGGCATAATTCATATTTCAAATTTTACCCACTAATTTTATATCTACGTATTTATAATCTATTTAAGAAATCTAACGGACTGAAAAAGTATAAAAAATAGAGCAGTAACATCATTTTATAGTGTATAACATGATTTTTATAACCATATAAAATTTGAATATTCTCAATCACTAATATATATTTATATATTAATTTTTACATGATTATAAAAATTATATAAATAAATTCAAAAAAATTTCAAAAATAATTTATTATTTATTCTTGTATGCTCTTATAATCCGTAAAGTTAAATTTTTCTCGTATATTTTGAAAATCGAAACATAGCACACATGAGTAGAATTATAAATATGAGTTATAGTTTATTTTTCTATATATATATATATATATATATATATATATAAGAAAAAAAATTCATACTCACCCCCTTATATACACACTAAAAATACACATAATATTTTACATATTTTTAAACAAATTTAATGGTGCTAATGAAATCTATACTAAAAATGGAGAACATGTTAATTTTTATATTATTTGACTATGTGTAACTAATTTTATAATGATGCAAAATATAATTGTTGTATACGATTATATTGAGTATATAATGGTTGTGGTGGAGAAATGAGCATGTGAGCCGATGGAGCCGTATTATGGACCGGGGCTCAGTTTTACTACTAGTACAACAAAACGAGTCTTTTTTTGTCGTTTAGTGAGATGAGGCCCGCTACCAAAGCGCTGAGCTATCAAACCACTCAACGACCGCTGCACGTGTCTGACAGCTCTTATCCCCACCCATTTTTTATTTCAAACACACCCCCACACACTCTCTCTCTCTCAGATACTCCGTAGAAGAAATAAACTGCATTGCATTCTATTTTGTACAGGATTTTTTAGTAGATTATCTATTTTATAAATAAAAAAAAATTATATATATAATTTTTTTATTTATCTTATTTATATCAGATTTATATTTTATACCATAATAAAATAATAATATTTTAAATTATTATTATTTACATTAGTTAATTTATAATTAATAGAAATATTTTATTATATCATAATATATTATATGTATAATAGATATATATATATATATCACATTTATATATTTAAAATAATAATAATATAATATTTAAATATCATTATATATAAATTATATATTATAAAATATAATATTAATTTAATATTTATATATTATAATACATTGATATATTATATATACTAAATACTATATAACAATTATAATATAATATAAATTATTATAATATATATTTATTTATACTAATGTATTAATTAATTTCTATAATATTGTATTAATAGATTTAAATATAAATAAATATTAGTTTTTCTATTAAATTAATAGATAATATTTTAATACAAATAATATATATATATACACACACACACACATACATGTATGTGTGTGTGTATTTACTAAAGTATGATTAAATAATAATATAAAATATGATAAAATAATATTTTAATTTAGATGAATGTGAATAGTTATTTTATAGATTTAAGAATATACTATTCATAATCATCAAACTAACTTTAAAATAATGATAATGATGCAATTCATATTTTATTTACTTTCATCAAGATAATATAAAGAACGAGTTTAGGGAAATTGACGCGAGTGCTCTAATAACTATATAAAAGTAGACAAAATTTAATTTTCTCCCTTTAAGTTTTAGTAAACTTTCAATGTCATTCTACTTTTTTCAATTTCTTCACTTTGGTTATCAAAGTCTTCTTAAGGGTACGTATTTATTCATTCCGTTCAATTTTTTGAAAAAAATGAATATGATATGCATCTTGTGTGATATTTTAAAAATAAAAATATTATTTATGTGTTATTATGATATATGTATATAAACATACATTATAAATGCATACAAACTTATATATAAAATATTTAAATAATAAAATCTAGGTATATTATGAAATACAAGATAAAAGAAACATAAATCTACAATAGCGAACCTAAATATAACTAAACATACTTGTTAAATTACAAATGCATATTAAATTTAGAATTTAAATTAAATTTATATATTTTTAGAAGTGTTACACACATAACATGTGCTTAGACGCTATATATATATATATATATATATATATATATATATATATATATATATGTATGTATATTCATGTATGTGGATTTATAATATAATAATTATTTTATTTATTAACTTTAGATTTTTATTCATTTTTATTGTCCTTGTTGTATATTTATTTTTGTTATTACTTATTATTGTTAATGTTGTATTTACAATATTTTATTTTGTTTGAAATATCGTATATTTAGGTATTTATGCATATAAAATATATTTTTATATACTACATTAATATAAAAATGAAAAATTTTCCCTTCAAATATTTCTTTTTTTTTAATAAAATTGAGTGGGAGGAACGTATATGTAAGTTAAACCATACTTGAAGGATTAAAGTGATGAAATTAAAAGAAAACGATGACATTGAAAATTGACAGACATTGAGGGATATAAACAAAAATTTGCCATACATTTTTTTTAATTTTTAATCATGAAATAATGTTAAATTTATACGGTTATAAACATTATTATGCATATAAAAAAGTTTATAAGATTTTATATACGCCTTCATTTGCTAATGTTATTTTCATTTGCACCATTAAATTTATTTACAAAATACAAAAAAATTATTACAACCCAAATAAAAAAAGGACGGCGACATATTTTATGTATTCTCATATTATATATATATATATATTTTTTTTCTTTTCAAAATTTCCATTAATTATAGTAGTTATGGTAGTAGTATAGTATTATTTATTTTCTCGTACTAATTTAACTTTGCTAACGACCACGTACGTGGACAGAGTGAGGTAGTTATCTTGATGGAAATTGATTGGAATTCGTAGAGTTAATGATGGGGAAATTATTTAATTATTTTTCTTTAAAAAGTGACAGAGTTATTTATTAAATTTCATCCAATGTGAAACGTTCTTTGTTAAAATATAGCGTTTATATACTAATTTTTTACAAAAAGAATGTAATTATAAAGAATATGATATAAAGAAGCTGAATTTTTATATCTTTACATGTCTATTTTACACTCTATGTAAATGTTCCTCAATTATTTTTCTTAATAATAAATCAGACGAAAGAAAAGAAGTTAAACTAGCTCTGATAGAAGTCGTACGTACTTTGTTTATTTTTATTGTAAAAATTATTTATTTAGCGACCGTATATCGAATTTAAAGTTGATGCATGTCAAATTAATATTAAAGTTTAATTAGTTAATGAGAGTATATACTATACCTTTGTAGCTAGTATGATAATTTCTTTTCTAGAACGGGGATCAATTAACAACAGTACTGGTACATGGAATGAAGATAATTAACTTTCTCATTTCTTCTTTATGATTCTACATTTCTGTAAATTATCATTCCCATTATTAGCGATAATGTTCCTAAATTTTTTTAGATAATGCATTAATTTTCAAACGCTGATATGAATATATAAAAAAATGGAAAGATGAAATAATTATGACCCCTCTGTCTAAAGACATAAATACCGATTTTTATTTTTATTTCCTTTTTAAATTAAATTATATAATAAATTAAAATATTAGAAACGTGATTAGGCTATAAATACTCCGTACATAGTGAAAAAATCACCGGGATATCGATACGAAATAATTAAGTAACCCCATATCACTCACATAAAAAAAATTACATTATTTCTAAAATATCAAATTAATTACTCCTTCATCCAGATTTATATATTGCTTTTGGAATCTACACACTTATCAAGAAATGATATTAATACTATCATTTTGTAATAAATGTTGATGTAAAATTAACTATTTATCTTTTTCTATAATAAATGTTATAGATATTAAAAATTAAATTAGTACATTAAATGTAAGAGTAATATAAAAAATAACCACTTTAGATTTTTTTAAAATATTGTGTACGATAATTATTTTCAAACAAATACAATGTCAAATATGACATATAAAATGAACAGAGAGAGTAGATTTTATATTAAATCAAAATAAAAGTTTTCAAACATATTTTTGGAACAACGATGTGAAATCATTGATGCAAGTTGAACATGTGATAGAATGGAATGCAATCAGATTATGATGGCCCACAGATTGTGATGCATGGGGAGCTCGAAGCCAAAAGTTAAGTTTTGAATTTTGTCCCTTAAATTTAGTGTAATCAAAGTATTATTTAAAGATAACATGGGTATGTAGTTGAGGCATTTATCAACCATAATTCTGACTATTTATACTTGTGACTGATAACAGTATTATAAATGAGGTAGTTCACAAGAATGTTTCTTACATTTTATATTCACAAACATCTTTTCTTTTTATAATAATAATTTCACAACACACGATAATTTAGTTAATAAGATCAGCTGGATTCGGTCAAACTAAATCATTTTCAATCTTACACGTTCACATGAACTCGTTTTCAGAGTCCAGAGTTCAGATTATTAAACTTGGAGTTATATACCTACACTCTTTAATTATATGTTTATTTAACTATTTATGCTATATATATAGATTCGTGATCAGTTCAGTTGCGATTGATCTTATTATTTTCCTTGGTTTAAAATCAATTTTCTCTAATTTAAAGTACCCACAGAAATTTCTAGTTTATGTGTAGCTAGTTTGAAAAAATAATTTGAAATTCAGTATGTATTTATATCAATTTCCAAATATAAAGATCAACATGTGTTGGTTCATATAGATCGAGAGAACTCGAGTTTATTTAATCAAAGATTTCAATTTCAAGTTTTGGGGAATATAAAGTATATTGTTGAGAGCCTGAATATCGAGATAATTAGGATATTCAGTGAGAAGTATCAAAAAATAATATTCCATTCGGTTTAAAATAACAGTCGTTTTAGGAAATTCATAGATATATTGAGGAGTACAATAATGAGACAAATCAATGATTAAATATAACTCTAAGTTACAATTTTACCTGTATAATAATTAATTACATTTTCACTCTTTTCAATTAGTTTGCACATTTCTATAAACAATTTAAGTGTGCACTACCTTGAAAACAATTAGAGGAATTAATTATAGGTGGAAGAAATTAAACTCATCACTAATAAATAAGGGTAACATAGTAAAAGTTCACCACCCAATTGTATAAATTATCACAAAGTGTCACTTAAAATGAAATTTTAATAAATTTTTAAAACGACACGTATTGTAAACCAGAAGGAGTAATATTAGTGAAAAAGATACATTCTTAGAAAAAGAAAAGAAATGAAATCCTAATTTACTTAGCCTTTGCAAAATTTCTACAAATAATTATTACTTTTAAATGTATATCTACGTGTCAGCATCATAATTCAAAAATATTTAAGGACCAAAACTTACTATTTATGAATAATAATGAAATATTTCTTAAAAATAAATGATAAACCAGTACATAAAAATAAATTGTATCATATAGTGTAATTTGCACCAGATGAATTTCTAGTAGTTCATTATAGAACAGCCCATGCTTTGTTTTTTTGGCTAAATAAACAGCCCATGCTTTATCTCTAAATATATCGCAGTAGTTGCAAATCATGCCATTGTCTGCGCATTAGCCAGCACAAATCATATCCAATGATGAGCAGACACATCTGTATTTTATGAAAATTGATAATAAATTCAGAGAAATAAAATATTTTATCCGACTATATCCTTAGTTTAGCTTGATCAAATACGAAATATATTTCATCCAAATGCCTTGCATGTACCTGGCATCTGATGAAGTTCATCCATACTAAAGATATATAAAGTTGGGAAGATACAACTCGTACGTGCTATAGAAAATGATCTTGCAACTTCTATGAACAAAAAATAAAATGGATATTTTCGTGTTCCCAGGGGGTAATAAATTATTGTTATGTGTATATGTGATACAAATATAAAAAGAATACAACCTGATGTAAATTTTATTATCTTCATTTAAAATTAAAAATACATCTCACATCTCACTTCAGATAAAATAAATTTATAAAATATTATAATTCAAAACAAAAATAGTTTTTAATTTAATATCATGAAATATATAAAAATTATTTTTAAATACAAACATTTACACATTCGTATTCTTAATTATACATATATATCACAAATAAAATATTAAATTTTATAATAATAGGTAGGGTCAATGACACTTTAATATGTATTAACATACCAAACACCATTTTAATAAATGAAGTTTTCATTGATTCCATTTTAGTTATAAAATTACTTTAAAAAATATCAAAATTATTATCAGAAATATTAAAATTACTATCAAAAGTACTAAAATTACTAAGAAAAATACAGATATAGAAACGTAAAACACTTATTTGACCAAAGTGAAAAATTTTTGTCTCAGAAAATACTAAAATATATTTTTCTCTAATATTTATCAGAAGAAATACGTATAATACTCCTCATACAAAGATTACGTAATACAAATCCTAATCTTATTACACATGCCCGCACGTCAAACACCAACCATCACATCAACTCAAACAAGTTAGGAGGATTCTGAAATTCAAGGTTTTAGCATGTTTCGATAATCATTTTTCCACCACCTAATCCGATGAAAATTTTTATATATTAGGGGGGAAAAAAATTATATTCTAAAGTAACAACCAAATTAAAGCGTACGTCTAAATAATTATATACGTAATACTCCGTATCATTTTGTGTGGATTGCTGGATTGGATATTAGGTATAATCATTAGGACTTTTTAAGGATAATTTTTGAAATTCTAACGTTTACAATCAATGTAAATACATAAAATCCATTTTAAAGCGCAATTAATATCGATGTAATTAATATCCTATACTTACAAATCATGCATTTCTATTTATCTTAATACCCTTATACTTAATTAACTTCAAAAAGCCTAGAAACTATCACTAGACCTAAACGTTTCTTTTAAGACTTTAAACTTAATTAACTTCAAAATTACTCTACTCTATTTTAAAAATTAAAAATACATTTGAAGTTCACACAAAATAGATTTGCGAAATTTTATAATTCAAAATTGCAGTGAAAATTTTTATTTTAAAAAAAATTTCAAGTAAAATATCACAAGTATAAGAAAAGTACTTTAAAATACAAATTTTTATATTTTGATAATTTTATAAATTCATAAATGAAATCTTGATATTTATAAATAATATTATATTAAAAAAATTTATATTTAATTTTAGAACGAAAAAAATAAAAGTCTGGAAATTATTACTAGTAGTTGACCTAAACGTTTTCAGGAAACAGCACACTAGTAATAGGCCCTCACGATAATAAAGGAATATAGTTCTTTCAACCCACAGCTGGTATAGGCCGAATGAATCCACTTAATTTAAATCTTACATATATTTTTATTTTGAGATGAGTATGCTTAATCTCTAGATAATTAAGAATGTAACCGTATAACGTGAAAATCGTATACAGTAACAATAGTTAGTTAATATTACATTTGTTTCGTAATAAGTCACATTTGATTTTTTTTATACGTAAGTTTAAGTGAATTTTTTTATATGTTAAATATTTATTTAATTTTAAAAAAATTAAATATAAAATATTTTAAATAAGAACTAATATGAATAAAAAAGTTAACTAAAAGAAAATACTAATTATATAAAAAAATCACCTAAATTTAAGCGTAAAAATATTAAATGTAAGTTATTTTGAAAAAGATGAACAAGAGGCTAAGGGAATAAGAAGTCAGGAGAAAGCCGACGGAGCCTCATGGCTCATGTAATGAAGCTAGCTTGAAGCTGATCGATATTATGTACGTAGGTATGTATATGTATGTATGTATGTATGTATGTATGTATGTCGATCACTATGCGTTTGTGTGTGTATATCGTGCATATGCAAACATCAAAATGTTGCAAGGATTCACACACACACACATTATTGTCAACCCCAGTGGATTGCATAAAAAAGATATTGGGAAGGTGAGGCAACTAGATACAGATATATATGCATATATTCATGCAAAAGTTGTTGGTATGCAAGCGAGGTCCCCTCCTTTTGTGCCTTACAAACTTCCAGAGAGCTCACGAGGACATTTACAGCCCCATACCATGTCAAACTTTCATCTTGATTTTGACATATATGTATACATATACATATATGGGATATATATAGAATATGATACAAAGAGAGAGAGAGTTAGAAAAAGATAATTTTTTTCCAATTTAATTTTCATAGTGAAATACATATCCAAACATTTACATCCTTTATAATTTGTAGCGGAATCACAAGTTTTGGGTTGTTAGGATAAAAATTTTCTTCGTCAGAATTTATGGTTCTTTATACATGTGTGTGTGTGTGATCATAGATGGCTCGTGAAGTAGTAAATGCATGGTGGTGGGGTTAAAGATGATGGAAAGCTCTCAATCATGTGCTTTGTCGCATAGGCGACAGATGAAGAAGGGTAAGTGCTCAAGTTTGCCATGCCCTATTGCATTTAATACCTAGCTTGGATTTCATTTCAGTTCCAACATCTTCCATCTCTTCTGGCTACCCTAGCCTAGCCTATGTATTATTTACAAGTGTGTAAATTTGCAACCTTAGCTGTTCGTACGTGTACATCCTCATATCTATTTTTGCTATTCTTTCCCTTTCTTTTCTTTCGGTTAAATTATTCCGCATATAAATTATTCTCCATTTATAAGATTTGAATTCCAAATCTTATTTAAAGTGGACAATATTCTTATCACTTGAATCAATTAGGTGTTATTTTTTTGCTTTCAACCGGCATTCTTTCCACCTTCCTCTCATCATATATATTCCAGCAATGTTAATATCCAAAAAGTTTTTATTTCAATGTTGTTCAGATATGATACTAGTTATTCTATAGTTTTCGTATATAATCAAGAATTTATTAATAGTTATACCATATATTATATTTACACAAAAAATATACAAAAAGTGTATAAGATATACGAAGTAATATATATTGAAAAAATAACTGTACTTTAAAAACTAATTCTAAAAGCTGTCGCCTTATTGTTGTTGTCTAGTTTTGGAAGAGTGATGATATATATGTATATACGTGTGTGTGTATATTGCAAATACCAGCTTTCAAATATATATTTTTATACATATACGAGAATGGTCCATTGCTAGACCTAAATAAAAATACTTTTTTATTCGATTCAATTTTAACTATTCGTAGATTTAATCATGATTGAAATTAAAAGTTAGTTTTTTTGTGTCTACCACTTTTGGTGGCCACTGATAATATAAAAAGTGGCTGACGTAACTTGGTATGAAAAATGACAGAAATACTCATTATTTTTGAAACTTTTAGTACATGTCGGCTACTTTTCTCTAGGAAAGGTGCTTGTTTTTATAAAAAAAAACCCCAAAGTTTTCTTAAAAATAACTATTTTTTTTAAATAAAATATCGGTAATTTTTTTTATTTCTCTCGTTCACTGCTTCAAGTGACGGATGAGTCTTGCTATTTTTTTTAATTCTAAGATTAATAAAATATTGGCAATTTTTTATTTTTCTCGTCCACAGCTTCAAGTGGCGGACGAGTCTTGCTATTTTTTTTTTAAATTCTAAATCTTACTCCTCCACCACTTTAAATGGTGGACAAGTACTTTTTTTAAATTTTTTAATGATATTTTTGTTTCATCCGCCATTTCAACTGGCAGACAAATCTTGCTATTTTTTTTCATTCCAAAAACTTACTTGTCCGCCACTTTGAGTGACGGACGTCCACTAATTTATTTATTTATTGCTTCGTCCATCACTTTAAGTAGCAAACGAGTCCTTTTTTTTTCAAAATTTCTGATCTTCTTATTTCGTTCGCTACTTCAAGTAGCGGATGAATCTTGCTTTTTTTTAAACAAGATGTGAATATGAATCTTTTAACTGTAAAGTTCATTTTGAAAATGTAGAATTTTAAATAAAAAAGACAGTACACATCCGCTGGAAAAAGTGGTGGACGACAAAAATAAAAAATCACCAATATTTTATCAAAAAAAAGTTATTTTTAAGAAAGTTTGGGATTTAAATAAAAAATACTCACACATTTACCACAAAAAGCAACGATCAGGTACTAAAAGTTTCAAAAGAAGGGCATTTCTATCATTTTTTATATTAAGCTATTTCCACCACTTTTTTTGTATCTATCCGCAAAAAGTCGTAGACTCAAAATAACTTCTTCTAATTTCAACTAATTATCAAATTCATGAACAGTTAAGATTTAATTGAATAAAATAATATTTTTATCCGAACTTAGTCATGAATATATATATATATATATATATATATATATATATATATATATATATATTCAAATAACCCAATAATACCTGGAGACCGAAGGTACAGACCACACTGTGCCAACTCACTTGTTACTGCTGGCCAGTGACCACATAATTAATTGGAATTTACTTTCTCCCTTCTATATGAAAACACTAATATTTAAATTTTTAATGATTATTAATTTTATATATTTGATTAAGAATTAAATATATTAATAATAAAAAAATTTCTCATTAAATTTGTTATAAATCTTTAAATTATAACAAGATTTATAAGTTTTTAATTAAAATTTTTTTAATTTATAACAAAAATAACAAAAAAAAATATTCAAATGTAATTATTTTTTAAAACAATTTTTTTTTTCTAAATATAACTTTTTTTTGGGAATAGATGGAGTATAATATATGTATACCGTATACATGTAGCACGTACGGTCTATCGATATATATAATTCGAAAAGGAAAAGGAAAAAAATTGAAGAACAATTAGATGAATTTCATTAATGAATACAGCTAGCTTCGTTGACGGTCTCGATATTGCAAATATTCGAAAAGTTGTTTTAATAATGTACGTTAAGTTGCCATATCTTCCAAAAAGAAGTGCATGTCTTCCGCCGGTAATAGAGAGGTCTACCTTCCACTACCTGACATATAAAAAACTTCACTTGATAGTTTGATTGATGCTCGTCGGTTCGAGTATAATTTGCACACACGCGTATATATATATATATATATATATATATATATATATATATATTTCTATGCAATTTTTTTTAAATATTTCATATTTTATGTCACTTTAAGTAAATTTAACTGTACACATAAAAAGAATATAAAAAATATATGAAAGAACAAATTTTTACTGTGTTTTAATAATGTATACATAGTTTTTATATCTGTAGAAAATATGGACATGTCTGTCGATTCTGTTTTTCACAGTTTAACTCTTTTATAATTAATTTCTTAAATCTTAAAATTCATAAACGATACTCCCTTCAGTTTTGAATGTTAGTCGCGTAGACATATTTTACACTGATCAAGGAATTCATTTAATGGAATGAGTTTATAGTTGTAAGTGTTGTATAAGTACATATTTACCTCTCTAGTGATATTTCTTCAACTTCACATTTTCTTCCTCGGTTTTGCCGTAACTAATTAATGGGGGGCAATTTAGGAAAATGGATTGAGACTTCCACCTAAAATAGTGAGAACAACTAATATAAACAAAAAACGAAAAGAAAAAAAAACCCTAAAACGACCAATATTCAGCAATTAAAAGAATTTTAAAATTTATATCTTGATCTCATGAACCCATCCAAAATAAATTGTTTTTGTAGAATAAAAGGGTCGATATATGCGTGTGTATATTTAATTATTTATATAGATCCAGATCCTTGTTATTTTGGGCCATTGTAGACTTGTATAATTTGTCTTATTGTACAGAAGAAAAGTAAACAGTTTGTCTCGCGCATATATAATACTCCTTCCGTTTAAAATGATAGATTTTTTTTTAAGAGGTTTAAAATTTCATATTATTAGTTGTGTTTATTTTTCAAGATAAATAATTTAAGATTTTTTCAAAATTAACTTTAGTCTCTCTCATATTCTAATGATCGAATTCTCACCAATAAAATTAAATTTACTACTTCTCTTTCATTTATTTGTATTTCTCATAAAATGGTAATATGAGATTTTTTAATTCATATTTGTTATTTCAAGATAAAAATTATTAAACTCCTTAGTATGTATATTTTATGTAAGAAGATTATTATTATGACCGGAGGTGGTGTTAATTATTATACTTTTTAATGAATCATTGTACATGTTGCGAAAACAAGGATATAAATAATCATTATCCCATTTATTATAAAATTAGAGGTATATTTAAAGATATTATTTTTTAAAATTATAAATATATTCTCACTAGCAAAAATGGTGTACCAATAGTAGTGGTAAAATTGTCACTAATTTTGATAATGGTAATAGTAGTGATGATATTTTAAGAATTAAATGTCATTTGATTACTTAAAATTAAAAAAGGCATGTTTAATAAAAGATCTGTCTCTAGTTTTAAAATAAAAAAATAGTTAAAATTAAATATTTTGAAAAAAAAGAGTTAAAGATGAATTTAATTAGGGTGATGAATTGGGACCGGCTATGGAAAATTAAATCCCAAAGTAGAAGGTGGACCTCATGTATTTGATGGTGGGAACGGAACGCACATGTTTGCACATGTCCGTTGCCGTTGCCACTTATATATATATATATATATATATCTTTCTATTACTATTTATTTTTATTCTGCCGCACTCGCAATTAAAAATTTTTCCTTCTTATTATTATTTATTTTTATTCTACGCACTCGCGATTAAAATCTACCCCTTTTATAGCTAATAATACAGTACAATTTTTCCTTTCATTAAGTGAATTTTTGTTTGTAGATTACATATAAGTATATAACATAGGAATTACTTATCCTAACTGTAATTATATAGCTAATATATATGGAAGTAAGAAAGATGGATGATATATGGGGAGTGAGAGAACAAAAACATAATCGGAGGGTGGAAAATACAAAATATAATATAAAATATATAAAAAAAATTTATAAAATTTTAAAGACGGTAATAAAAATTTTGAAACGTCAAAAAGAACAGCAACCCCCATCTCAACATAGTTCGGCCTTAGGATTCAAGTTCATACATTATTGCTGATGATATATAAAAACGCATCCATACACTATGATAATACGTACTTGAACACTGTAATATATACGGAGTACTTGTTTTTAGTTATTGTAAGTTTATATCATATACTATCAAGATGCTTGATAATAAAAGAAAGAGAAAAAAGGAAAACATATGGGTCTAGTAACTGGAGTTTTGTGGGCTACGTTTTGAGAATATAGGCCAGCCAACACATATTATGGACCTTCTCGGCCCATTGTTGATTTTGAATGTACAGGTTTGTTGAATAGCCTATATATATATATATATATTTGCGGCTCTATCCCTACATATATTACTAACTACGAAGCTTGGGGAAGAGGCCTATAGGGTGCAGTGCTTCCTCCTAATATATGGAATGTGATTAACCTAATATGCAGTCCAAATTACCTAGCAAATAGCCTAACTATGACCTAGATTTGTTGTAAGTGACTATAATGGTGTATGTTATCGAAGCTTGGTGTAACATGTATATGTAAGTGGTTAATATTTAACTCTCCTTTGATTTGGTTTAGATTTTAGATATTTTATTTTCTAATAGTATAATTTACGTTATAAAAAAAATATTAGGCCGAAACAAATAGAATCATAGATGGGCATGCTAAAGTTAATTTTGTTTTGCTGCAATTTTTTATTGTAACAAAAATAAGGAAAATTTCATAATGAAAAAGAATAAATCATTATTCATTCTCACTTGATCGTAAAATGAAATTATATACGAAAAAAATCGTTCATGCCACCGGCATCTTTCATAGGAACCATAAAATTTTATGGTCTTATTTAACAATTATTCTTATATCAAATTCATTCGATCTTCCTCTCATTCTAATCCTACAATCCAAACACAACCTGAGGTAATCTTTCGCTCACGTCTTATATATATATATCCTTTATTTCTGTTGTATTTCAATATTTTTCATGTTTTTTGATCTTAATTCTTCCTTGGCTTTGAATCACTTTGCTGCATTGTATATATTAAATTAGAAAGCAAGCTTTAATTAGCTAGCTTGTATTATTTGTATACTGTATACAAAGAATAAAATTTCTTATACTACTATAGCTAGAAATCATTCGGATATATAATTAGTAATGTTGATCTTTAAATCAGAAGAGATGGATCAAACATTTGACAAATTAAGAGGAAGTTAATATGTGTGTATATATATATATACACATATATATATATATATATATATAGAGAGAGAGAGAGAGAGAGAGAGAGAGAGAGAGAGAGAGTACGGTATGAGTAGCATGCATGGTGATGTAATGCTTGGGCAGTACTTGTTAATTCAATTCCCAGAAGATATGACGATCAAACCGTTAATTAAACGTATCATCAACTGTTGACATTGTTGTTATTAATTTGAGCTACTGGTCAGAACTGATAGATCGATCGATCAAGCTAATCTATTCATTTATCATTCCTAATTATAATTAAAATGGGTCAGAATTTAGTGATCAATCACGTATCGCCGATCACCGGCCATTGACCTAGCTATATGTCAACAGCACTGACATCGATTTATAAAACAAGATAAGGTGCTTAATAGAACAGTTCGTTTTCTATTTGAAATTTATGATTTAGTTTTTGATGCGGGAAAAACAATTCTCAATCGTCCGCAAAGCAACTGACTTAATAGTATGAGCTACAATAAAGGTTCATTATCATTATGTTAATCCACTACAGAGTTGAAATTTCATAAGTTTCTGTTTTTAAATTTTAAATTTAAACTACGTTTTACTTTGCATTAAATAAGATTTATATTATAATCCAAATTGAAGTGAAATTTGTTGTTTTTAATGATTTTGAAGTGACGCATCATGAAATACATAAAAATTATTCTCAAACACTCACTCCGTTTCATAATAAGAGTAACATTTGAACTTTTGTCGACTTTTAATTTTATATATTTGATTAAAAATTACATGTAGTAATAATAAAATTTTCTCATTAAATTTGATACAAATGTCCAATTAAAAATCTTATAAGAAGATTGTAATGACAAATATTAAAAAATATGACATTATAATAAAAAAATTATGCAAATGTTGCTCTTTTCTTGAAACAAATTTTATTTTCAAATGTTGTTCTTTTTTTGAAATGGAGGGAGTACAAGTTTTTATACTTTTATATTTTTACAAATTTATATTACAAATGAATTTGAAAATGATATTACATTATTAGATAAACTAGGTTTTAAGCCCATGCGAAACACGGTAGTTTCATATATGGTGATGATAATATTTTTGTAAAAATTAAATTAAATTATTAAATTATATTTTTTTTCATGAGAATAATAATATATTTTATAAGTTGGCAACCAATAATTAGCTAAATTTAGACACAAAAATAATTTAAGTTGTACTTTAATATATTTTTTCAATAAACATATTACGTGGAGATCTCTTTAAAAAAATATTTCAATTAAGAAATAAGTAGGTTTCATTTATTTATTTAATTTCTCATATTGATATATTGAACATGACTCATTTATTTATTTAATTTCTCATATTGATATATTGAACATGACTTTTTGTACCATGAGAAATGAAATTATTTTTTATTAGATGTGCAACCAATAATTAGTTAATTTGAATCACAATACTTTGCTATAGTTATATTATGTAAAGTTTTGTAAATTTTATAATTTTTTTTGATAAATTTGTCTTTGTTATTGTCAATAGATAATGCTTTGTTTTTTTTATTAAATATTTTATCTTAAATATTAATTTTTTTTGTGTTTGCACCAAAAAAATATTATACATTATTTTCTAAAAATGTTTTTTTGTGCAATCTAATGTAATTGTTTTTAGAATTTGTAAAATATTTAATTACAGTAAAAAGTTGAAAAACAATACTCCAAATTAATTAGTTTTATTACGTAAGAATTGTAATAGGTTGTAAATTAAATTTTAATTAGAAAAAAGATAAGTAATGTTGAATAAAATTGAATAAAATTAGAGAATTTATAGGAATAAGATCCTTGATTGGTTTTTTATATTCATACAAAGATGTATATTTAATTTTAGAACAGATTGAACATTAATTATACCGATCTTATTCCTTAAACTTATTTGTAGTTTGCCTAAATTCTTTAAAATTAAATTATGCATTACAAAAGAAATACAGGGGAAAAAAAACTTGATAATGTAAGAACGATTACAACGACAGACTGCATCTTATACTTAATTATTTGCTATATTTTTTTAAATGTGCAGTTCTCGCTCACATAAATGTCAGATCACTTACTAGTACTCTGCAAAAGTATTAGATTTGACGAGCGAAAAAAAAAAAAAAAAACTCGTAAAATTTTGTGACCGGCTATTCTGACCGACTGTTTGTAGTACGTCATATATAATGGGAATGTCAAAAAATTCAGATATATAATTGACATGTTTATTGGATTTTAGTAGCAAACTGACTGAGAGCCAACAGGTATAAATAGATGGTAGGGCCTTTTACGATTTAAACCACAAGTCATATACACGTCACATTCTTCAAATAATGTGCACACCACTAATTTATTTTTATTTATCAATGGGGGCAAGGGCGTTTAATCAATCACTAGTATTATGATATTATTGTAAGTGAGAAAATGTAGTATAATGTTTGATTAGTTAAAGAAAACATCTGCGTTCAAGTAATCAATATTCTTTTGCTAATTAAACAAAGACTATATCTGTCAATATACAAGTATTAACTCATGGTCTTTCTTCAATATCTCTGGGGGCACACGAGTTGCTCTTTCCCTTCTCAAGCACCTTCACCTTTCCTTCAAGGGTTACTCTCTCTCTCTCTCTCTCTCTCTCTCTATATATATATATATAACATAAATATATTATTAGTGAAAAGATTATACCTATATGTACACACCGATACACACTTAAACACACAAACAAATTCACACTGCAGGGGGTGTATTTAGAGAGAGATTGATGAGAATAATAAGATATATCTGGAGGAATTGAAGAGATAAAAAAGAAAAGAAGAAATAGAAATAATAATAAAAAAGAAGATGGAAATGAGAGTAAGAATAATAGTTGGGGAAGGGTTGGGAAGTATAATGATGGTAGTAATGGAAGGGAGTAGCATTGGATTGACAATAATGGCAAGCACAATCATGTCTAAGGGATTAAGCCCCTTTGTTTTCGTTTCCTACACTAATCTTCTTTCCTCTTTCTTTCTCCTCCCTCATTCCTTCACTTTTCTTTCTACACTAAGGTATGTATCGCTATATCTAAATAGATATTCTTCTCTCTCTCTCTCTCTCTAGCCAACATGCACGATCACCTATTCAATATATATAATTATAGATCTCATTTAATTTGTGTTTCTTGTATGCATTGCAGGACGGAGAGCTCACTCTCCACCTTTTTTCTCCTATTACGTTTCTTCTTTCTCGGGCTAACGGGGTTTGCTCTCTCTCTCTCTCTCTCTCTCTCTCTCTCTCTCCTGCTATTTCACTATTTCTCTCGTCGGCAATATGATGTACTAATATGAAAAAGGGATGGTTTGTGCGTAGGATAACAATTGCACAGAATCTGGCATTTGTTGGATTAAGTTATAGTTCTCCAATTATGGTATGCGGCATGGGCAATCTTATACCCTCTTTTTCTTTCATACTCTCCATCATTTCAAGGTTCGTTGATTACTACATTCCATCTTATCATTACATCACAAATACTTCGGACTACTTATTATTTATTGAATGTCTACATATATCGTTGAACCTAGTACATAGACAATTATATATATATCAAATAATTTCTGATATATATGGGGTCGGTATAAAACGCCAAAATTATTTTTTGCAATCAGTATATATATATATATATATATATATATATATTTCTTTATTTTAGTTTAAATTTTAAAATTTTAAATTTTTTATATATAGTATAAATTATACGTCCAAAGCTAAATAAACAAGGAATATATATTATATTAGGATAGATTAAAACCAACGGGGAATATAAAATTTACTTGAGAGCTAAGACGCGAAGATATACACTCGATTCACATATAAGTGTCCTTTGAAAGTAGTTCATCACTTCTGTTTTATTATATGTAATTTGTAGTTTTTTAAGAGCATTAATCGTTTATTTTCCAAATTAATGATCCATTTATTTCTGATTCTTTCGACAAACCTAAAAATGTAGGGTATTTATTCGGAAGTACCTAATAGTATATACGAAAATGCTAGAGCCACGAATCTGTGGCCCGAATAGTCCCCGAATGGGACTTAAATTACAAATAAAACCCCCCTCCCTGCATTCATGATAAAAGAGAAGAAGATAAAATTGGAAAATCAACAAAAAATATTTTAACTTTGGAGGCTTATTTGGGCTCCCCTTTCGGGGAGCATAGCATACGCTAGTATATATTACTATTATTTTAAAAACCGCTTATTTTATGGACGGGTTGAAAAATATATATTAATAATTGCGGGCGCTGTTGAGTGCGGACTGCAGATCGATGGGTGAAGTAATGACTCTAAGTGCGAAGGGTGATGTCAACTGTCAAGAAGCATACTCCTGCTTAATTATTTGATTAACACTTAATTAGTGAATTGACCAAATTAGGTAAGTCACACTCATCAAGTGGCTAATTTGATGTTACAAAATATTGTTGCATCATTTATGCCAATTGTAAATTTTTGGAAATTGGAATATCTAATAAATCTATTTATCTATTACTATATACTACGTATTAATTGACAAACCATGTTTTAAGAACAAAATTAATTTTACTGAGTCAATTATTGACTTTGAATAAGTTTTTATTTTCATGTTTAGAATAAATACTTTTAATGAGTTAATAATTAAAAAATATTACCCCACACACACACACACACACACACACACACACACACACATATATATATATATAATATTACAAATAAAAAAACCTAAAAAATTATAAATTTCTTAATATTACCTAAAAAAACAAAAATACCCATCATGTAAACTAGTTAGTTAAAATTTGATAAGTCTCGGTATATATATAATTGAAAGAAATGACGGGACGGGCCTTTTTTTTTTTGGATGTACGTTAAAGCCGGCTTCTTTGTACTCAGCTATATGTGCTGTTTCCTATATTCTTGCCTTTTCGTGTGGCTAACACATTCAATTGTGAGATGTGGTCTTATCTAATTATTAAAACAAAGGGGGAAAAAAGGATTTGAATTTTTTTATCCCATTTCGTTTTCTATCTTGTGTCCCGTGCCACGCCATCTTAGATCCTTATATAATTTTTTTTTGAAAAGATTCATGTATCATTTATAAATAATGAAACATAAGATGAAATATCAAATGGAATAGAGGATCTACACTCGAAAAAAGAGAGCACATAACTTGTTATTCCAGCCTACGTTAACTTTAGGTTAGAATATATAGTCTAGCCTGCACATGTTCATCTTATTTATTGCACATTTTTCATTTCTCCGCTAAAATGAAAATGTCAAATTATCAATAGGCTGATCTTAATTAGAGTCCATGCAATGGCCGAGATGTTATTAGGCTATTTCATCCTACAAAATGTGTAGGCTGAAATTTCATTATTCGTTTAAGAAATAATGTATACATGGGGACGCAACATGACAAAGTAACGTACACAATATACACGCTTATTTTTAAGACCCCCTTGCCACAAAAAGATCTCTCTCTCTCTCTCTCTCTCTATATATATATATAATTATAAGGAAATGATATTTGAGCAAGACAACAAAAATTTCGTACCATATATACAAATATTCATTCATCTTTGTAGTATTATATAGAAAATACAACTACATAATTTGATGTAACAATGTATACATAGCTATATAGAAAATTACCCGGATATAAAAATATCTGGGTAATTTTTATATTATAGCTCAAACGAACAATTTTGAAGCCCAAATACAAGAATTATTAGCTTTAGTGTTTAAAATCAATGAACAATGTCACCGTCGCTCTTTTTTTTTTTATTTGGTGTGTGGGTTCATGAACAATGTCACTTTCTGTTATAGGAAAGCGAAAATTGAAGGCAGAAGGTCAAGTTGGCAAGCAAAATTAATTGGAAGCATTATATCATTAATGGGAGCAATATCGCTCACTATATATAAAGGTCCCGTGATTAAATATTCGCCCACCTCCTATCAGCTCTCACAACGTCTCTTCTCTTTCTCCTCCGGTCATGAAAATTGGATCCTTGGTGCCATTTTGCTTGCAGCTGCTTCATTTACTATTTCTATTTGGAATATTATTCAGGTCCATTCTCAATTTCACAGTTGTTTCATTCTTTCTAATTTCTAATTTTTTCATTCAGTTATCTAGATTATCTCGACTAATACGGACCAACCATTTGTTCTAGTTTATCGGGGTTAATTAGATCATTACGATAGCGCACTTATGTAAATTAAATTCCATTTATTCAGGCTGAAACTCTTAAGAACTACCCAGAAATGATGACAATAGTCTCTTTTTATAGCTTATTTGGGACAATGCAGTCTGTGGTGCTTTCTTTACTGATAGAAAGAAACCCTAGTGCATGGCGCTTGAAGCTTAACATGGACCTCCTTGTCATTATTTTAACAGTAAGCAATTCAATATCTCGAGCTCTCTACATTGGTATATAGCTACTCTAACTTTGATATTTTGAATTGAATTTGTAAGATTTTGAAAAATTTATGTAATTGATTCTATAATTTTTTAAGGGGTTTACGGATTTAAGGGACTTTGTATGTGCAAAGTCCTTAAAAGCGACTTGAAGCAGGGAACTAGCAATGTAATTTAACATTCTTGTAGTACAAATATGAAGATTTTGTACAAACAAAATCTCTTACCTTCATTTTTCTCATTTTTTTAAAAACGTACAGCAAATCTTGTAACGGTTTTTCTTGTTAGCTAGACAGTTTATAAATATGGCTTTGAATATATATATCCTCATGTCAACCTAAACATTTAAAAATTTTAAAAAAATGAGTTACTAATATTCTTAAATTTCAGCATTTCATGCATCGACCTTATGAATTCAAAAGAACATAATTTAATTGCATCCACTTAATTCATTGATAGAATTCTCACCGTGGTACTTGAATTTAATTGAGCATAATTTTAAAAGCCTAATTAATTAAACATTACTCATGATGTATATATATGTATTTACTACTTACATGTTGTATGGCATTATACATGTATAGGCAGTTTTTAGCAGTGTAATCCGTAGCCGTGTTCAAAGGTGGTGCATAAGTAGGAAAGGCCCTCTTTATGTTGCTATGTTTAAGCCCATGGGGATTCCCATTGCAACCATCTGCGGCTGTCTATTCTTTGCGCATACTTTTCACTATGGAAGGTAAATTAAATTAAAGCTAACTTTAATATATATCAAGATTGAATTTTTTCCCCTTTAATTTGTACATAATTTTTACTTTATTATTATTATTATTATTAGTTTTTAACTATATATCTAATTCAACGATAAATGCATGGTGCAGCATAATGGGAGCATTTGTAGTTGGATTAGGGACTTACATAGTGATGTGGGGACAAATAAAAGAAGATGAAGATAATAAAAATAAAAGTGTTGGTGGAATGGATTGGCCTGCAGAGGAGAAGGTCCCTCTTTTGAATGAAGAAGATATGCAAGTATGATTTAACTCATAGCTTGGCTCCACTTGAGTAGAAAGGAAAAGTTAAAGGATAGCAACGCCACAGCTAGCCGATTCTTGACGACAATATTTTGTTTGTTCAATTAACTTCTCTGCTCTTGTACATAGAATGGAATTGTGAATACCAACAAGTCATTTCGATATGATTGCATTCGAAGCTCACATGGAAAATCAAAATCGTTATTATTTTCTTTTTTTAGAAAAAAAAAATTGTTTTTATTTTTGTTTTTGAAATTTATTGATCTCCGTGTATTCTACAAGTGGGAGTTCGTGTAGCTTGCGCTCTTCACTCATTTTACATATGTCGATAGAATGAAGAGCCAACCAAGAAAGACTCAATTTTTATAACTAAAAGTGAACAACTTTTTCTATATGATTTAATTTGAGAGAGGGTTAACAACTTTGTTGTTAGAAGGCCTGAACGTTTAAAAAAAAACATACGGTCTCTTCCTTAAATATACTACATTCATTCTGAAAAGAATGTCCAATTATTGTAGTTTAATACTCCATATATATATATATATATATATATATGCTAGTACAAATTAAAAATAATTTTAGGTTTTCTTATTATAATAGTCCATAATTTTATTTCATAAATTAAGCAACATATCTAACATCCTCCGGGAATGGAGGGAGTATAAAATTATTAATAATTTATTGTTCACTTTCAAACGTAACTTTTTTTTCCTTTTTTTGGAAGTATCCAATGTTTTTTTATTTATGCAAAAATTAAATTCAGCATTTAAACCAGAAATAGAGAGCAGGTACATGTTCTCCCCAGTTGATTAATGAAGTGAAAATTTTAATTATTAAGTTTAGATTGTTCCGCCAACAGGTACATGTTCTCCCCAGTTTAAGTTGGGCTCAACTGATACAGAAATCATGACTAATACCTTAAGGAGCTTTCCCTAGCAAAGTCTACAATCGGACGTGCCAAATTGATTCTTAAGCAGCACCGCGATTTTGCAATCTTTTCCTTTCAAGCTCAAGCTAACATAAAGGAAATTTTAAAAAAAAAGAAAAAGAAAAGAGAGGGTTAAATATTTTTTTCTCATTTACTTTTAAGAACAGAAGAAAAAGCTGAGGAGTTTATCTTACCACTTTCCTCACCCGCTCATTGGCAGCGGGAGTTCCTCCAGTAACAGATTCAGAGACATAAGGACTACTAACACGAACCTCATTCATCACAACTATGACAGTCTTGTCCCAGCGCACCGGAAGCCTGATAACATGGTGTCATCAATATCAGAGAAACTGTTTATTACTGCTTAACATGGATTATATATAAATGTTTACATTCATGAACTGTTTCATCAAATTTGCAATCATTATTGCCTGCAAATACCAACACATTCCTAGAAAAATACCAAATAGAAGTGACCGATAAAAGAAAAAACAAGTCTTTCATACTAGGCTACTAACTTGTCATGGCAAGTCAAAATAGCACACGCATCAAGCAGAACTCAATTAACTAATCTCTATTTATTAAAAATTTAGGCCTTAGAATAATCGTACAGGAGTTTGTGTAACACCCCTTCCCCCCCAAAACAAAACAAAACACATCGCAGTTCAGCACTCTTCCTCCAACGAATATGGCGCAGACTACAACACCCCCCACTACTACGAACAACTTCCGCAGGTGCCTCTTCTCAAATATGAAAACCCGTAAAACAAATCATCTCCGTCTCCCACTCTCCACAGCCCTCAAATCCCACTTTTCCCATGTCAAATCAAATTCTCTCCGATTCCTGAAGAAGTCCCCAAATCGGTTTAAATCATAAGTCAAACTACAATTTGTGTTCCTTTAGGTACTATTTATGTTATTTTGGCTTTGATTTCAGTCAATGTGTTCGGATGTTTCAGCTTTGCGCTGTACTTGAATCCTAGCCGTAAGTGAGTTTTCCTTCTACTACTATAATTCCTGATTCAAATAGTCATCAATCCTAAGCAGAATTTTGATGTTGCACTGTATTTGTTTCACAGGCAAACCAATTCGTAATAGAAGTTTGTGACAAAGAAGGAATTCAGGCACCTAATACTTCTCTTTTGACAGGTTTTAACTCATGTTTTTAAACTCAAGCTGTTTGATAAAATGCTTCACCTAAGTTGGTTCACAGTCCGTTCGATCAGTAGCTTACATATATATGAGATGTAAATATATCTGCTGTAATGCAACTTATTTTAACTGATATATATATATATATATATATATATATATATATATATATATATATTCCCAAAAGGCACTTTCGTTCAATGTTTAAGACAATTTGCACTCTATGAATCTCAATACCTTAGAAACTCTTCTTATACGATTCACCAACCAAACGCATAAAATTAGAACAGGAAAATGTTGAAAGTTATTTCTGATGTTCTTTTCTCTTTTCATATGTTGTGTTCGTGTGAAAGATAGATGAAGGTTATAGCTATCATTATTTGACATGTAAATATTACTTTGATGTCTACATATGCGATTCTAAATGTTCTACAAATTTTGTATATTTCACCACGTGCGACACTCCTTTGCAAAAACCAATTCTCTGCATTCCAACTTACCTTTGGTTAGTCTTTTCTCTTTTCCTTATATATCCTCTCAATTATCTCTTTCTCAGTTAATTAAAATAGCAATAATTTCTTATATGAACATGGCTCCTGATTTCCTATTTGGAAGATAATTATGAGGCACTATGTCTGACACAACTTAGCATTCTTAGAAAATAATAATTAAATTAGAAATAATTATAAATTAGAAAGAAAATTATCAACAAAACGAGCAGGATCAACTGAAAGAATAGGGTTTTGAATATTGTAAATGTGTATGCAAGACACCAGCTTCATAATAATTTATCCAAATGTGGGAGAAGGGGCCTTATAAGAGATATGTGCCACGAGAAATTATAAGTTTGTGAACATAGCTTTTCTTCCAACATTTGGAAATATATTAGACTACGACGATCAACCTAGCTGGCCATATCTATCATAACCACATTTGAAGAGTTATCATGCAAACATTTAGTTAGTTTATGTAACAAATACGGTGTCTAATCCTTGGATTGCTAATGCTGACATTAACGAACAGTAACTAAAGAAGAGAAAAAGGTGGAGAAAATAGATTCATCAATATACATGGACGTAATGATTTCCGTTATACAGTAATGTTGTGTTTGTAAAGTTCATTTTTTCTTATCTCCAATTATTAAATTGATGTCTTTCATTCTTTACATGATTTCCTGTAATACAGGTGCTGTATTTTCTGCACCCATTAATATATAACCTTGATTATGTTTGATTATATGCCTAAATTACTTTCTTTTTTTTTTTTTTGGAGAAAATAATGGACATGTTACTTTAATGTTTAATCTTCAATTTACATAACAGATCTCAGCTTCAATCTTCAATTTACGTAGCAGAGCACTGCCTCTAAAACTGGTGTTGGTTGCAACGGTCCAGGCAAGTTACTGGAATCACTTCACTTGCATTTAATTTAAATCTTTACCACTGTATTTATTTTTTCTGTTGTTCATATATTTTTACTTTTCAAAATTTATGAATTAATGAGCGAAGTCAGTATAATTGTTTTTTTTTTTTTTTTTTGGTATTTACATGGACAATAACATTTGATAATAAGTCTTTTTTCTCTTCTCCTTAGACAAAATTCTTAGCATTGCCTTTTTTCTCAACTTCTTTTTATAATATTGAAATTTTCTTGTATTATATTTTCTTTGAATTGTTTCAATTGTATTATTCAAAAGTAAGTAACAGCCTATTTCTTTCTTTATGAACTATGTTTATGTAGATAAGAAGTAGAAAAATCTGTTCTGCAGTTCTGGTTGCACAAAAAATGAAGGATGCATTTTGGCCCCTTTGTCTTTTGGCCCCATATTGAATCTATTGTTATAGTCTTTACCATATATCATAATATCATTTAATTAACCCAGGAACTCAATATTCTCAAGAGAGAAAAAAAGAACTTGACTGCTATTCAAGTCCTTTATGACATAAATGGCGTTTAGTGAAAACTTGACTTGTGTTTGTAAAATATCTTGCATTTGTATGGATTATATGATTGAGGTAACATTGGAAATCTTTTGAGTTGATTACCTCTATTTATTAAAAGTTTAGTTCTTAGAAAATTTGTGGTGAATTTGTGTCACATCTCCCTCTCGAATAAAATAAAACTCATGACCTTGCACAGTTGCCCAACAGGTTCTCCGATGAATATGACGCTCTCTACACTTATTATGTTGAACCACCTCCGCAGCTTCCTTAACTCAAATCTTCCTCATTTCAAATATGAAAAAACCCTTCCCCAAAACTTCTCCATTGTCTACTCTCATCATAAAAGAAACACTTTGACTTACAACAGAAATCACTTTTGCGGGTTGTGTCTCAAGCTAATTTCAATTGCATACTCACTTTTTTTCTTCGTCTCTATACGTTATATCCACTGTGTTGAGTAAAATCTATTCTTTCGCAGGTACCAAATTGCAGCAAATTCACCTATGACTTTCCCTTGCCTAAAGAAATTCAGACCCCTTCTCTAAGGAAAATTTTCTTCTTACTGCTTTATGCTAAAATCACTGTTTTCTTAGTACTAATTTTTGGGTTTGTTAAGGCTCGGGAGCTTGAATTTGCTGTCCAAATTTATGCGCTCATGCCTACTGTTTTGAGATGAATGTTTTAAAATAGACATGTTTCCACCAATTTTCAATCGTCTCTCACTCATTGTTTTGAGATGAATATTTTGTTCTATTCCTGGGTACTAACCAAGAAGATCACTAACTACAATAGCAGGCTGCAACACTAAAATGTCAGTATAGCTTTCATCTCTTCCACCTTGAATTCTTAAATTATTGAAGATTACTCTGAATGTCGGTATTTATTTTTGTATTGCGATTTCAATAAATATGTTGAATTTGGTGATTGGAACTTAACTTATGTTTTTCCGTATAGGATTGGTTTAGTGAAAATTATTTAATGGTTAAATTAAAAATAATGTCATCTTTTTAGGTGATGACCTTTTAGAGTTTCTTTTCTGCTTTGCTGGGTTTTATTACAAATTCGATTCCATTGATTTGGATTGTCGACTACGATTTCCATAAACTCCAATCTTGATTCTCCACTATTAAACATGATTGGTGTCTCGCGATTTAGTGCCCATATGTAATTCTATCATGTTTTCTATAATTACTTATTGAATCTAGAAGTTTGTAAGGAGACCAAAATAATATTATATCACTCTTCTTTGCTCTGTTAATTTATAGATTAGCAACATACAAACTTTATTTGAATTACAGATTTGTTTTTCTTTGTCCTTCTAACTTATGTTTGAACCATCTATTACTGCTATTGCTAAGAATTTGGGGCTGAATATTGCCAGTTGACTAAGTTATAATTGAAAACAATCAAAGTATGTTTGTATATGATGAATAGATTGCACGTGTGTTAGGAAAGTACTATATTCATTCTAGTGGAGAAGCTCTATGAAAAATAGGAAAGTACGTGTTAGCAGAAAGCCACTGAATTGAACATTGAGAAAAAGGAGGGTTTAGAGAAGGGATTACGTTTTAGACAAAGCGTCAAAAATGCTTTGAGCTTCTGCAGTAACACCAACCCCAATCCTCTCAGAATCTATCTCTGCTTGTCTGCAATTCATACATAAAACACAAAATTTAAGCAAAAAAATCAGCAGAAACAAATACAGAATTGGGAAGAAAAGGGAATTATAATTGAAGTGTACCTAATGGCAGAGAGTTCCTTAGATTGAAGGGTATTGAGATCAAGGAAACATTTATTGAGATCAAGAGGGTCAACTTCAGATTGACCTAAGAAAGTAAACTCCTTTATGAAATTAGCCTTCAATAGTCTTATGTTTCGCTTACTACTTCCTCCACCTCCTCCTCCTAATCCCGATGATTTTGGAACGCCGTCTTGAAGAACGAGGATATTGGAGTGGCGGTCGAAGGTCAGGACTTGGCCTTCAAATTCATCACCAAAAGTCGTCTTTATCGAGAGCAAGCATCCAACTGCAAATTCATCTCCGCCGCCAGCTCCACCGCTTGCGGTGTTTATTGAATCCATATCCGATTCCGAACACTTCTACGACCAGGTTTAATCTACTTTAGTTAATTTACTGCGACCAGGATTATTGTAACGTCACTATTTCTAGGGTTCGGGTTGACCAGGAACCATGGGACTCTGACAAGATAATTTTACCCGATCCAAAATATGCTGCACAGATGGGCCGACCCGAGATAGAATGGGCCGAATTGTAATAAGAACGAAAAACTTACTACAGATAATTTTAGATTTTTTTAAAATATTAAGAATGCAGTTTTTATCTAGATTTTCATCTACAAATTATAATTTTTTTTATTAAATTTGTTATGAATTTTAAAATTATGATGAGATTTATAAATTTATAATTAAAGTTTTTAAATTTATAACAATTTTTTTTTTAAATATAAACGCTTTTTGGAATAAATTATTTTATCAAATGTAACTTTGATTTTTAGAAGAGAGTAGTAGAATAAATATTTACTTCCTCAGCTCGGCTCGGCTCATCAGACCATTCCATTCTAAATGTGTGAATTGCCAAACTCAATCCTTTGGAGTTTGTATGAAAAATGAGGTGGAGTTCATTTACACAATCTTCCATCAAGGGTCTTTCGCTGCTGTCAATGCGAACACAGCGCGACGCAAGGCTTGCAAACATTGCAATGGACTCCATGGTGTATGAACTCCGGCTCATCTCTGGATCTATCACCTTACGTAGCCTCTTTTGTCTTTCATAACATGCTTCACCTGCACAAAACCACCCCAAAGCTTATATCATATTTGTTTCAGCTTAAATTTTAGAAATTTTAAATTGTGACAATATAATCTATATTACACGAAATTAAAATTTCTAAATTTTAAATTGAAATAAACAATACTTGTGTTATGTTACATGATGATGGATATATACATGTACATTAATTCTTACTAGTAATATATATATAGGGAGCCGATTCATATCTAACATTAGCAATGGAGTCTTTTGTAGCTAACACATTTTTAGCCGTCGATCGGATAATCCAAGGGGAAAAAAAAATTTCCCCTTTCCGCCACTCTCATTGGCGGAAAGAGCCAAATTTTTATATTTTTTTTTATTTTTCTCCTTCGTCTGCTTTCCGCCAGTTTTGTGCTTGAAAGTAACAAGTACAATATTTTTTTTCTTCCTTCCTGCATGATATGCTATATATTATGATAAGAAAGACCTAAGTCAAAAAACTATCTTATTCTGCCGCATGTAAGTTTCCTTCTTTGTTGTCTCGTTTCAATTTTCTTCTTCGTTCTCTAGTTTTATGAACAAATTTTTTTTTGAATCTAACTCATTTGTTAAAAAAAAATTCTTTTTTACAGATCAGATAAACATATTTCATATTGACATTTTAATCAGGTTTTCAGCTCTTCACCTTCTTAATTTTAAAATGAGTGATAACGATAGAATATATGATGTTGATACATTTTTTGATGATTCAGATTCTGATATAAGTATGAATGTTGAGAATGAAGAACATCATATTGACGAAAAAAATAATATGAAACAACAAAATAATTTGAATGACAAATAAAAAATAAATTTAGACAGTAATGGTGTTTGTCCTCCATATGTGGGTTAAATATTTACAAGTATATTTGAAGCTAAAAAATACTATAATTCATATGCTCATAATATTGGATTTGAAGTCAAAATTTTAACCAGCAGAAAACATTCGGGGTCAAATCAATTAGCTCATAGACTATATGCATGTAGAAAAGCAGGTAGACCTATTAAGAAAAAAAATTTGTTTGAAAATAAAAATGATGATGAAAGCATAATCTGGAGGAAGAAAGATATTATTGAACGCACAATGTGCAAAGCGAGAATGTTTGTTGTTCATAACGTGCAAAATAATAGTTGGCGTGTAACAAAAGTGGAATTAAATCACAATCATTCAATAGTAACGCTTAGTAAAATAGATTTCATGGCAACACACAAAAATATAACTGTTGCTGATAGAGAGTTAATCAATTTACTCCACCGATCAAAAATCAAACCAAATTTGATCATGAATGTGTTGAGTACAATGAGTGGTGGAAGGACAAATGTTAAATTCGCCGTCAAAGATATTCGGAATGTTATACGTAACTTACGACATGACGCATTTGATGCAAATGATGTACAAGAAGTTTTGACGATTTTAAAGAGACTCAAGTCAGAAAATGTTGGAAATTTCTTTTATAATATAAAAGTTGACGAAGAGAATCGCATTGCATGTATCATGTGGGTAGATTCTCGATCAATTATTTGTTATAGAAATTTTAGAGACGTAGTGACCTTTGACACCACTTACAAAACAAATAAATATGGGATGCCATTTGTTCTAATTACGGAGTTAATCATCATTATCAGTCTATTTTGTTTGGGTTTGCCATTATCAAGGATGAAACGGAAGCTACATTTGTTTGGATGTTAGAAAATTGGCTAAAAGCGGTTGAGAATAAAATTACGTTGACGATTATAACTGATCAAAATAGAGCCATGAACAATGTCATTACTACCGTATTGCCTTCCACCAATCATTTGATATGTCCGTGACATATCAGTAACAAATTCCCGGAGAAACTTTATCATTTATATAATAGTTATGAAACATTTAAGGAAAACTTCAACAGGTACGTATCTATTTTTATAAATAGTTGATGTTAAATTGTCAATATTTTTTTGTTGTCATTTATAATATGTTGTTATTGTAGATGTTTGTATTCAGTGATAACTGCCGAATTCGAGGAAAGGTGGGCAAAATTGGTGGAACAATATGATTTACAACATCACGAGTGGCTTCAATCTATGTATAATATAAAGGAGAAGTGGATCGGAGCATACTCAAAGTCATATTTTGCTGCAGGAATGACTATAACCGGGAAAAGTGAATCCATGAACAGTTTTTTTGATCAATACGTAAATAATTGTACCGGTTTGAAAGATTTTGTGATTAACTCACAAATAGCCATTGAGAAACAATACTTGAATGAGAGAAAGTAAGATCTTGAAATAGAGTACAAGACAAGAAATTTGCGTAACAGAACTTTATTGGAAAAGCATGTGACACTTATATATACGAAGAATATTTTTAAAGACTTTTCGAACGAGTTCTATGAGGGTCAAAAGTTAACGTGTCATAAGATTCAGAATTTTGGGGTCGGTGGTACAAAGGGATATATAGTTTTCAATAAGGAGGTACCACAAAACCGACGATATTATTACGTTTTCGTTAAAAACGAGGACTCCGATAATGTGACATGCATATGTCAACGCTTTGAGCACAGCGACATGATTTGTAGACATATTTTGAAGTATATCACCTTCAAGAGCATAAATAAGATTCCAATATCTTTGATTTGTGGCAGGTGGACAAGAAATGCAAACAAAATTCATGGTAATCCTGTTTACATAAATGAAGTAAATGGTGAATCAAATTCTGATGTCAGTGATATTAGTACAATACGTTACAATCTTTTGAATAGGGTTTATCAAGAAATTGCAACAGTTGGATCAACATCACAATCATCTTACATGGAGAAAGTATGGATAAGTAAGTCAAGATTGATTGAAGAAAATGACACGGTTGAAGGTAGGAGCAGATCGAAGGAGCTGCACATGGAAGGTGATAGTATTGACGAAGAAGATGAGTATTTTCTACCTCTTCAGTCACAAACTAAGGGTCATAAAAAGATCACAAGATTTAATAGTGGAATTGAATAAAGTCAATTTACAAAAAGGCTGTGAAAATGTGCTATATGTCAAGAATACACTGATCATGATAAGAGAAATCATGATAAAGTAATGGAGATGCGCGCGCAAATGTCTCAACATAGCACATTAGATTTAGACGATGATGAAGAAGAATTGTGATTGAGTTTGACTTTTAAATTAAATTAAATTAATTGTAATTGTATGACTTTCTGATGTATTTGATCGGTGGATATAATGCACTAATGATTATAATACTATGATTATACACTAAGATTAATACTATGAGTATAGTAAAATACTATAATTATTATGATTATTAGATATTGTTTGAAATAATTAAGTACAATATTATAATTATAATAAAATACTATAATGCACTAATGATTATAATATTGTGATTATAAAAAAAATACTCTAAAAGATGAGTTAAATATAATGCTAATCATAATTATAATATAATTATAATACAATCATCATGATAATTAGTAATCTAATATGAGTTAAATACATTATAATCCTAAAACCTAAATTAGACATAGTATATAGTAAACCATATAATAACAATTAGTGTTGAAAAATGTCATTAATAATAAAATTATTATAATATTGTGATTTTTTGTATTAATTATTATCATTATTAATTATTAAGATTAGTATTAAGTATTATTTATTATGATTATTAATTATAATAATTTTTTTAAAAATTTTTTTCCCTTCCGCTACTAACACTGGCAGAAGAGACATTTTTTTAAAATTTTTTTTCCCTTTTGCCAGTGTTAGTAGCGGAAGGGAAATTTTTTTTTTTTTAAAAATGTCTCTTCCGCTAGTATTAGTAGCGGAAGGGACATTTCTTTTTAAAAATTTTTCCCTTTCGCTACTAACACTAGCGGAAGGGAAAAAAATTTTAAAAAAATGTCCCTTCCAATTTACCCTTCCGCTACTAATACTAGTGGAAGGGATCGGCTCTCATATATATATATATATATATATATATATATATATATAAATTATATTTATTTTAATTTAAATTTTAATAATATAAATTACGCTGATAAAATTTAAAATTTTAGCCCGGGACTTTAAAGTAGTGGAATCTGCTGGAAAGTTTTGGGTCCTTGGTCCAGGACCACTGCTCTTCGTTCAGTCAAAAGCTCAAGCAAAACCATTCCACTCTTCGTTCAGTCAAAAGCTCAAGCAAAACCATTCCAAATACATACACATGGCTTTGTAAAGTGAGCTTGCCCCTCTGTTAATTGCAACACCAAATTCTCAAACCCTTTTATAAGTCAATAAACACTATATTGTGATGTTACCATGAGCTTTATTACTAATCAATTTGAAACATCAAGTTAAATTTGCAAAAAGAACAATTAATTATTTTCTAACTATGCACCTAACTAAGCAAATGCTATTTCAAATCTTTTTTGTTTTTTGGGGGTGAGGGGCGTTGGGTCCGGGAGCATAATTTTAGAACACCCTTCAGGGAGGAGGGGTGGGGGTGGGGGGGAGGGTGGGTGAGTGGGGGGTTAGAGTTCATATGGCAATTGAGTACGAATCAGCACAACCAAGTGATGAATGATGAATGAGAAACCTTATTGATTCTGCTAGAATAGAATGAAGATCATACCGATGTATACTCAGGATCAAAGTAGCCAAAGGTACCAATCTTATTTTAGTATTTTAACTATTTTCTTTTCTTGCCAATTAAAACAAAAAAGAACATAAAATTTTAAAATATTTTTAAGTGTTAGTGAGTTCATAAAAGTAAAGAACAGAATAGTTATTTTTATTTTTACGCTTGTAACTTGGATAGAAAAGAAAAAAAAGTTAACAAATTTACAATTATATCATTTTATTAGTTTATAAAAATATTATATCGTAAATCGAAGATAAAGATCACATAACAAATTTATCGTACATTTTCTTATCTTTTCAAACCAAATAATACAGAAAAAACATAAACAAAAAAAAATATCAATTTTATTGTCAATTCTTTTATTTTCTAACCTATAAAAATATTAATAACACAAGAATTGGATTAAAAAAAGTAAAATTTGAAAATCAGTAACATAGTGCAAAAGCTTTACAAATAAAAGCCCTAATTTTCAAATCCGTGAACCGTCGCCGGCGCTTGAGGAGGCCGTGATGGCTAACACCCTCGATGATGACCCCAAAAATCGCACGGAACAAATCCCCCAGCAGAAGCATGAGCAACAACCACTCAACCGCCACTCTTCCGCCGCCGATTGCTCCTCCAAGCCCTACCCCGATGACTCCTACAGCCACCAACACCATCGCTCCTCCCGTGATTACGACCGTGAGAGGGTCAGAGATCGAGATCGAGAGCGTCAACGTGACTCAGAGCGGCGGAGCAGCCTCCTTCGGCAGGAAGAAGCTCGTGAGCAGGCCCGATTGGAGAAGCTAGCGGAGCCAGAGGCTTTGAAGTTTCGGTTATTGTTTGATGGGAAGAATACCGACGATACTTCACTTGATATGAACTCGCTTTACCAAAACCCCCATGAGTGTCGTCTTCTCTGTTGCCGTGGATGAATCGGTGTGAGCAGAAGTATGATAGTAGGAATGAGGGCATTGAGGAGATGCATGGGAATTGGATTTGGAATGAGGGCATTGATTTTTTTGATAATGTGATTGTAGAACGACATTGGTCGGGAAAGCTACTCGAGGAGATGACTAAGAGAGATTGGAGGATTGTTAGGGAAGATAACAATATTTTTTATAAGGGTTCTGTAATTCCTCGCCCAATGAGGTGATGGGAAGAGAGTAACTTGAGTTTGGAGTTATTGAAGGCGGTGGAAAAAGCTGGTTACGAGAAACCTCTCCCCATTCAGATGGCTGTCATTCCCCTTGGTTTGCAGCAACGCAATGTTATCGGTGTTGCTGAGACGGGTTCTGGTAAGACAGCTGCTTTTGTTCTTCCTTTGCTAACATACATAACTAGACTTCCTCCCATGGCCAAAGAGAATGAGGCGGCGGAGGGTGCTTATGCCCTTGTGATTGGCACCAACTGGTTCAGCAGATTGAGGATGAGATTAATAAGTTTGCATACTATCTGAGTATAAAAGTTGTTTCCATCATAGGTGGGCAGTCTATTGAGGAGGAGCAACGGTTCAAGATTACACAAGGGTGTGAAGTTGTGATTGCAACTCCTGATGCTCTTATTGATTGCTTGGAAAGGCGTTATACTGTTCTGAACCAGTGTAACTATGTCGTTCTCGATGATGTTGTTCTAATGATGGACATGGGTTTTGAACCCCAAGTTGTAAGGGTCTTGGACGCAATGCCTTTCAGCAACTTCAAGCCGGAGAACGAAGATGAGGAGCTTGATCATGAGAAAAAGATTTACCGGACTACTTGCATGTTCTATGCTATCCTGTCGCCTGTGGTGGATCGTCTTGCGGGGAAGTACTTGAGAAATCCTGTTGTAGTTACCATTGGTATTCCAAGAAAGGCTACTAACCTGATTCCCCAGTACGTGATAATGTTAAAAGAATCAGAAAAAATGCCTAGGCTGCAGATAAGTCTGTCATTGTCTTCATAAACACTACGAAGTCTGCTGATTCAGTTTCCAAAAGTTTACATAAGGCTGGTTATCGTGCTACAACTTTGCATAGTAGCAAGTCACCGGAGCAGAGGCAAATTAGCTTTAAAGGGTTTAGGAAAAAGAAGTACAATGTTCTGGTGACTACTGATATAAAAAGAAGAGGGCTTGATATTCCTGATGCAGTCCATGTGATTAATTACGATATGCCTGGGTATATTGAAGGGTACAAAGATCGTAATAGTCGAACAGCATTGAACACTGGTGTAGCCACCACATTCTTGACTCTAGACAACACTGATGTTCTATGACCTCAAGCAAATGCTTATTCAGAGTAAGAGTCCTGTGCCTCCTGAATTGGTTGAACACGAGACTTCACAATTCAAGCAAATGCTTATTCAGAGTAAGAGTCAGGTGCCTCCTGAATTGGTTGGACATGAGACTTCACAATTCAAGCCTGGTACTATTCCTGACTAACAACCATGTCACCTCGCGATTTGAGCTTTACCGTGTAATCTCGGCTATAGTTTCAATCATGAAAAAAACTGTAAATAGAGTTGAAGAACTGTGGTACGAGACGAAGCACCATATAATCCCTCCATTCTCCAAAGCTACAAATTAGAAAATTTAAAACCCCCGATAAAGAAGTCGACGGTGCTAATTGGAATTAACGTCAAATTATAATTCTCGAATATGTGTACAAGTCTTAACTTTTATGACGCTTGAAAGATGTTTAATCATTTTTTATATGATAATAGTCCGGTTTCAGTTTAATATAATCCGTTTGACTAAGATATGCATAAAATTCTCCTTTTTCAGACCTCAATTCCTCACTTTACTGATCTTATATACATTAACAAATTGTCTCCTTACTTTTGAAGAATTCCATTCCAAATGCTATTCAACAATTTGCTTTTATTATGTATCATCAAAGGCATGGACTACTACTATACGAGAATATTAAAAATTGTAGTTGAATAATTTTTTCTTTTTTTTGTTACAGTCGTAGAACAAATATTTACTTCACATATTAAGTTTCCTCAGCTCAGACCATTCTAAATGTGTGCATTGCCAAACTTAATCCTTTGGAGTTTGTATGAAAAATGAGGTGGAGTTCATTTACACAATCTTCCATCAAGGGTCTTTCGCTGCTGTCAATGCGAACACAGCGCGACGCAAGGTTTGCAAACATTGCAACGGACTCCATGGTGTATGAACTCCGGCTCATCTCTGGATCTATCACCTTACGTAATCTCTTTTTGTCATTCATAATATGCTTCACCTGCGCAACACCACCCCAAAGGCACCTATTATGTTATGTTACATGGTGATAGATCAATATATACATGTATGGCAATATATATATATATATATATATATATATATATATATATATATATATA
>CM025780.1:36233064-36263194 GCA_014636745.2 Centella asiatica | reverse complement strand
ATATATATATATATATATATATATATATATATATATATATATATATATATATATCTATGCATGTTAATTCTTACTAGTAGCATATATATAAATCATTTTTGTTTCGATTTAAATTTTGAAGTTACACTATATGAATCTAGCATTTGCAAAATTTAAGCCGAAGGACTATAAAGTAGTGGAATCTGCTGGAAATTTTTTATGAGTAGAATAATATGTTTGTTGTAGCTGCCCACCTGTAGTACAAGATTTTGGTCATTGGGTCCTTGGTTGAGGTCCACTGCTCTTCGTCCAGTCAAAAGCTCAAGCAAAACCACTCCAAATGCATACACATCACTTTGTAAAGTGAGCTTGCCCGTCTGTTTATAACAAACACCAAACTCTCAAACCCTTTTGTCCGTCAACAAACACTATATTGTGAAGTTACCATGAGCTTTATTACTAATCAATTTGAAACATCAAGTTATATTTGCAAAAAGAAAAATTAATTATTTTCTAACTATTCACATAACTAAGCATATGCTATTTCAAATCTTTTTTTTTTTTTTTTTTGGGTGGGGGGGGGGGGGGGGGGGAGGGGAGGTGAGGGGAGGTGAGGGGCGTTGGGTCCGGGAGCATAATTTTAGAACACCCTTCAGGGAGGAGGGGTGGGGGGTTAGGGTTCATAAGGCAATTGAGTACGAATCAGCACAACCAAGTGATGAATGAGAAACCTTATTGATTCTGCTAGAATAGAATGAAGATCATACCGATGTATACTCAGGATCAAAGTAGCCGAAGGTACCAAGCACTCTAGCGGTTACAAAAGAATCATGTCCATCCGGCATCAACTTTGCTAGCCCAAAATCTGATATCTGTGAATACTTATATAACCACTTTAGTCTAATTAGAAATCATGGCCTCGGGAAAACTATAATTACCTTGTACATAATAAAAAGAGATCGAGCGAGCAGAGTTTTTATACCTTGGCTTCATAGTTGGAGTTCAAAAGAATGTTGGTGGATTTGAAGTCTCTATGAACTATAGGAATTCCCACACCAGAACTTGAATGGAGATATGCAAGTCCTCTTGCTGCTCCTAATGCCACTTTAAGCCGCAAAGGCCAGTCCATTTTCACTTCCCCAATCCCTAAAATTCGGATACAGAGATGATCAGAGGTCCGCTTCTGATAATCTGATTTTGGGGTTTTGGGGGGATGTTCAAGGAAATTTAATACTTGTATAGAAAACAACCATTTAAGTGATCTTGCAGGTTTCCTTTTGGCATATATTCATACACTAGAAACCTGTGCTTCCCATCTGCACAGTAGCCTATTAGTGTAACTAAATTTGGATGTTCCAATCTGCTCAAAATATCAACTTCAACGCGGAATTCTCTCTCCCCTTCTGCTGCTTTAAATGGTGGCAGCTCCATTTTCTTAATTGCTACAACCTTCAAAAATTTGGGAATACAGATTAGAAATCGATTATATATCATTTGCAAAAAAATAACATATACCATGTGCTTGGATTTTTATTTTTCCCATCTTTTCCTTTCTAGAGAGGAGCATGTTCCATACTCTCCTAGATGCGTCAAACCTAATAGCTGTTAATCCTGAGCGAGACTGCTCAACCACCTAAACTAGACCCTCTCGTCATGCTTTAATATTTTAAACATACCTGTCCAGACCGTAAAATCCCCTTATAAACGCGCCCAAATCCACCTTTCCCAAGAAAATTGTCATCATTAAATGAACATGTTGCCGCCTCCATTTCTTTCAATGTGAAAACTGATGATCCCTGATGTCTTTTTGCAGGTGGATTGTGATCATCAAGTTGCCAATACTCCACTGGCTTATACACCCCTGCAATTAGTATGTCATGACAATAAAATGTATATTCTTCTATAATGCCACAAAAGGTAGGGAATAAGAAGCAGAGACATACAAGGTTTGATAAGATCCTCAGATTTGCTTCTGCGCCGCTTGTTCCATGCTGACACCAATCCGAAAGGCATGATATAGTATCTTTTTTTAAACAGGTCAAGTTAGATATCAGTTATAACCGATTAGTTGAATTGAGTGTCAAATGGGAGGAAATGACATTCACATGAAATATACTCGAGAGTGCAAAAATAATAAGATGGTCATTGCAACGAAAAAAGCATTGAAAAGATATGATGAAATACAAAGAGAATACGAGAAAGGTTAGTATGAGAATCGTGTAAGAGTACACACAAAGAAAGGGAGGTTAGTTTTGGAGCAGACTCAACAGCACCATCTTCAACCACAACTAGATTTCTCACTTTAAGGAAAAGAAAAATAAATGGTCTAGAATAGTTATTGTCACTTCCCTTTGGATGGTGCTTGAAAAGGAAAGGAAAGCTACCAGCGCTTGGTCCATTATATTGTTTTTTTTCAAATTTTCAGTTGGAAGCGGGAGAAAATTATTTGAAATTCTTTGAACCTTTTGCTTATAAGAAAAAGAATGTTGTTGAGGTGTCATTTTCTTTTCCTATATACTGTATAATAACGTTCTTTTCTCAATCATTAAACTTTTACAATTAAGTTTTTTTCTTCATGAAATCATTTCTATCCATAGTTACATTTATTTAAATAAAACATCTGCTCTAGTAGCTGGTAGGTAGTAGTAGGACATTAACATCTGCCATAGTAGGTCAAGTTTGATGAGGAAATGAATATCGACATATCTTTCACAGAGAGTTTATCCAATTTGAATTCAGATTAATCGGAGTTACAATTTGATTAAGTCATTTTAAGAAGTATTCTTAAAAATGTATTTTAAAAGGGTTGTAATTTAATTTATCTTTTATGAATTTTTGAACTCTTTGAAATTGAATAATTAGACTTACTTATCTTTTTTAGCACGTAGTACACAATTAACTTTATTGACTTTACATGAATTCACAAAATTTGGTTTAGTAAACCCTTTAGACGACAATATTTTTGTAAAATTGAGGAAATACTAAATAAAATACTCAATGAAGGTAGAAGATCTTCTCATATTTGCAATCAATTGTGCATCAAAACCTCAGGCCGGCTGGCATTGCCTAATCAGTGATGTGGATAGGCACCAACACTACAATTCCTTCCATGTCGTGTTTTCTGTTTATTTGCAATGGGCCCCTGTTCAAAGTTCATGAACAGGAATAAAAATATAATGAACTTGACCTGACATATGTTCGAGATTGCATGAGTTTTAGGCAGTCACATTTGTAAAGTGTGTATATATATATATATATAACTTACAATATTGGGAATATGATTTGGGCCTAATAAGGCCTGGTCTGGTGTTCAGTAGAGTAAGGCCTAATAGAATTGGGTCCTTGAATAGCATATACAAACCTTGTAGTTAACGCCCATAAATAAATAACCTCACCTAACAATGGCTGATACATCGGTGGTGCTGTTGAGTCTTGATTGCTAGGGGTCCAATCCACATCACACAAGCTTTTTCCATCAAAACTTCAGCTACCGCACCCTCTCACTTTTATTACTTCTTAATTTAATCGCTTTGTCTCATTTAATTTTCATGGTTAAATTCGAAAATTTTCAAAACGAAAATATCGTTTATATTTATTAAAAGTTACGTAACTATGACCATAAAAATAGTACATCCAATAAACTATTAAAATCAACTTTTGCGAAATCCATCCATTATAATTTTGATAAATTAGAATTTAAAAAGTCGTTACTTTGACTATTAAAAGTCAATTGACCCTGGAATATTTCGCGAAGATACCATGAGAAAACAAATAATTTAAGTATTTCATCTTTTCTGTAACGAAAGAAGGAACAAGATCGATATGCAATGTAACGTTCTAAAAAGAAATAAGGTACATGCATGATAGATATGACTACCATATGAGTCGTGTGTGATGTAGATATGATATATAAGAGAGAGAGAGAGAGAGAGAGAGAGAGAGAGAGAGAGAATCTCATGTTCCATATGAAAACATATATAGTTAATGCTTACACCTAACTTCGAATTTCTTATGAACACACTATATAAACTCGTCCATGTCTAAATCTCTTTCACATCTCGATCACTAGCTTGATCACCAGAGTATTATATATATAGATATAGACACATTGATTGTTTCTCTTAATTAAGTAATTGGTTGTTTATAATTAAGAATGGCAGGAAGGCTGGAGGTAGATGTGGAGGTGAAATCAGAAGCAAGAAAATTGTGGGACAACATTAGGGAGTCCAACATTCTTTTCCCAAAGATTTGCTCTGACCTCTACAAGTCCATTCAAGTTCTTGAGGGTGATGGCAAGGCTGTTGGCTCTGTTCGTATTGTCCATTATGCCGATGGTACGGATTTACGTTCGTATGAAGTCAAATGACGTGATCCTCCTGACATGAACTTTAAAAGAAGTCAATTTAATAATTGATTATAATATTATAGCTGCGATTATTATAATTGTATACTCTATCGAATAATAATTGTTTTTGTGGAACGGACACAACACAAAATAGAATGAGTGGTAATATCCAAAATGATTGTGTATGTGTGTATGTAGGTACACCTCTAGTGACATACACAAAAGAGAAGATAGAGGTGGTAGATGAAGAGAAAATGGCGGTGGGATATAGCATTATTGAGGGAGAACTTATGGAGTACTACAAGAGTTTCCAAGCCCACCTTATTGTATGCCCAAAGGAGGATGGATCTGGTGGTACTTTTATCAAGTGGTGGTGTGAGTTTGAGAAGACGAGCCATGAGATTCCTGATCCCCATGCCATTCAAGACTTTGCCATCAAGACTTTCCAACAAGTCGACGCTTTTACACTCCAGGCATAATGGCCCGAGTATCAATTTGGATGCACTACTTGTATACCTGCAATAAACACATGATCACTTGTTGGAGGCCCGGACATATATATATAATCTACCGTGTATCACTTTCTTTTTCTATATTATATGGCCGTACTATTGTTATATATCGTATTTGGTTTATTAAATAAAACAATAAATTTGCAGTATGTTTTTTCAATGATGTCTCTGTGCACAATACAATAAAATTGTCTATGAGCGTTTAGTAATTAGTTAATACTTATAACTTATTGTGAGTAATCATACGTGCCATAATAATCGGATATTACTTTCAAATTAGTAGATGACTTTGACTTGGCCGTGATCAAATTGGTCATCAACCACTTCTTTTTTTTTTTTAACATCCGCTCCTTAGTCACGAACCACGTGCGATAAAAAACAATGACACTTCTCATGTCGCGGTTGTGCTAATTAAAAAAAAATGTCATCGCCCGTTCATTTGCTTTAATTAAAAAAAAACTGAGATAAGCAATAAACAACCAACTCATGACATGTCACTGCATTAAATCATTTTTTTTTTCACAACCCATAACTTTTGACCTATATTCTCCACACACAAAAAAAAAAAAAAAAAAAAACCTAAACTCACTATTTTTTTAGATCTATAAATAGAATCCAATATTGCATAGTTTTCTCACAAGTTTCCAATTTCTCTTATTTCTCTCATAAATTGAATTGCATTATAAAAAAGTACAATTAAATGATTATATTCATTTTATATTAACATCACAAATATCATTATGAACTCCAAATATTTTAAGGTATTAATATTTTAACTATTATCGAAATGTATAACAAAATTTAAATTTAATTTTCATGAAAGCATAAAAAAATAATTATAATAATTAATTACGAAATATCAATAATTACACATGTTTATATATTTGCAATTAAAAAAAGTGTTATTACATATAAATTAAATGTAAAATAGAGGTAAAAGTGAAAAGTGAGTGAAAAGAGAGATAAAAGTTGAGTTTGTGAAATACTGATTTGACAAAAAATAAACGTTTATCAGAGTTCATGAATATAAAGAAAAATATAGAATTAGGTTGTGATCTATGGTTACTAGCAGTGGATGAGAGAGAGTGAGAGCTGATTTGGCATACATGAATGTTCATTCTTGGATCACCACTGCGGATAATCGCTCTCCTAAAAATGTATATGATCTAGAGCAACACCCAACATTCTATTCTTTTTCCTCCTCTCAGCAACACCCAACATTCTATTCTTTTTCCTCCTCTCACTGGTTAAAGTTATCAAATTCAAGAGTTTCCTCTATTATTCATCTTCACCTATTTTGAAATTTGTGCGTGTACGCGTGTTAGTGTGAATATGTATTATCAGTTATGTATGTGTATGAGGGGGCTAATAACAAATCAATAGTTTATAAAGTGAGAAGAGATTAAGAAACTAATGCAATTTGATTATTCGAATTATTTGAATAACTAGTGTAATTGAGTTTCTTGTAGTCATTATATTTCTAAATATCGTCCGAAATTGATAAATTCGTCTACGTACACTAATATTGTTGGAGTAATTTTATTTACCCTGCTTAGGATGATTATTTGAGTATCTGCTTAAATCCTGTTTATTAAATCCAGGAAGGTAGGTGTCTTAATTGTTAAACTGCGTGTATTCGCAACACTTCTTTGGACTTGGTCCATGCCCATGCTAGGATGTAGCCCTCAAGAACCCTTCGTAGTAGTCCAGGCCCATGCTTATTTCTATGGGATTCTGTCTAAAGGAGATACATTAATGTTGCGTGTAATTTGATAAAATGAAATGACATTAAAATAAAATAAATCTTATATTGTTCGGTACATTATATATGCGTAAGCTTCCTTCTTTTACTATTTTTCATGAGATTATGTGTATTTTTAAATTCATTATCTTAGATGGAGATTGTTCATTTTATCATAACCATAATTTTATACATAATCCATAGTTTCTTCATTCTATCTTATACTCTCTTCATAATTTTGTGATCTTTGCATTTCATCTTTATTTTTCTTCTTATCCACTCATTTCATTCACATGTTACATTCCGTTCAATCAAATGAAGCCTTTATTTTATTCTCCATCAGTTTTAAAAAAAAGTTACATTTGAAAAAAAAATGTTCCAAAAAGAGTTACATTTAAAATTTTTCTTTGTTTTGTTATAAATTAAAAAACTTTTAATTACAAACTTATAAATCTTGTCACTAACTTAAAAATTCATAACAAATTTCATGGAATTTTTTTTATGATTTGTACATTTTATTCTCGATCAAAGATCTAAAATTAATAATCGAAATATTACTATTTTTGTGGAACAGAGTGAATATTTAATTTGCCAATTTGGTTATACAATCTTACAGTTTAAATTTAATTTGAATTTATTTAGTTTTGTTTGTTGCAAAAGTTAATACAAATTTTATACATCTGTTATTTTCATAGATGGAATCTTGAAAATTTTTAAATTATGATAAAATAAAAACAAATTTCCAAGTTTCAAATGAATGGAGAATATCACATATGTGACAGTATATCTCGACCACAATTAGGTCTAGGGGTTTATATTGCGGAGAACGCAAAACTAATTAAACTATAAAAGCAGTATAATAAAAATCTGAGGGAATGCGGTGGATGATGTGATATATACTCCTTACAATTTATGCTAACTTTAATAATGAAGGGGTGGCAAGGTGACCACCAAGTTCGTTGTGTTTGTCATCTATATATTCATCTGTTTCTCATAATTTATTTTTCAATTTAATACCTTGACGATATAAATTCACATCTCAACAAGCTCCAAATTAAGACGTACACTAGCTACTAGCTAGCTAGGCTATTATATATTTCACGTGTTATTAGTACATATGTAATAATTTTACGCATAAAATATATATAATCTATCTTTACTATTCATTAATATTTCAAAATTGAGAAAAGAACAAAATTTTGACTTAATACGAGAAGGCTATGCTAGCTAGTCCTGTAACGGCCCGTTGGAATTGTTCATATCGCTTAAGCTCGCGTTCCGTTTCGCTACCCTTGACCATAGTGACAGGTTAGCGAGGGAATTGACTGGTCTGTTTCATTTGGTCTCTCATTTGATGTTCTATTTATTTTTGAATTGTCACGTACCTCTTTAAGATTTTAGATTTTCAATAAAATAAACATAAAAAAAAAAATACTTGTCAATCGTAGAATATGTGAGAAGAATAGCTAACCTAAGCGGATACTATGACTATGAATGATAAAAACAAATTATGCACGTTAATTCTATGTATCAATATCATTATTTTGTACATACGTGTGGAACTGATCACTCATCATATAGCCAGGAAACCTAGCGGAGAACCTACTCCTTATTGATCAATAGTCACGCAGGAGCATTTTAGAACCCAACTTCATTGATGTTACCGAAAACTTGCTAACCGGAAACAGCTAGTGAGCTACAACAATTAATAGTATTTTAATTAGTTTGAATTAAACATTCAAAACTTATTTATAGAGTACTATTTTCGTTTAGAAATATTGTTGTTTCACGTATTTTTTTATGTATGTATATCCGTAAATATATGAAATTTATCAATAAAATTGCTTGCTTGTAGTTCAAGATTACTAGAGTAATTATTTAAATTATGAATAAATCCAATATACAAGTCGGGGACAATAGAGCCATTACATATGCTCTTGCCTCTTGGGCCATGTGTATGTTACCTTGAGCAAGTGGTATATATACACTTTTGTTGAGGAGATTATTGGTTAAGAAAAACATACTACGTATTTGATAGAAATAGAAGGCTCTATAGCTAACAAAGTCATAATTTGTTTATTGAGCTGTGCCGATGACTCGACATTAGAAAAGAATTTGTTAGTAAAATGTATAATAATTGCGTCTGTCTCATAGCACAATGCCAAAAATTGAAGATAATAAGGCATCGACCTACTAACAGTTCAACTCTTCTTAACAAAATCTTCAGATTCAAATCTTATCACCCCCTTCTAATATCCCCAAATTATTAAACAATCAAAAACTATACATTTTGAAGATATACAAGTACTCCTTTAGTCCTATAAAAAAATTATATTTGAACTTTTAAATAATATTAATATTATATGTTTGAGTGAGTATTACATGTATAAATATTAAATTTTTTTTTCTTAAAAAATTTGTTATTGATGTTCAATAAAAGGTAAGATAAAAAGATTATAGAGACAAATTTTAAAAAATATAGTATTATAATAAAAAAAATTATGAAAAAGTTATTCTTTTTAAGGAATAAATCTTATTTTTAAATATATTCTCATGAACCAAGAGATAACCCACGTACTGCGTATTCAATTAAGTCAGTCATCGAAATAAAAGGAGCATTACACTTGGGACGAAAGATAGATTCACTCCACACAACATTTATTTAGGTGCCCATCCAACATTTTATCAAACTTAATTTAATCCGATAATGGAATTTTTCGGGGTTATCACGAGATTTTTCTTTGGTGTCATAATTAACAATCAAGATTCTCTAGCAAATTGTTGATTTTGTTAATGAGCTTATAATGGATTACATTGAGAAGTGTAATATATCTAGTACTACTATTATTATAAAAAATTTATCGAGCACATCAATCTGTTGACTTCATCATGCTTCTTTGTAAAAGTATGTGATACTCAAGAATTATTGTTAATAGTATACTAATTATATAAATCAGAGCGCATATAATCTAATCATAATCAAAGTAAACCATTTAGAAAGACAAAGATTAGCTGCTTTTTTTAGAAAAGGCAAGATTTTTTTTTATTAAATTGGATAAGGATAGCCGAGAGTACCGAGAAACTAGAGAAACAAAAAACACAAAACACCCCAAAATTCGGAAGATCTAGACACACACACACACAAAAAGACACAATGCTGTAAGCCAACTGAAAAAAACCATGAACTTCAAAACTGATTAGTTGAGAGGACACAATAATAACCTAGAACTCTCAGATACTCGGTTAGATATATTTTTCTTGCTAAGCATATTTAGTTTGAATTGCTTCTTTTTTCATATCATGCCAAACTATAGGATTAGTTCGGAAGAAATGTTTCAATAGATATGTTAATTAAAGATAATCATTCTTTTTTATGTTAAAAGTAATGGCCGAGTATGCAACTATCAGTAGTAGTACACTGAAGATGCCACACTATCCAAATTAAAGGGAATATAGTTATGATAAATCATTTCACTTTAATTATTCCCATGATTTCATTTATCTTTGGAAATAATCCAATAAATGATGGAGGAAACGAGAAAATGATTCATCATAATCCATTCCCACGGTTATAATAAAGCCTATACTTTTAGGCGTAATTAATTGGTTCAATGATATATTAGCAGAAGGTGTCAGGAGCAGCCCACATCTTTGACTGAATTATTTCCTTTAAAAAGAATAAAAATAAATCCTCCGACTATGTTTTTGAATATCAACTGATTAAACTTGAATTAAAAGGAAAAAGGCAGTATAGCACCTAAATACATCTGCATGCAAAAGAAGACAAAAGAGTGTAGTGGCTCCGCAGCTTATTAACTATATGAACATTCTCCATTTAATTCACTTCCAAGTGCCTAATTCCTTTTGGTAGTCCTCTGCTTCATAGAATTTGATTAAGATCAACAACAATCTTTGCCTCTTTTTGTTTGGCCTTTCCCGTTGGACATCAGTTGTTTAAATTTTTGTCGCTTTGTGCACCTTTTTTCAGTTCAGTATTCTGTAACTTGTATTGTACAAGCCAATCATTCAAGTATTTTGAATTTTCCTCATTAATCAGTTTTAATAAATTAAATTTAGAAAATCCACTCAAATACTTCCCCCCCCCCCCCCCCCCCGAAACCCCTCGTTAGGTTGAGAGCTTTAATCTGACAAGAAAAATTAGAATGTTTTTTGCAAGGCAAATAATATGTTGCCCCACAAGGCCATAGATGGACAAAGAATGAATTCCTACAATTTATTAGAAAATTTAAAGCACTGCAATACAATCTGTTAAAATAAGACTACCTACCCATAGGAACATTTAATATTAATGGTAGCCTCATTCTAGGGCCATAACACCTTATGACCTATCAATTTTTATAACCATTAGTTATAGTCTCTTCCTCTATGTAGGTCATGTATGAACAAGTACTAGTCAATTCATCATTTAAAATGGTTGACCCATACACCCCCACCACCTCACATGCCTCATTATATAATCATAACTAAAATTATGAAATGTTTTTACGCATGTCAATTTGATCTTTAAGTTTCAGATTTTTTAAGGTTAAACAACAACATTTACTTGACCAAAAAAAAAAAAAAAGGTTAAACAACATTTACAAGAGTCAAAGACTTCAGTAAGATTTAAGTCTTTCTCCATCATTTTGATCTTCATTTTCTGCTTTAAGAGCATATAGTTGGTCTGACCAGAAATGAAAGATCTCTCTCTTTTTAAATGTCCTCTGACAAAGGTCTTTATATTTTTTAAGTTAATTTTATTTTCGCAATAAACTACGAAGTAATATATTATCTAATGTTTCTTTACTACAGACAATTGTGACGAAACATCTATTTTATCCAACTATCAAATAGATTTATTATATGATTGCTTCAAGAGCATGCCAAATTCCCAACTATTATAATTTCGAATTTTGCTACGTGGCAAACAATTAAAATAATGTAAGAATTGTGCAAACAACACCAGTCTTTCCTTATTTTACTCCTCATTTATTCCATTTGCACAATTATTTGTGGGCAAACACTACTCGGTTGCTTTATCTGCCTGCCCACTTTCACTAAAAAAATTTTATATAGTATGCATCATAAGAAACAGGGACAAATAGTTTATATTATTTATAAATAACCAGATTTTAAAAAGAGGTGTAAAGTCGAAACAACCAGCAGTTTTTTTGACATGCGATTTATCGAAATGTCTTAATAGATTTGAAATCGACCCAAAAAAAAAAGAAGAAAAAAACACTTGCAAGACTGCAAATAACTACACATACATCTCATTTAAGTTCAACATATATCCAACGCAAATAATTTTTTCAAAGTTTTCCATAAACCACTACGGAGTAATCAAGTACGAAGTATTGATTTTCAAGTAAATTTCACGTCTCGCTCTCTATATTTATTTATTGAAACTTCAAAATAAGAACTTCCATTAGAATCAAAGTTTTACATAAATCATTGGGAAACTTAAATTTTACAAAAAAAAATTAAGAAAACTTAAATATTGGGGAGGGAACCATGATTACCAACTCTACCAACAACCAACCTCAAGAAGAAGTTGAAGACATAAGATTATTGCCCTCTAGACTAGTTTAAAAGAATGTTGCTAACGCCTGGATAGGAAATATAATGTTATTCAATAAAATGTGTGATAAGAGATGGATAGCCTAATAATCATAAATTAATTGGCAGGAGGGACTGTTATGTAGATGAATATGACTCTTTGCCTATAAATACAATTATATATAATTGTAATGAACTAAATTCAAATTTGTCAACGCGTTTTCAGAATAATTTAATTCCCTTATTTGATATACTAACCAACAAGAGAATATGAATGAGTGAAGCGCCAAAGTTTGGCCACACAAGTACAAAATTAGACAAGTTGTTTTTGGAGTCTAGCATCAAAAAGCCTGGAGGCCAAGCCAAACATGGAAAGGTGGCAATGAGGTGAAAATGGAATCCAAAATGCACGCTTTGGTTTAGTTTAAGGATTACTATGGAGTGTTAATAATTATTTTTCAAGAAAAAAGATTAAGAAGAATAAAAATGAAAGCATTTTTCGACACCGTCGAGCATGCCATGCCCGTGGAAAGTTTTTGACCATTGATAGTTTCTCACGTGGCAACCCGAAACCAGCATTTGAGGAAAGCTGCCGGCTGCCAACAGTTGTTGAATGCTGATGTGGTAATATTCAAAAGCATAAATTAGTGAAAATCTTTTAAATATGATGTAATGTTCTTATAACCACAAAAAGGTCATTATCTGCCATTTGAACGTCATGGAATGTGTTATGGTGAAAAAAATGAGTCAGCTAGTAGGAATTTGTATTGGGTGCTTTAAAAGGTAGTTGGATTATTGGATGAGTGAGACCTATTTTACCATTCCTATAGAAAGGTGAGTACTTGGGAGAGAGAGAGACTGCTGATTACTTCACATCCTTCCTTCTTTCCTCCTTATCTATCTCTTTCTCTCTTCTTCTTCTTCTTCTACTACTACCTCTTCTTCTTATTCTACTTCATCATCATCTCTATTTACCAGAGAAATTTTTGAGACCTTAATCAGAGATGGGTAATTGTCAGGCCATAGATGCTGCAGCACTAGTGATACAACATCCATGTGGAAAGTTAGAAAGGATGTACTGGTCAATAAGTGCTAGTGAAGTGATGAAGATGAATCCAGGACATTATGTCTCTCTTATAATACCATTACCTGATGATGGTGAAGAGAAGGCGGCGGACGATAAAACAGTGCGGTTCACACGTGTCAAGCTTCTCCGCCCAACTGATACGCTTGTTCTAGGTCATGCTTATCGGCTTGTCACTTCTCAAGGTTGGTGTTTGCCCAGCTTCTTCTACTTGTGCTACTACTATTACTATAATACTCTTGAGACGGGCTTACAATTTTGGGTTTCAATAAACTAAAAGTATTCATGTTTTACTGATGTTTTCTTTGGATTATATTGTTTTAGACGTAATGAAGGTGTTGAGAGCCAAAAAGTACGCAAAGATGAAAAATAAGCTGGAGACAGATCCACAGAAGATTCACAGTTCATGTAGAGAGCCAGAGGAGATGAGTTGTAAATCAAAAGATCCCACCGATCAGGTGACTTTTTTGAGAAATTAAGATTTTGATTCAATACTTTGATAAACATATAGCTGGAAGTGGTGAAACACATACTTAAGAAAGGATACATTAGCAGATTGCAGACATTTTGATTGCGCATGAAGTGAAAGAAAAATGCACTACAAGAATATTTGATAAACAAACTTGTTTAAGTATAGTTTCTGGATACTTATCTTAAATGTATTGTATATTGATAATTTGCAGGCGACAAGAAACGAAAGACAACAGCAAAGATCAGCAGCAAACTTGGCTGCAGCAAGGTCAAAATCATGGCGCCCTTCATTGCAGAGCATCTCTGAGGCTGCCAGCTAGTGGTGGTTGTCATAACTCGTAACTTCAAATCCTCAAGAAACAGAATACAGTAAATTTCTGGAAGTCAATTTTCAGATTTATACAACATTCTCAATTAGAGTGAAGTATTCGGACAGTATTGAGTAATAAGCAACTGTATAGCGAGAATCTAGAAGAGCAAGAGCAACAATGACTAACATTGTTTGATAAATTAGTATATGATGAAAGTTAAGGTTGCCTTATATTTGTTGATGGTGTTATATATGTGAAAGATGAAGGGACAACTTTAACATGATCGAAATTTGTAATTAGACAGTTCTGTCAGCTTATTTTGCGCCTAAAATTCACTAAATCTTTCATCTCATATATGGATTGGAAGTGAAAGTTCAAAATTTTATGTCATAATTGAAATATCTTCAGCCAATATTGTTTCACAATATAATAGGTTGGAAACAGCCTTGTGAAAGCTGTTTGGATGGCACTGCTCTATTGTGAGGGCCGATATTTCATTGGAGCATCAATAATAGAACTATATTCATGTCAAAAAGACTATTTTGGCCTATCAAAAGCTGATAAAAATATTTAGATACTCTAATATAACATATATTTCAATATCTCACTGCAGTTGAATATGAAAGAAATGTGGTTATGTTAAACAAATTTAAATATATAAGAAATTAGACCATGATCTGTGTGCATGCACAAATGCTTATTAAACAAACAGAGATAATCATATTTTGGGCGTTACCTATTGTCTGTATATGCTTGGATAAATATGAAACAATAAGTCCCTTTTCATGTCTTTAATCCGTTCAATAATTTTGCACTTATTTTTAGTACCAGGGTTTGCTTCACTACAGAGTCTACAATTTCCATTTGTCCCATCCCCAAGAAAGTTGCTCTTTTTTCTTTGTTCTTTTTTTTGGTGAGCCAGGTTGGACAGTAAGGGTGTCCTTCTGCCGGCTTGCATCAGCCAAGGCTAAGTCAGGGCGCACCCCCCACATTGACTTGGTGAGTTCCAAAGAGGGTGTGTACGAACTCAAACCTCAAGAAATGGAGCAAATCTGTTTGTTAGCTTAACTAACCAGAAAGTTGATTCACTCCAAAGTACAAAATGCAACCAGTTATATCCTTTGTTATTTTAGCATATTTTTCAGAATTCTCGCTACTTTGTCTTTTTATAGAAACGGGTATTCATTTAAAACAAGAAAAGGAGGGGAAAAAAACAAGATAATCACCTCTGAAATTAGAAAAATCGTGTTCCTAACAGAGCTCAAGATTATTCTACTCTTGTAAATGGAATGCAGTCGTTTTCAGTAAATTAATGAAGGGCTTAGACTTTTGGTTCTTGAGTATTAAATTAATGAAGGATTTAAACTTCAAGCTTCATAGCTAGGACAATAAATAAAGTGAAACCTTAATTGACAATGAATAAATAAACACTTGGTTCCTTAAGTTGATCCAAATTAGTCAGAAACCTCCTCCTGTTCTAAACACAACTTTGTTACCAAGATAAAGAAAACCTACGATTGGAAGTCCAGATAACTATAAGTGCCAAATAGGTGTAACTACTAAATCCAATTTCAGGGAAAAAAATCAAATCCCATATATAACACATGTACAGGGCAAACTATAATCAAACCATAAACTAAACGGTTCTATACATTGAACAACACTTAAGAAGAAAACATGTAACGAAGGGAATTCTTATTTGTAAGAATGGTATTTTCAAATTAACAAGACTTTTTTATTTTTTGAGTTGTTCCGCTAGATCGATCGCTTAAAATCTTTAGTTTCTACCTGACCTAATAAACAAAATAACACACTCAAGATTTTTAGTCTTTACCCGATCCGATTAATAAACCGATGAATAAAATAACTACCCGACCCGATAAACGAAATAACACGCTCAAGATTAGTGTTTAACCGACCCAATTAAATAACAACAGTGCCGAGGCACGACCTAGCCAACAATTAAGAACAGAAGGGACGAGACAACCACAACCCGGCAGCCCGGCTCCCCACACCTAAGACTGCTGCCAAGCAGCTTGAGCGAGGTGATCTCTCCCTTATATATGTGATGTGCCAAATTAGTCAGACATACAATCAAACATCTTGCGCTCGATTCAAGTCAACTTGGGTAGAACTCATCCCAAAAGCTTGATCGGGAGCATATCTATTATAAACCACACCAAGTATCTCATGCTACTCGATGTGGGACTACTATTTCATGTAGCGTTGGATCGTTACAGCAGCACACAATTTGGAAACCCAACATGAAAATTACCTGCAGCACTGCCATTAACGACGTGAACCTCCGATTGTCTCTTTTTCCTAAAAGCTTTTTGGGTATAACAAAGTTGACATAGCCCCCTTTATTCCAGAAAGAATAAGACGGCACGAAATGGTAAGACAACACATGGAACGCGACGGTGGCGGTGCGTAGGGTAGCGCTTAGATGATGAAATTGACCTATTGCCGAGAATCACCGCGTGTGCGGTGGCGACACGGTTGACGTGAGGTGGCGTTTGCGTGGCGACTGGCAATGTACGAGATGCAGTGATGACGATTGCTGATTGGTTATTGCTATTGGGCCGATTTTACATCTAGCCCATGAGCAATGTCCAATGGGCTCTCAATGAGTTATTCGGAGTTAACACTTCTCTATTAGAGCACTTCAGAATTAATACCGAAGTTCATGAATTTTTTTTATTTTTTCTATTTTCAAGGATTCAGACGATAATTGAACATGCGATTTCTTGAATTTTCAAGTGACAGTGTAAGTATTACTGCATCACTCGTTGATTCTCCTGAAATACATGAATTGACTAGGATTTTATTGATGGGGTTCCATTATGACAGAAATTTTTCCTAATTTATATTTTAGTAGGAATAAATTAGTCATTGAATAAATTACACAATGCATAATGTATATTTTTTCATGAATTACTCTCTATGTCCTATTAGATATGTCATTCACACTTTTTTAGCTAAGATTTAATGTAACATATTCTAAATTATCTTAAAAGAGTTGGTCATTTAATAGATAGGAAAAATAATTGGCTCTATACATTGAAAACATTTAAAGTTATTTTTGACATTTTATATAAATTTAGCATAATAATTAATAAATTATTAAATACATGTGCCTCGTTAAGAGATGACTTAATTAGAATTGCATGATAATTTGGGGGTGTGATCCATTGGATTTAACGTGACCAAGCCAATATATCCGGATGGGCTTGTAAAGGGAACCCATCAGCCATATCCACAATGATCTTCAAATATGACAAGAATATAGCAACAGCATAAGATGTTTGTTTCACGAATTGATACATTCTCTTATACATAAAGAGTACGGACTCGAAGTATATAAGCAGAGCTTGATAATTTATTTATTTTTTTAAGGCGAAAAAAATAATTTTATTAAGAATAAACCTGATCAAATCCAAAAGTATTAGATTTGAAATACAAACTGATATAAACAAAAGAAATTATCTACCGGCAATTAAAGACAAAATATAATGTTAATACTCGCAAAAAAAATGAAGACGAACGCATCAACTGCACAATCCACCTGAAAATACACTGCAAGATCGGAAGCAAAACACGAACGCATGAACATAACGAAACCAAGTTCCGACCCAATTAATGGCGTAGTTGTGGAAGTTTATTAAATCTAATGTAACCATGATACCTCCATGTATGTATGCATGTAACTGAATGATGCAAGCTGTGCATTGCCTTTGCTGGAAGAGCTTAATTGATAATTAATTATTGCTGTCGCCAGTTTGATTTTTGTTTTCAAAAGAACATTTATCTTCTTTGATTTGATATCTTAACGTATGTTTTAAAGTCAAACTTATTTAACGGCTCAGAAAATTGGGGCGTTGAATTGTACTTTTGATGATTGAATAGTGTAAAATTATTTAAGAGGACAGATCACTTATATTGATTGAATTGAATATATTTTAGTTAATCTAAAAAAAAATAACATATTGACCCGTTTGTTTCAACTTAAGATTATAAGTTTTTATATTCTGTCGATGTAAATTATATTGTCGAAATTTACAATCTCATAATTTTAAATTCAAACAAAAATGTACATTGAGTAATGGATATATACTCCAATATAGCCGGACCCTCTCGGAAATATTTCACCGTATCATGATAATTCAAATAAGAGATCGTATAAGGTCTTACTAATTTGTTTTAATTTAAATTTTAAAGATTGTAAATTTGAATTGATATGTTTCGGTTTAAATTTTAAAATAATTTAAATTTAATCAAACGAGGTTATAATATTTCAGCCTTCCAGGGAGCACAAAGAATAATCTTACTTTTAGTTAATAATTCGATCTAATCGATACAAATCAAATTGCATTGCAAATTATTTTACATGAAACGCCGAAAATATGCATTGCCTGCCACATACGAGGTACTGTTGAGCGGTGGGCTTGAAAACTCAATGTGACATTGTGACATATATATCTTTCACTATTAATCTGATTTAGAATTAACACACACACACACATATATATGTATATGTATGTGTGTGTATATATATATATATATATATATATATATATATATATAATTAAAGCAGCGCTATCATCCTAGATATGTGTTGTTATAAGCTTTCAGCCAAAAAAGGTGATTATTGATCATATATAACTCTTCATAACGAAAAATAGACACTATATTCTACGAATGATTTTCCGTGATATATATATGACCACAAATTAATTTTCGAGTAGATTTTAGAACTCACTAATAATAATAAAAAACTGCATCAAACAGATTGAGGAGAAATTTTTGAATGCATATATTGTACTGTTAAGAATCATAATTTTACTATGTTGACCTTTAAAACCTACGGGTCTAAAAAACTGAACAAGTTCAAAAGTTGAAGTAAAACCATAATAGTTACATAAATAAAAGTCATCTACACGACACTTGCATCAAGGTAATGAATTTGTCTTTTCTGAAAGTTACTAAAAATAATAATAATTATTATTATTATGAGTTTAACTAAGGAAGGAACTTGAATTGACAAGTAAGTCAATCAACTTAATAATTGTGATGCATTTATCTTTTTTGTTTTCCTCTGAATTTTGCGAAATGAAGCCATAATTTAAATGTAGTCAATATGCACCTGGAAGTCATTTTAATGATTCAAAAGTAAGCATCACTTATTTGTCCAAGCTGTTCATAACATGAAGCAGAAAAGATAGAAATTTGAAGCTTTAGCAGATTAATTAGACTAAAATTAGCTTAAAGAAAGGTAGAGATTTTTACCAATTGGTAAACTCTGGATAATCTTCATGCATGTATTGATTTTAATATATAGTCTAGATATATATATTATAACGTGATCCGCGGTAGTACAAACTTTCGGCTAATATATTTTTTCCAAAATCAACTTTGCATGAAAATTTAAATATCATATATCTCACGGGCCTAATGGCAAAGTAAGACCACATGAGTTACATGTGGGGATTTTTGTTAGCCTCATTATCTTACTTTCTTTTCAATTTGAATTTAAATCACATTTAGTAAGAAACGGCAAATATTGTTTTTATTCAGATTTCACTATTATATCTAGAGGACAAAACTTCGGGTTTGGGTTTGGGTTTGCTTTGCCTTTCTATAGCTGAGAAGATATGAGATCATATATAAGAAACCACATTTGAGGTCCAAAAGAATTTGTACTTCAGTTGCATCGATCTTTTATATGACATATTCATAGATAGAAAAATCTCGTTGATTTAATTGTCCATTTGTTGCATAGATATTCACAAGTGCGAGTATGTTATATATTTTGAGAAGGGAATATATACCCAGATGAGTTAGCTAACTGTGTTGTTTTAGTTTGGTTAATCGATCTCGTTTAAACGAGCCTCCAGATGATCTCAAGTCTCTTTTGCTTGATGATTTGAGTTTGGGAGAGTACCAACTAGATATGTATTTTAAAAAGAACGGTTTCTAGAATAAGAGAATATTTAAGTCTCAATTTTTCTTTTTGGAAGTAATAATACTAATGGTGACGATAGTAGAACTAGATATATAGTAAAAATGATATTTAAGATATATTATATAATTTTATAGCCGAAGATATTGATATATTTCTAATTATGTGTCTGTGTATGTGTGTGTGTATATATATATATATATATGTTGGTGGTTGATGATTATGGAGATGACTCTTTTGTCTCCACTCTTGGGAATATTGGAGGTCCATGAGGTGCACAGGCACTAACAGAAAGCTAACATAAAGATTTCAATGTGTAGACGCTCCCTCGAGATATCCCCATTCCCGCTACTACTAGTAATTAGGGCGCTATATATATATATATATATATATATATATATATATATATATATACCTACATCCATCTATACTATACCTCTTTCACACTTCCATTTTCCCATCTCCATCCTACTTTTTCGAATTAATAAATATTTATATTATCATTCATTCTGACTTGTAAAGCTATATATTGGGCTCCCTATCTACATATACGCATACTTTTTTAACCAATTTCATTTTCGATTATGTATATATACTCCATATATATATACACACAACCATACACTTATACTCACATAACAAGTATATATGATACAGATGAATACGTATATGTGCATGTTACACCAAAGTATACCTTATCATGCTATGGTTTTTAAATTTTATTATTATAATTTTTTATCTTATTACATTCATAAGAATTCCAATAAAAAATTATAATTTATGAATGTAAATTTATTAATCAAATATAGGTACACGTACTTCTCAAATGCCTACTTTTGAGACTATTAGTTATAATTCATAATCCGTTCCGTTCACAAATAGAAAAAGTTAGCGAAAGTACTTTATGATTAAAATTTGTCCCAGAAAATATCCGACCGAAGTGTGGTCCATATCAGTTGAGATAACTCGAATACTAGGTAGGAAATACCAAAATATTAGAAAATACAATAAAATTCCAACACAGTAATTTTATTTATTATATGAAAACTCTATTAAATTTTTATCACAATTTAACTTTTAAGATTTCACAACATAAAACAAACAAAATGCAATGTTCTTTTTATGGAACGGAGTAAGTGTATGAATTTACAGAGTATTTGATAACGTTTGTATTTTCACTTTATACTTTGCTCATCTCAAACTTTTGATAAATAAATCAAATTAATTTGTAAATGAAGAAGATATAAATTAACTTTTACGGGTTTATCATTGATCGATGGATCGTTAAATTTTAACTATAATTCGAGTGCAATGGAAATTCACAGAATGAATCACATCTTTCTTCAAGGTAATTGCCTGCTGAATGCTGATACTTAGTAGTACTCGTATATATTTGCATGTCCATGCACGTAGTACCTTTATACTGTGTTGCTCTACATGCAAAGTCTACTTTAAGTTTATATATATCAGAAAATGCAGTGCATATATATATGTGCAGATACTATATATGAACAAAATAGCTTTTCTTTTCGTTTCCATTAACTTTTCTTTCTGAATATATATCAACATGGGATGGGGACATATCAAGTGCCAAAGTACTGGAGAGTGGTGCTGTCCTGCATTCAGCAGAAAACTCAAGAATCATTCTTTCTTTTTTAGCTCCTCCTCCTCCTCTAATTATTCGGGTCGGCCCGGTCATACATACATACATACATACATATATATATATATATATATAGACACCTACATACATATACATATGATGATTAATCGGTGTGTATATATGTATATGAAATTGATATTTTCATATGAAAATTAATATAATATTATTTTCACATGTGATGTATCCCATATTTGTACGATTTTTAATGCGTATAACATAATTAATACAAAGGCATCCTCAAAAATATATTTAAGAGTACATATTATTTTTAATGTTATTTTTCTTATTATCATGTTTCACACTTTTTATTGTGTCAGAGCGATAAAAGACAAGTAAAGAAAAACATTCTTAGCATTTAAAAAATGATAATGTCATGTGTGTCTAGTGCTTTAGGCACATAAATATATATATATATATATATATATATATATATATATCCATCACTTCGGTGTTCGCGATTTTTCATTTACTCCAAAATTTAATTTTGAATTTTTAAATGGAAAAATATATAACTTACGGGTAGACTTTTGAGCCGAAAAAAACTAAACATTTTTCAACTCACATAGAAAAAAATGAAAGGAAAAAAAAACATTCTGCCTTGGTCCCTAGTCCCTACAATCCCAAAACCTAGCTTTCATTAGGAGAAGGAAATTAGTTTTTGTTCTTGGGCTTTATTATCCGCACTTCGGATTCCCTGCTTTATGAAAATACAATTGTTTGAAATTGCATATAAAGAAAAAGAGAATGTGGGGAATGGTAAAGCTATAGCTTAGCTAGTGTGATCTGCGACCCTCATTGGGTTGGTCTTACTATTCACATATCATGACACGGTTGAGTTCTTGTAAAGTTGCCTTTGGGGGCCTCTGCCTATTTCCCTTAAAATCTTTTACTTTTTGGATGATGTTACCTATCCAACCCCTTCAATTTTGATTTCATTTATATTCCGCAATATATACAATTAATTGTGCAATATCATCTTTATGTTTTCTTTTATTTAAGAAGGATATTATATTTATGTAAGTCAATATGAAAGTACCGTTCCCTTTGTCCCACTAAAAGAAATCCTTTAAAATTTTCACAAATGCGTACGGTGGTCATTTTATATATCTTCTCTCATAATATTATCCCTTAAAATTGATGAATAATTTATTGAAAAATAAATTTAGCCGTTGGTCTCATTGATTATCGACTGAGTTTTAAAAAATCTTATAAAATTGTTAATGATTGTGTGAATGTATACGTAAATTTTTAGGTTATAATTTTTTTTATGACCATAATTTTATTGAAAAATAGTAAATTGCAATCCAATATATAGTACTCCGTATAATCTAAATGTTGTATTAGCCATACCATAAACCGAATTACTTTTTACTATCTTTTATAGTGGGTTGTGGCTGATTATGATGGGAACCTTTTTTTTTTTGATAAAAATCCAAACAAAAATTCTCTACTATCATCGACTTAGTACGCAGCCCCTAGTGTCTAGTTCAACAGTCACCTCATTATTATGGAACAGAATGAATTGTCCCATTGTCATATTTTTTTAAACTAAACTTCAAAAGAATTATTATGACTATTTGTTACATTTATTTATTGAAGGTTATTGACTTAAAGGAACAATACAAACTCTATTTTATTTCATTCATGAAAATATAATAGGTTTAGTTACTCCAATTGGCCTTCCATGTCTGTCCTATTATTTGTCCAGCTTAAATATTAAGTGAATTTTTTTCTAGACATCCACACTTTTTGTTTGATATATCATTGATGGGTGGGCAATTGTAAACTTAATTATCATTATATTATATCGGTTGTTGATTACCAAACAAATCTACAGATTAAACTAGTTTTATTGGACCTTTCTAGTGGGGAAATTAATTTGATTATTCATCTTTATAGGTGAGATGGTCCTAATTGCCATGGCTACTACCGATGGCCTAGTTAGGAAACGACACTTCCCAAAAGAAAAGGTGCGCGCACACACGCAACTTTCTCATATACTCCGTATAGTCCAATTATTAAAAGATTTAATTTGTGAGTTTTACTTCCAACAACTGCTTGAGGACACATGTTACCATTTTAAAAAACTAGACTCGTATATATTTAAGTAACGCCAAAAAAAAGAAGAAAAAAACTCATACTTTAATGTTCCAAAAGTCATATATTTAAGGTTCATCCGAGTATAAATGAAAAATCAGTTGGTCCAGAACTCCAGAAGTCATAATTTGGCACCTAAAAGTATGACTTATATGCACCAAAAGAAATAATGTACGACTAATAGAAGGGCATTGGCCAAGAGGGAGGAAGTGGTAAAATTTGTACTGAACAATTAATGTTGTTATTTTCTTCAGTCAGGTCCATCAAACAGCTGTTTCATCAGTCTGACTTCTGAGCATGGGCGGAGAATTTTTCGCCAAATAAAATAGTTATGTAAAACGAAATAACTACGTAAAACGTTTGCAGAAATTTGGATAACATATATATGAAGGAAAAAACATTGAACATATACATATGCGGAGAATACAATTAATCTTATACCCATCTGCAATATTAACATGGAACTTGCCGGGTACTTGAGGCAATTACAAACTGTATCCAAAAGTATTTTACACCGGCCCCGTCCCCATGTGTTTAGGCTAGTGGAGCATATTGCAACATACCCCTTGTTATTATGTACCATAAGATTGTGAGCGATAAACTAGTTGTTATGAATGTGTAAGATAAACAAAGAGAGTATATATGCAATATAGGAATTAACGGGGAAGTTTAATTAAGTTGAATGTCTTTATATTGATATACATGTATGGTGATCAGATGGAAAGAGAGGGTGGGAGGCAGAGTTGTCTGAAATCAAGGGGAGATGAGAAAACAGGGATGGTCAGTATTCACGAGAAGCCACTAGTATAATTAATTTACAAAAAGAGTTATACAAATCATCAGATGATACAAGTAGAGGGAGCCTATCTCTTTTATTGTTTCAGGGACCATCTACTAGTCTCTCCTCCCTACTACGGACGTACCCTTTTCACTGCACTCATCCATCATATGTATATTTATGTATGTATATTTGTGACTAAATTTATACCCTTTGTCCATAAAAAGACGACCACACTCGCTGATAAAACAAATGGGAAAACTACAAACTCCTTCATTGTCATCCACATGCATATATGACACACTGTGTGATTCTTTCTTTGCGTGGGTGTGTGTGGGTGTATGAGAGAGAGAGAGGTGCTGGAAATAAGGAAATATATAAAATTGTATTTGATGAATCGGAAGACAACACACATGAAAAAGGCCCCAAAGACCTTTTGTACAGTTAGGCCAAAATTAAGCCATCAAAGAGGGACTTTTCTTCCCCCGAAATAAAAGTAACACTCAATAAATTAAAGAAACGGAAATAAAAAATTATGAATACACGCGTGTAAATTACCACTACACTCGTGTAAACTACATGTATCACTCAAAACTCAGAGTCCAATATATGGTTAGGACCTTAAGAGGCAGTTCCCGCCAAAAATATATCACATTCACACGTGTGTAACAAACTTACCACAAGCATGTACACACACATAAGCACTCACAAAAGTCATGGAGCTGGCTAGAAGCCATCTTATTCTCTTCTTCTTTTCATCCAAATTGCCAATCAAAAGATATAAAGAGCTTCATTTGAGGAGCATTGATGATGGAGTACATGAGGAGCAGCTTGACTTAGCTTCAGTATTACATCAATAGTTCAAACTTCAAACTTACAGGATTTTAATTTGGACTTGTACTCCTTTTGAATAAATGTCAAGTTTGTTAGAATTGTTACACTCTGTATAGTAAAAGTGTTGCATATGAACATTTTACGAGACCATTCTCTGGACCAAGCAAAATGCAATGTTTCCTATGGAAAATGTAATAATTCTAGTAAAACTTGAGATTTAGTTAAAAGAGAGACCATCAACTTAACCCATATGTGACAACCCATTGATTTTCTTGACCTTATATCCCCATGTTAAAGCCTATATATGACATTGGTCCCACCATCTAGCTCTCCTTCACTTTCATTCAAAGGTGGCATTGATTAAAGAATCAATACTACCCTTGAATTCAATCACCTCCCCACTTCTTTCACAATCCATGACACCAGTACCTCCACTAGTAAATAATCAAACAAAATCTCACTCTCTTCCTCACTTTCTCACCAAAAAACTATGTACCAAATTCCCACTTCCCTTGGGAATCTGCAAGGCCAATGCCATTTTTAATGAATGAATGGCATTGCCCACCAAGAAAAACAATAAAAAAATCTACATCATGCCCCTCATGTATATATATATATATATACTACTCATGCATTTCTGTCAACTTTCTTTTTTATCTCAAAACCTCCAATAAATATCGAGGATTGGTAGACCCAACTCTTGGACCACCATTTGACATCTTCTTTCTTATTGTTTTGTAAATTATTCATCTTCTTTCTTGTTTTCTTTAACGCACCTTAATTAATCGGAGCTTCCTCTGTCATCATCTACCCACAAACTGTCATTCAATCTCCTCCTTTTAAGAGATGATATTGATGAAGACGAGGACGACGAGTCAGCAGATGAAGACCCGATACTAGCCCGGGTCATAACTCGGATTTGTGGCAAGGCTTTTGATCGTTTCCTAATTCGCTTATTACCAACCCCAAATTCTTGCAACAGTCGGTAACAACTTATGATCTTCTCCTACAAGTTTAAACAATATATGTATCTCAGTTGGTGTACGCATATCTTCTTGTACGGTCTAATTCAGCAAATATTTATGTACTTGGAAAATGATATTTTCAGCACAAATTTACAGCTTTCAATGACAATGCATGAAGTTGTTTGCACTAGAAATATCATTTAACATTAATGGGAAATAAGTGAATCTTTACGTACTTTTCTAAGTCCGCCACACCATGATTCAGCATGATCAGCATTCACAAGAGAGAAGTTTGGAATATATTTAGCTGCACAAAGAATAGTTGCAGCAGCAATGCAAGATGGCCGATACTCCAGAAAGCTAGTCTCTGTACGTACATGCCCCACCGATCATTGATCAGTAATTAAGCAGTTTATGTGAAACGAATGCATATATGTCTGCGCATTCATGTGCATGCATATATGTGTGTTTGTGTTTTGGATACCTTGGATATTTGACAGAATAATATCAGTGGCTCTTGAAATGAGGAATCCGATAAATGTTCCTTCTGTATCAAGTTTGTAGGCAAAGAAGCTGAGAAAGCTGAATGGTGTAATGGATCTTAGCCTCCAGTCTAGAACACCAAGTACAAGAAATTCCATCCTCCTGATTGTTCTTGGTTCAAATATAAACTGTGCACCTTCGACCTGTGTATATAATTAATAACATGTAATCAGAATTGTGATATATGTACTTACATAATTACGATTGACCCTTTTTTAAAAATAAGATTTGAGATTGAGTTGTCACACACAGAGTTAATTAATGAGCGGACATTAATAAAAGTTTATTGCTACAATTAATTAGAAATTTAAGAAAATTACCTGAAGATCCAAGAGAGAAGGAACCAGACGTTCCTCCATCTTAGCAGCTAATGACAAACAAGCCACGGACAAGAGTTGCATCGGCCACCCATTTGTTTGCTAAAAGTTTTGAGGAAAAAAAAAAATCAGAGTCAATTCCCAACTAGTATACATATTCGCAGATTAATTGTATATTACTAAAACATAATAAATGAACTAGAGGAGGACAATAAGACCTTCCTTAATACAACTTTTAGCCGGATATTTTACCTAAACCTTCTAGATTTATTTAAACAAATTGTCCAATTCAATAATCTATTTAATATTTAAACAAGGACATACATATATATATATATTGTCGGAACACATATAGACATGATTATGCCACATCATTCTGCACACTCCATTATTGTAAGATAACTCCAAAAACTTATCTTAATTTCTTAATATTTAACGTTAAAAGGAAATGAAAAAGATACTCAGTAGTAATATAACTAAGTTACAGAGCAAATAAAAGAATACCTTTTGTTTTAGGAAAGGCGTAATCCATAAAGTATGGAGCATTCACTTCTACTAGGTAGATATATATCTACATATATATGTATGTCTATATGGTTTAGTTACTAGGTATTAGTGCAACACAAGTACATAAACAAAGTAATCACACATGATCTAACTCGTACTTGTTAATTCCCATATCATTTGTCGGATTAAAGTAATTTACAGCATATAGGTAAACGATTGCATACTTTTCTTCTCTAAACGACAAGTCACACAAGATTACAATTTTTAGTGGTTACTTTAGAAAATTGGCACTTATATTACTAAAGTCCTTTTCACGTTACATGAAAAAAGTCAATTATCATTATTTATTAAATTAACGCCTACATATATACTTATATCATTAAGACGGAAATTAAAAAGGGAAATCGAAAGACGTTTTCCACCTAACAGGTTTTTGTAATTGGCAATAATAGTGGACATGTTTAAAATTTAGATTTGGTGAAGTACGTTATCGATATCAAGTTTAATACCGTTATTAAACGTACATAATTAAACACTAAATCAAATTAATATAAGAAGATGCAACTTTTTGCTATACAAAATGCAACATGTGGAAATTAAACTAAATGTAAAATGTGAACTCATGAATATGCAACTTTAACTTTTTGATATGCAAAATATAAAATCATGAGATGCATTAGTAAAGCACTCGGAAGATTATCCAGTAATATTTTCCATATGGTAGTATGATTGAGTTAAAAGTGTTGGGAGTTAATTTATTTATTACCGTCGGTAACTGATGAGAATATAGGAATCGATCCAAGTAGTTGACGGAGAGATACGCCGTCAACGGCTGAAAACCATAATAACGTTGCACCTGCGAAACAAAAGCATGTAATTCTTATTTTAATTCAGTAAATACTGAACACATTTTACGAGGACAATATATCAATAGTCAATACACGGAGCAGCAATAAAATAAAACTATTAAACCGCCCGCTTAATCGCCGATGACCCGGCGAGTTATAAGAACTCCACGCGAAGAAAACTGCACATGCTAGTACTCTGTACGCTGGTATATGCTAAACTGCGCATTTAATCTACAGATTTCGGGATGATCGACGACGATATATCGATAACTTCTCCACAACTCTATTCATTACAGTGGCAATATCGTGATTTCGTTGAAGCCTAGTGGCGCAGGTTAGTGAAGATTACCAGAAAGAAGATGAATGTTACCATAATCGAAATATACCTTAAGAATCCATGAAACAGACTCCGCTCGAGCAGATGCATCGATTGATTGCGACTGAATTCTCTCGGCGTAATCGATTCCTGGAACGAAATTTCTCTCGTCTGCTATGAATCCGGCGATTGATTCCTCTATATCGGCTGGATAATCGAAGTCGGATGAACAATCCGGCGGGTCTTCGGACAATATTCCGGAGTCCTCACCGCAGAGTAAGTCAGAGAACAAGTCAGTGCACGATATTGCAGACATAATCAACGACGATAGTTCTTCATGCTGTTCTCATCTTTGCTGCAAATGTTGTAACTCGCCGGCAAATGGTCGGAGAAGTCGCCGGAATATTTAGGCGAGAAGAAGGGAGGGGTTTTGATTGTTCTCTTTGATGCTTCCATCTGTTTTCCTTGGTTATAAATATGTGTGGATTATGATATGTTTTTTATTTATTTCTTTTTTCATATACTTGGGAAAATAAGACCGATTTAACTCTACTATAGTCTATAAATTATCTATATCTATAATACATCCTCCCTTTCAAAATTAAAAAATAAGATTTGAACTTTTAGTCAAATGATAATATAGTGAACTTCAAAATTTATATAATCTATAAGAATTTTGAATGTCAGTTATATTGTGATAAAAGATTTTTATTATAAATTTTAAGAAATAATAGTTATATCAATTATAATCAACTTAATTTGTAGTATTTTAAATTTAATTTATCGTCGTTTGATTTAAACAATCAAAACGTATCTCTAATTTTGAAACGGATGACACTAATTAATAAATCAACTTTTTTGGTACTAGGAAAAAAAATAATAAACCAAAATTTCATAAGATTGCTCAATGTTCTAGATTCTAGAGTGTATAGTTAAGGGAAAATTTATTTTATACGAGGGCTAGGTAAAATTTATAGTTATACAATTAGTAAAAGTTGTGTGGTAGAAATATATGTAGATGTTATCACACACTACACTTCTCTTACTCTTATTTGTTGTACCTGAAAATTTATTAAGTATAGTTATGTATTGAATTGAATATTAGAACGATAGAGAAAATGTACTTATATTGGTAGATAGCACTAATATCAAACGTTAATGACGGCAATGTTTTAAATTGGTTTGTATCTAAATTAGTTAATATTTATGTTTGTACATTTTTAATACATATTCATAGATAATGATGTAATACTTTATATATATATATATATATATATATATATATATATATATATATATAT
>CM025780.1:36222067-36233054 GCA_014636745.2 Centella asiatica | reverse complement strand
TATATATATATATATATATATATATATATATATATATATATATATATGGGACATAATCCATAAATAGAATTGAAAAAAAGTACATTTTTCTAACTCAATTACTATAATTCAAGTATAAAATAAACGACGAGATGAGAAAAAAGTGTTCTATATCCTTTATAATTAGTGACAGACATGAAAAACATGTAAAATAACATTGTTGTTGTTTTTGTTTAAATTTTATATAGAACTTCTCGTCCGCAATAATTTATAGCGGACAAGACTTATAGATGAGGAGAGAGAGAGAGCGTTTTATGTCTTCTACAATTGTGACTGACGACGTAAAAAATATGTAAAATAACATTGTTATTCTTACCAAATTTTATATATAAAATCTCTTGACCGCAACTATTTGTAGCGAACAAGACTTATAATTTTTTTTACAATATTTATAAAATAAGAGGAGCGGAGAATATGCACCAATAGATTTTCATCTAATTAAATTATTTTAACTTCTCAGATAATAAAATTACAGTATTATATTATATGAAAAGGCTTATCGCATAGAGTAACTACGAAGGGGTCTCACATTTAATAATATATACATATATATATATATATACACACACAGTGAGAGAGAGAGAAGTACATGTCATACCAAATTTTATGAATTTTTTTTTATGATTTATATTTAATTTTTGATCAAATATATAAAATTAATAAGTATCAAAAATTTAAATATTATTTTTATAGAAGAGAGAGAGAGTACGCCGTAATACGTATATACACACAATTGACATGTATATTCGGGACTCTGTGCATTGATAAATACTCCGTAGTCTATGGTGGACAGAAGTAACTGGAAGAGGGTGATGGATGGTCGTAAAAATCACGTGTATTGGAGTTATTTTCTGATGTCACGTGGTGTTCCGTGGGGCTCTTATTAATTTTTTGGGCCACGACACTTAATTCCTTCTTTTTTTTTTTAACAGTAAAAAATTAAACACACTAGACACTGGGCATACGTAAAACGTATTAACAGAATTAAAGAAAAAGTTTAAAAAATTGAAACAGAAATTGTTACTAAATAAAACGTATTTAGGAATCTTACTTTAAAAATGTTTAACATGCATCAGAAATATTAATACAAATTTTAGCTTCCACCAATAATGCAGATTCATTGTAATAAATTGTAATTCGTTTTTAATAACCACACACGTACGTTGATACTTTTAGGCATTTAATTATCACTCCGTATATCGTACATATCTAAAGTGTGACTTTGTGGAGGTTCCTTAATCCTTACCAACCAAAAGGTGATCTCAGGTATTACCAGAAAAATGAAAATTAAAAAAAATAACAAAAGAGGAAACAGGAAAAGGTGATCTCACATATTCCGCTTGAGAAATACACATTATTACAGTTTATTTAGGAAATACATACGCATATATGTTTGAGATTTTGAATTATATATTTTATTAAGACTTAAAAATTCATATTGTTTTATATATGTTTGACTTTGTTGACTTAAAAATTATATATTATATATGTTTTAACTTTGTTGCCCATGCAAGGACGGATACATTTTTTTTGTGTCACTTTATATGATTATGTTGTAATTTGTTTATAATATATATTATATTTATAAACATTTTGTTCATTTCTTAGAGGTAGTAACGAATTCAAAATTCATGCTAAACATAAATATTTGATTAAGAAATAGCTACGTAAATTTTATGTAGATTAAATTTGTTTTCAGATATATATTAAAACAATCTTCGGTTAGCAAAAATGGAGAATAACTCAATAATCAAAGTTGATTCAACTATTAAGACTTAACAAGCATTCTATTAAATCAAGGTTATAATCAAAACCTCTGTTCAATCTAAAAAAGATTTACAACCGATATCTATATATATATATATATATATACACATTGAGAGAGAGAGAGACAAAATAATTCTTTGTTCCTCAATTTTAAAATTAAATTTTAAACCACACGTTTGTTTTACTAAAATAAAAAGAATGATGCTAATAATATCAATTTATACACAAACTAAGGTTGACATTTCTTATAAGAAAGTGGTGAATTCTAAAGGATTCGTACCCTAAAAATTATTAATTCAAAATTGTCTATATTACGGTTCATAAAAAAGACAAGGGGTTGTCTTCTGATTTGCTGAAGTTAAATTGAACAAAGACATTGGTCTCATGGAAAAACAAGAACAATTATAGGAGTATAATCAATTCAGTCCTATGTCATGAAACTCCAAATCCAAAACTATTGGACAGTCAAGCTTACTCACGAGAGTTCAATTCACAGATCAGTACACTTAAGTGAATGGAATGGCAATACTATAATTATATTTGATTATTTCTCCACTTTCTTTGGTGTGCAGTTACTATATATAGAAAGCGAAAGAGATTTATGATTCGACCGTTCTAATTGAGCTTTAAATCATGTATGGCCACATATCGAGCATTATTAGTGATTCTTATATATTATTTTTTTTCTTGCTTTTTACAACAAAAATTTAAATAGTACTACACATTTTTTTCTTAATGCTGCCGTAACTGAAAAAAAAAAAAGTGAAATATTTTAAACCAAAATCTTTTTTTTAGTTATTGTTACAAAATCGATATCTTAAGTTTAAATTAAGTAAGCAATTGGACACCGAAATTAAGATTAGTATTTATATATTTAGTAAAAATCCTTGTTGGTACGTGTAACTGACAAAAGCCTTTTGTAAGACGAGAGTATAAATAACAATGAAAGAGTGAATAGGGAATGAGAAAGTGAGATTCTTGAATCTTAATGGTGCATGTCCTCCTTATCAGCAACAAAATGCAACTTGTACCAAAAACAACATGTTCTTAGCATCAGATGCAAAGTCACAACAGGAAAGTGCCCCCTCCCCTCTCGAGTGGGAAGGATATATTTGGTGGAGTATATATATATATATATATATATGATATATAAATGGCCATCAATCCCTCAAATCTTATACTACATATTTAAATAAATGTCTGTACTCTCTCTATATATATATACCTAAATGGCCATATATGATTATGTTTATTTCAGTTTAAATTTTAAAAAATTTAAATTATTATAATATAATTTACGTTAAAATCTATAAAATTTATATTTATTAGAGCCTATATGTAGTACTTTTTAATGTTTGATAACTAACTGTTATAATTTGAACACATAACACTGGTCTTAGTTACTTCCATCACCATTTGCCGTTTCAGTGGAGAGTAAATAAACTGAGTAGTCGAATTTATAGAGTTTAAACAAAATTTGAACAAGACTCATTTAAACTTGATTTAATTATCGAGTTGAGTTTGCTTTTCAATTAGTTTTAATACTTAAAATAATTCATGTCCAGCAACACATTCGAATCCTTAATTAATGGTACTTCACTATTTCTTGTCAAAAAGCCAGTTATTTTTATTTCTCTCTGTGTTTATAGCAAGCTAATCAATGGCACAACGCTCGGTCCCATTAATTATTCAATTTTCTCTTCTTCTTTTTTTTTTTATTTATTGGAAAGCCCCGAAATCATTTAAATCATTTATGACGACATACCCGTAGATAATCTATACGTATATGAAATAACGTCTGATATTCACACAAGCTTTAACTTATTTCTTCAAATACATCTATACATCTTCAGGATTCGTTGCCACATGCAAAGATCCATATTTCAACCAAATTAGAGTTGTCAGCTTTTTCATTCCTTGGTTTCATGGTTTACTAATTTCTGATGAATCTTCACTTCAAAAAAATGAATTAATTTAAATTCAAATCTAAATCAATAATAAATTTATCTAATACTACACCTGTCCTTGAAAAGGTGTTTTGTATTATTGTGGCACAGTGAAATTTAATATATATTAGATATTTTAGATAATTTTAATATTTTCATAGTAGTAATCTTCGTTTATTATATTTTACTTCCATAATCTTTATTAAACTTAAAAAACATATTTAACATGTACTCCCTCCATTTTCTAATACATATTGTTTTAGTTTTTGAGTAAATTTTTTTAGATGTTATTCTCACATTTCAAGATAAATTCAAAAAAAATAAAATTCTCCAATATTATCCTTAATAAATACTACGGTACCCTTAGAATAATGAATTAGGGGTAATTTTGGAATATTAGTGATAAATCGTATAACTTTTTAGCATTTTAATCATTTTCTTGGTCTGTATGAAGGAAAAGAAAAACTTAAATAACATGTATTAAAAAACAGAATTTATACTAAATTATACCTAAAAATATATACAAAAAGTGAGTACAATCACTCCAAACGGCAAATAGAGTATTGAATCAACACTATTCCAAAATTTATAAACCTAGCAAGTATTAGTAATTATGGTTTTCTTGTATAAGACTTGTACTAAATCCAACAGAATATTGATTTTGAATTTAAAAAAATAAATGAAAATAAATTTGAAACTAAGTTAATTACATTTTTATTAAAGATGGTGAAGTAGCAAACAAATATCAGTGGCATCATGGATCGGAGAAGGTAGACAACGAGGGAGGCCAAGACTAATAGGTAGTTGAGTGTGCCCATAATTCTTGAAACCACAACAATTATAACAGGAGTACAACTCGAGTGGGAGTCCATATTTGATATGACATCCAACACAATACCAGTTTACAAACACCGATACTGCCCTACTTCGGTGGAGACATCTATCTCCCCATTCTTTTCCTTCTTTTTATTTTCTCTACATTTTACTCATTTAATTTCTATATACATTATATTACTTATACGCATATTTCATTTATATACCTATATATGTATTTATTTAAATCCTCATTACGTATTTATACACGCACAAAAACACATAAAAAGACCAAATAATTAACTCAAAAATTCTACCCAGCTCATTTTCAGAACATGTGGAATCTGTCTAAAATCTTTTGTTAATCGGTATTGTCGCAATAAGGTAAAGAAAAATTAAATAAATTGATTGAAATCTCTCTCCTATATTAATCACTTTTTTCGTTGATATTGTAAATAATTTTATTTGGTCATATTAATCTTCCATTTAATCGGTTAACAATCTATTATCACTTATATTTACGTTAAATCTTCCATCTAATCACATCTAACTTTGAATAATTTTACCGATGATTTTTAGTCCATATGATATTGACTCGTTTCTCCTCAATGCAAAATGAAGTAGAATGTAAGTTATCTCCTCTCCGTTACGAACTATATTGTCAACAAAAATCTTTTAATTAAATCTTTTCCGTGACTACATTTATTTAATATCTATTACAAAATTGTCGAAATTAGTGTACTAATATTATGAGACGACCGATTCCTTCCCCTCGCAACATTAAATCTATTGGATAATTTGTTTATCAGTAGATAATGACCATTGACAGATAAATGTTGATTGACTAATAAGCTCATCGGTGGATAAACTCATCAACAGATAAAAACTTATCAATGGATATTGAAGATCAAATTCGACCGAAAGAAGAAGGCCCAACCCGAATAAGATTTGAAGTTGCAAATAAGAAGTCGATCAAGATCTAATACAGATCAAATTCGACTGAAAGAAGAAGGCCCAATCTGAATAAGATTTGAAGTTGCAAATAAGAAATCGATCAAGATCTAATACAGAATTGCTTTAGGATTAATAAGATCGGGCAGCTGATTTGAATCGAATTAAGATTGTCAGAACTAATATATATATATATATTCAAATCAGATTGAATAGAGATTATGTAACAAAGATAACATTGCAAATAGATTACATAATAGAGAGATTATATAACAAAAACGTTACATAACAGAGTTATTATAATTACCAGAGATAGAGAGTTTTTTAATTCAAGGAACACAACAAATTCTTAGAATTTGAGTTGCAAGTTTTTATAACTTGAGAAGTTATAAATTATTTTTTAGGGTTGCAGCTATTCTTCTCGAGCAGAAAAATAGAAGCTAGTTACTTACACCAGAAAACTTTTGTAATCATTGTTTCTGTGATTAATAAAAGTTTAGAAGTATTTTTGATATACTTTATTCTATTAATTTTGCATTCTTAAATACAATGTATTCATTGAGTTTATTTTATTCTATTAATTTTGCATTCTTAAATACAGTGTATTCATTGAGTTTATTAATTCAAAAGAATTTTGTAGTTTGTATTCAAATATCCCCTCTCCAAAAAAAATTACTTATATACTCTCAAATGTCTTTAAAATTTAAAAAATTCATACTCGTAACAAATCCAAAAGTTGGGAAAACAAGACTAGGGGCAAAAAAATAATTTTACTAGGTCTCATTTTTTCTCAGCCCCTTCTTATTAATGGACTCCAGACGTATACGAAGGAGTGCAGTTCGTTCAATAAATTCCTACATCTCTATCTATTTCAAAGATGTTTGGATTTCTCAAAACTCCATGGATATGCAAAAGAGAAATGGAATAGACATTCAGACCAAGACAAAACTTTTATTTGTTCAAGTAACAATTAACGTAAAGTAGGGTTAGGAACGAATAATCTCTTTATGATAAATAGATTCATTTTGCAAGTTCATTATTACGGGTAGTTCCTACAAATGATCAGACTAAAGATATATATACAATACTTGTATTCTCTGTGTAGATGATACATAGTTAGTTCTCATCCTTTAGAGACTACGAGTGTAATAGGAGCATCTCTATCTTTCTACCCGTAATAGGTATTGGTATATATCCGGATTTTGTTCTTTCGTTTTCGGTTGATACTAATTTTTTTTCTAGATAATTTTCATAAAAAAAATCCTAAAAATTGGATAATGAAAACAAGAAGACTTTTCTTCTCTCAAGTGAAAAAATAAAATTATATATATATGTGTGTGTTGTGTGTGTTGTGTGTGTGTGAGTGAGTGTGTGGGTGGGTGGGTGCGTGTGGGTAGTATGGTGAACATTCTTTAGTTTATACACTGTTGCCCATCCGCAGAATAGGGATATGTTGGAGGTTGATCACAACTCTCAACTTCCCCCCAAGTACTTGTAATTAATACAGTGGACCAATTTTTCTACACTTAAAACAAAAATTAAAAGATAGAACAATAATATATGAATATAAGATTAAATTTGGTTCCAAAAGTTAAGTTATCGTATCTTTCAAATTTAGTACTTATGAAATTTGTGTACATTCAATTAAAAAAAAATGAAGGTAAAACTTGTAATAAATGATATTTCATATACGGAGTAGAATAATAACTAATTATTATGATTGTACCGACTGAAACATAAACTTTAAAAACATTGCAGTTTAAATGGATGATTTTGAACTTTAAAGTCAAAATCAATTCTATATTTTATACCGAATTAAAGCCTATTATTTAAGGAGTTCGAGTCTTTTCTCAATTTTTTTTTATGATTAATTTATAAATATTACCATAAATTCATTTTAAAGCCGATAACATATCTTGATCATTAACTAAAGAACCTCATCTCAATTTAAAAGTATGTGACCGAGGTAAAAAGGAATCGAAATGGGCCAAACCGTATCGTATTTGTCAAATTCTATTCTAATTGCATGATTTCCTGATTTAAATTCAAATAATTTAAACAGAATCACTACAATACGATGTTGGTATTTATTGCAATATAGCATGTTCATTATTGAACTAAATTATGCAGAGTTTTTGCTGCTTCTTTTTTTTTTTTTAACAAAAAGTTTAGGTAAGAAAAAACTCTCCAATGTCAGGACATGCCACTATAAATTATGCAGAGTTGTGGTCAGTTTGTTCTTTTTTATCTGAGAGATGGTCAAAATATATTTTATAATTATTTTATATAATTGGTCTAAGTCATTGCTGTGCAGTTTAAAAAATATAAAATGATTCGTGTAATATATTTTGGTTTTAAAAATTCTTGAAACGATGTCAATATATATGTCACATTCAGGGCTATTTTAGTTCAAAATATTTTAAGATTAATATATTTCTTGATCACAATATATGAATTTAAACCGACTTGTACATTGTCATTCGTACATACACACAAAAAGAAAAAAAAAGATATTATAAATAATTAGTCGTCAACTAATTGTCAAAATTGATTTTCCTTGGTTCATCTTAAACATTGTACAACTTTCTCTTCGTGCGCATATAGACATAATTTCTTCATAGTTGTTAATTTTTACTATAAACTTAATTTTTTTTCTTAAATTATATTATCGGAAAAGCTAAGGTACGGCCAAAATTGTTGGTATATCAAAATAAGTACATACTTGTCTAACAAATATCCCCTTTAAGACATGGTTCAAATGGATGGAATATAAGATTATCTAATGCCTTAAACAATTGGAGTCAATGACAATCACTCTATTTTAGTAATCAATCACGTCCTATATATGACCCTTATTATATCAGCATTTTAACGGTAATATTAATAATTAATACATCAATTTCAAAATGTGTGACGTTTGACTTATTTTTACGTAATTTTATGTGAAAATTAATACATGTTAAATATTTTATATAATTATAATTTTTATATCATATTAATTTTCATTTAAAATATTTTTAGTTTGCAATTTTTATTTTTTAAAATAAAATATTTAACATATATTAAATTTTATCTAAAAATACGAGTAAAACGTCAAATGTTATGATTTTGAAATTGAGGGAGAAATAATTAAGGTTCGAAATCGGAAGTTGGGTCTGCGATCTTAATCATCAATTTCCAAATAATAAATGAAATGATTCAATTATTTTTGTACTAAACCCATTGTAAATAGAATAATGAGCTGCCGTTTTCTTTCTAACCTTGACTATTCTTGGTTTGTCATCTTCAATCATCTGGTTTTCACACACAAACATTTTAATTATGTTGATTGCATGTAGTGCTTTGGGATTTCGATGATTTGTGCGTGAGAATTTTATATATACTAGTCTCTGTGCACATACATTAAGTAAATTAAAAAAAATTAAAGAAAAAGGCAAGAAGATTAACCTTTAATCTCGAATAAAATCAACTAAACCAAGCTCTCGTAATTGTCAGATAAAGATAATTTAAGATTTTCACCATGGATTCTTGAAGGATCTAGAGAATTAATTTCTATATTTCATAATATCATAATTTCTTTAATATAAATATATATGATAGGATATATATTTAGTAATACAGAAAAATTTACAATTACGGCCAAGTTTGATTGGGACTTGTGTTTTAGTATAAAAGTACTAAGATAGGAAACCAAATCGAAACACGTTATGGATTTTACAATGAGGGTTGAACTAGGAGTAGGTTAGCACTAGTGACAAAATCAGTCAATTTTGTGGGCTTGCGGGTACTAAATCCTATTTATACGCGCATCTGTTAATTTTTTTGCCGTTGTTTGTTTGTTTGATGCTAATCACTTGTTAGAGTATGTCAACATTGGAAAAGGCAAAAGGGAAACTTCTGGACAAAAACAGTGATATTGTTGTTACAGAGTTTGAGTTTTGAATGGAAGAAAAATAATAGAAAGAGAAAAATTAACAAAAACTTAAGTGTTGTTACTGAATTCATAAAATAAAATAACATAAATCTTACTTTCATGTTTCTGAGTTGAATGAAAAATAAAAGAAACGTTAGCAGTTTACTATTAAAGCATTTTAGTAGTTTAAATATTATATTGGAAGTTTAAAATAAAGAGCATAAGAAAATATTATACCTATTCTTTTCTAGCCAAATCATGTCAATCTTGGAGAAAAAATCATAAGCAAAAAAACTGGCCAACTTTTTTTTGCCAATTCTTTTCTTTCCAAAGCTATAAAAATCTCATAACACAATGATTAGATAGAAAAATAAGATTTTTTCACTATATTTTTTTTCCTATCTTAAAAAGAATTCAATAAAATAGTATAAAACAAATTACATATAAAAAGAAGAAGAATAAGCTAATAGCTGGTAATGTCTTGGGTCATAAATAGCAGGCCTCTACTTAGGTAACCATGGAAGTAAAAAAGCCTCAAAGCCCACAGAGGGTAGCCTAAATAGGTTCTAAATATTTTAGTGTTCAGTGCTTATTGGCTAAATAAGCAACTTGATTACATAAAATATCCTCCATCATCCAGGTTTTGCCTTATTTTACAGGCAACGCACATTATTTTTTACTTAGAGGCACTTTCGAAAGATTCTTTATTAGAGTTATCACATTTTAGATGACGGATTGAACAATAATTTCCAACTTTCGGAAAACCATCCCATAAAAAATATTTAAATATTCATTTGGATGGACTAACTTATAATTTTCATTTGGATGCACTTACTTATATAACATAATATATAATTTTATGTAACATGATATAATATATGAGAATGAGAATCTAAGGCATGCATTGGGTAAACTTAACTAAATTTTACATCATGTTTTCTTTTCATTATAATATTTTTTAACATATAAATAAAGACCTTAAGAAATAATATTAAACCCTAAGCTACATCGTCTTAATGAGTTTTTTTAGTATACTTCTTATTTATATTTATCATTCGCTAAAAAAAATAATAAAAAAGAGTGAAAATTAAAAATATCTCTACAATTTAAGAAAAATTATAACAAATATATTTTTAATTCAATAATTCAAATATAAGTGTAGTAAAAATATAATTTGTAATAATTATTAAAAAAACATGGGATTTAAAAACAAAAAAAAACACTTAAACATCTGTCTCTTCAAGTAGCAGACGATATCTTGAAAATATTATCAATATTTTATTAATAAAAAAATCAGAAGAAAACGTAGTTTTAACCAAAAATAAAATAAAATTAGAATGTGTCCACCACTTGAAGTGCCGAACAAGTAGAAAAGGTTAAAAAAAGTGAAGGTATTTTTGTCATTTCACATACTATCCATTGTTCATCGCTCTTTTTGTACCCATCCGCCATTTAAAGTTATGGACATAAAAGTGTTACTTTTATTCTCAGCCAATGATTCAAATAATGAATGATCAAGATTTGGTTGGATAAAACAGTGCTCTTATCCAACCCATCA
>CM025780.1:36195476-36221967 GCA_014636745.2 Centella asiatica | reverse complement strand
CCAAAAAAAAAAAAATAGAGTATCCAATTTTTTTATAAATTTTCATGTTATTCACCATAGTTCTTATAATAATGCAATTTGAGAAAGTAATTTTATGTAGTAATGCATCACCAAAGATAAAAAATTTGCACATCTAGAAATGAGGAAAAAGGGCAGTCAAGAAATTCTTTTTCTTGCAAAGCTCTACTTAGCTGGAAAATAGTGGGGAGGATATGTAATATTGAACTGATTATTCGACTCTCATTAACATGAATTGTGGAACATAATTACACAATCATGTATTGATGATTGATAAAAATGAGTAGAAAGCTAGAGGCTCGTTACTACATTGTGGATTTCAATAAAACTTAAATGCCTCTCTCAATTGCCATGCAGAAATTTTTATTTACGCATATATAATCAAACCACTTTGTACCCAACTCCTGTCTAATACCCGTCTAATACCGATGGATGGATTACGTCGAATTTCTGATGCTGGCCGTATTCGGCATGTGTCCAATATATAATCCCCCACCAAAGTTAACATCAATAACGCTCGGTTCAGATTGAAGAAATGAAACGATGGAAAAATGAATTTAAAACATGTGTATTTACATAAGGAGATTACACCGAAGTAGATTACAAATTTTTATAATATACATGAGATAGTGGTGGAATAAACTATTTTTTCCATATGTAATTTCATTCAATGAAAATGAATGATCTATTCTTTTTTTTTCTAACCTCTCACTCCCCACCATCACTCCACTATTAATTTTCACTAAATTATTTCTAAATTTTGATCTATTTCCTTTTTTTATTCCATTTCCTGAACCCAAAAGGAGGATAAGAGTCTTAACTTATTAGTTAGGACTGGTAATTTTTGCTTGGACTTGCATGAACTTAGGTCAACAAATAAAAAAGGCCATGAATCTTGTAGTATGGTCCTCAAATCAGGAAGCTACTAAAAGTCACACTAGTAAAGGTTAACTGAAACTCTCATAAAGCAATATTTTCAAACATTATGGATAAATCAAACCACACCCTATAAACCGCCAATGGAAGCTTGAATATTATATAATTTATAATGCACAAGTGATCATCAAGGCAACAAGAGTCCGCGCCCCATGTCTGGACGTGTTCCAGATTTAAGGCTGCAGCGAGCTCCTCATTGGTTTTGTTGTATTCTAGCTAGACAAAATGAGAAGCAGTGGAGTGAAACAGATTCCATAAGTTCAAGGCAGGAAAAGGGGCTAGACGTTGTTATATCTTTTCAGGTGTTGTGTCATATCTTCTCAGGCTGCATCTCTACTTAGAAGCGTATTAAGCCAAAAGAAAGAAGACAAGGAACAAATTTCTAGCAACCAATGTTCCATATCTCCTACAGTAACAAATAGCAGGAACCAAATTGGATAGTTTTTGAAAATTGTAAAGGCATTAACAACATAGTCAAGAACCTGAGCTTGGGCATTTATTCCGATTGTTAAAAGCTCATTTCTCAACCAAGAGGTTGAAGATTCAACTCCCCCAATCCCCATGTAATAATTTTGTTTTAAAAGTACCAAAAAAAACAAGTCCAGAACCTGTAGAATTGTGGCATGTATCCTTGCATGGTCGAAAGTTGGACCCTGTTTGTAATTTGTCATCAAGCATCTAATCATTTTAAGAAACATTGTTATAAATTGAGGGATCCATCAGCATTAACATTAAAAATATACATATATATGAAACAAGTATGATGGATTTAGCTAAATAAATATTAATATTAGAATGACACTTTTTAAAAACAAATTAAAAATGACAGTTCATTACTCGATAAACACCTTTGATTATCACACTATGAATCTACCAAACAAGACCTTCATAAAGACTGCATGTTACCAATTAGCCTGAACAGAGCCGAGGGCCAAGAAAGTTACAGAATAAATTTTTAAAAATGAGCAAGCTTAAATATGTTTCAATCCATATCCAGAAGTTATTGAACAAGCCAAACAAAATCGTTTAGAAAAAGATAGAAAGGTGCCACACACCTGCATAGTTACATTTTCATCTTTTGGAGTGCTGACATGATGTTCACACCACCAGTACTGGCATTCATCAAAGGTTTTGTTCTGCAACACGTCCTCTGTTTTGATGGAATAAACCCTGTCGTAGAACATAGAAACCAAAACGACATAGAACCAATAATTTTAAAAATAATAATTAGATGAAAATATATGTCCAATAATCAGTGGTGGAACTAGCATAAATGATATGAGGGGGCTCTTTTTTATATATTGAGATACAAATTCGTTTTGTCCAAATAAATCATTAAAATAGAGTAACAAGTTACTAACAAAATAGCAATATCTTAACTAGTGAAGAATAAAATTAAATAATTATTATTTACACACCAAAAAAGTAATAATAAAGAAAAGTTTCCTCATAATAAAATGAACCAAAAAACTACTACTTATCACCTACTTCAGAAAATATATATATATATATATATATATATATATATATATATATATAAAATACTAGATAATTATTAGCAAAATCATGCGGGGTCTATGCACCCCTCTTGCCCCTATTCCCCTCCACCCCTGCCAATAATGCTCGGATCATAAGATCCATACGTAAAATACAAGCAAAGTAAATGTGCTCTATTAATTAATATTCACAAATTCAGTCCTCCCACCTTAAGAGAACCACTCACCGACCAAGAGCCAGTTTTTTGAGCCGAAGGAGGAGCTGAATTGAAGCAGACACTATATAAAGCACAATCAATATTGGTTTCTGCTCGTTTTCCGATAAAGTATACCACTCTCAGAAAACAATTACGTAGTATTAATTAGCATAAGTCTGATAATCACTTTTATTTTTTTAATTATTTCTTTGTCTTGTTTTCATATACTAATTTTCTTCTTTCATGTCTTCTCTGACTTTATTTTTGTATGGGTTCATCAATCCCCAACTGGATATACTTTGGTTTGGAGGCATTGATGTTGATGTTAACACTGATAAGTCAGATTATTAGACTTGCATGAGAAAACCACTAGCAAGCATTTCATAACTGAAAGAAACGGACTTCAGTATCCGGAGATAAATTACTTAATTCAATGAGAACTTTGATCTTACCTCAATTAATAAAGCATCACAATGCAGATCTATCTTTGAAAGCGTGCAAACTTCTGGAAAAATGTGATATCAAGACTCCCACCTTGCATTGGAGGAGGAGAACCCATGGAACAAACATACATCCTTATGTCCCGAGTGAGATTATAATATATCTTGTATATGTAGCGTATTAATTGCAAGTCATGCATGCCTAGGTCCACATAGTATCAACATAACTTTTTATACTAAATTCTTGAAACGTCACAAAATCTTTCTCAGGTTGAGGGAAAAAAAATATCATTAGAAAACCAAAGAAAATTTAAATTGTTGTTGATATAGAAGCCACTATCGTCGAATACATAGCTTTTTCAAGTGACCAGGAGTATATACTGCAGAAGTGGAAGATGAAAAATATGTAATATCTCAAGGAGCTAAGACAGCTAAGATATCAAAGACATGACAAAAGAAGTTTGTCCCCAAATAACTTAGAACATTTTAAACAGTATCTAACCAACAGTTCCATCACCCAATTGAAAAGGGCAACATCGAAAAGGGCCAAAATGAACTCTGGAGATGGTGAAGGTCAAATTAGACGAATTTGAACACATATAAAACACGTGCAACTGGAACTTGGCATTTGTGTTATGTATTGCAATATGAAGCTAAAAGTTGCAAATTCACACACTCATAGAAGCTGAAGCTTAATGAAACCTCTCACGTTGAGATGCAATATATAAATACTTCACCAACTAAAAATCCTCTCAATAAGATAATTATACCATCACACAAAAAGACCTCCCGATAAGAAATGAAGCAACTGAGATTTAGAAAAATATTTGAAACAACACAACAACAAAATTTAATATATTAACATCAAATAATTGTCGACAATACATTATAATATAGAAAGTTGAACCATGAAAAGATCGAAGTCAGAGACCATCTTTTAAAGTACCATAGTAAGTTCACTTCTTAAAACTACTAAATGATGTGGCAAAATAATTACAAAATTATATAAAAGGGCAAATTAATAAAATATAAAACAATTGAAATTGCCAAATACTAATGTGACATAAACACAACATAACATTTTGAATTTCAAGAAAATTATTCCAAAAGTGACCAATCTTTATAATGAAAAAAGAAGTCAGTTACGAATTCACAAAACTGTCAAAATGATAATAGTATGTCCATCCGCTGTGGAAACTATTAATAAATACCATTTCTCATAATAATTACAAAATCATTGACAAGGGACAAGAATTAAAAATTAAAATAATCTAAACAAATGTCATAAAACAACATAAATACAGTGACGTTAAACGTTACAACATCAAATAAGTTCTTCAATATATAAAAAAAATCCAAATTACTATACACTGAAAAGTATAACAAATAATAAAAAAAACTACTAAATGAGAATAATCAAATAAAATGGTTAAATTTTATGTCACTTTGAAGCACTCACCGTATTGAAACTATAAACAAATATTTTTTGTCATAATAATTACAAAATCATTCACAAGGGCCAACAATTAAAATTTTAAACTGAAATAAATAACTCATAAAACAACATAAACAATTAATACAACCACTCTAAACATTATAACACCAAATAAGTTCTTTAAGTTTTATTAAAAAAAAATTCAAAATTCATATAACCAAAAAATATAATGAATCAAAAAACTACAAAATTACTAATAGAGCAAGTAAATGGCCAAGATACTTATATGCAGCCAACTTACTAAAAAATAAAGAGTATAAATCAAAAGCTCAAATATGCTTCCAGCAGAACTCCACCAAGATAAAGTTGTCATGTGAACAATGTACTAAAATTAATCTCAACAACATCAGCAAGTAATTCTCAATCCCAAAACATTAATCAGAGTAAAAACTAAAATTCAATCAAGTAGAGTACTCAATTAAGTAGGGTAAATCAATGCGATGACATGTCGCTTTAAATAATTACAAACACGAGTTAGATGTCGTACAATCAATTCTATAATAAAAGAATATAAAAAGAAATATAAATAAATAAATGAATAATAGAGATAAATAATGGCATGTCCGGAAACTCCATCTAAACTTTCAAGTTAAAATAATATTTTAAATTGAAGTTGAAAAGTAACAAACATTACTTTTGAAAAAATGACTTAAATTAACTTTTAAGGTGAAAAGAGAAGCAGCAAACAAACATATTTTTAACTTAAATTCCAAAAGTTAATAAACAAATAAAGAGTAGATCTAGACAGGCACTAAGGGGAATAGTTGAAGTGACAAAATTCAACTTGCAGCAGTCCACTAAGCAATTGTTGTAAACGAGAAAAATATGATTGGTAAATAGAAAACAACAATAATAATAATTCTAATCTTAGATTAAAACATACAAGTGAGAAAAAATTCTAGATGTTGATCTCATCAACTCCAAATTAGAGGGGAGAAAAAAGGAAAAAGAAAAAAAAATCAGAGAGAGATGAACAATTTCAAAGTTTCAACAACACAAAGTGCAACTAGTATATCACAAAAACGAAATTACATTAAATTCTTCTAACACTCTTCTAAACGAAAAATTGCTTAAATATCATAAAACAATGAAAGCTTCTAAGCTTCTTACTTCTGAGGATAAGCATTGTTGCCTATACAACAACTGTCAGCAAGTAAATCTCAATCTTAAGACATTAAACAGAGTAAAAACTAAAACTCAATTAAGTAGAATACTTGATCAAGTAGGGTAAAACAATGAGATGACATGTAGGTTTAAGTAATTACAAACAGTAATTTGATGTCATAAAATCAAGTCCGTAATAGAAGAATATAATAAGAACTAAAAGTAAATAAATGAATAGATCGATATATAAGGGCCTGTCTGGATTTAAATTTAAACTTTCAAGTTAAAATTTAGTTTTAATATTTTACATTGAAGTTGAAAAGTGACAAAAACTTGCTTTTGAATAATTATTTAAATTAATTTAAGTTGAAAATAGAAGCAGCAAATGAACAGACAGTAGTTTTTAACTTAAATTCCAAAAGCTAATTAATAAAAAGTAGGTCCAAACAGGCCCCAAGTTAGTGAATAGTTGAAGTGACTGAATTCAATTTGCAGCAGTCTAGTAAGCAATTGTTGTAAACAAGATAAATAAAATTGGTAAACAGAAAACAACAGTAATAATAATTCTAAACTTAGATGCAAACATTACCAGTAAGCAAAAATTCTAGCTGTTGATCTCGTCAACTACAAAGCTCCAAGTTCCGAGAGAGATGAACAATATCAAAGCATCAACAACACAAAGTGCAACTAATATAGTAATATCACAAACAAAACTGCTTTAAATTCATCCAACACTCTTTGACACTAAGAATTGCTTAAATATCAGAAACAGTGCAAAGCTTCCGAGTTTCTTACTTTTGAGGATAAGCATTGTTGCCTATACAACAAAGGTCGGCAAGTAATTCTCAATCCCAAAACATTAATCAGAATAAAAACTAAAACTCAATTAAGTATAGTACTCAATCGAGTAGGATAAATCAATAAGATGACATGTTGGTTTAAATAATCAACACAAATACAATGTCATGAAATCAATTTTATATTGAGAGAATATAATAATAAATATAAATAGGTAGATAGATAGATAGATAGGGGCCTGCGGAGGGAACTACTTCTAAACTTTTTAAGTTAAAGTTATAATTTAAAATTAAACAAACTTGAAAAGTAACAACCGTTACTTTTCAAAAATGACTTAAATTAACTTTTTAAGTTGAAAAGAGCGGCGGCAAACAAACAGATAGTAGTTTTCAACTTAAAGTCCAAAAGCTGACCAAAAAAACAAGGAAAGTAGCTACAAATGGGCACCAAGTTAATGAATAGTTGAAGGGATTGGGTTCAATTTGCAGTAGTCTAGCAAGTATTGTTGTAAACGAGAAAAATATGTTTGGTAAATAGAAAACAACAACAATAATAATTCAAAACTTCAATTAAAACATACAAGTTAATATCAAAAGGAAAATTAAATTAAATTCATCAGATACTCTCCAAACCGAAGAATTGCTTAAATATAAATAATAATAGAACAATGGAAAGCTTCGGAGTTTCTGACTTCTGAGGATAAACATGGTTGCCCATACAACAACATTAGAAAGTAGTTCTCGATCTCAAAACATTAATCAGAGATTAAAAACAAGAACTCAAGTAAGCAAAGTAGACAAAAGAAATTGAACAGATTCTACCAAAGAAACAAATCGCCGCACGAAACCCTAGATAGAAGGTCCTGATTTGTCTGCGTGATGAGTACGCCATCGGCAAACGGGACAAAAACCCTCCGGCGAAGAGAGAAACTGAAACCGGAAAAACAAACGTTAGATGGAGAGAGAGCGGGGTTTACAGCGCAACTTCGTCATCATATTTATATATATATATATATACGAGGCACTAGGAAGGAATACCGAGTTTTTCAGTACTATGGGCTGGAATCGGCTAGACCACGCGTAAATCAATGAGATGACATATAGATTTACACAAGTACCCTTACTTTCAGCGAGAGTTAATTAGTATTTCCTATTTTTCTGAAACACTCCCGCGTTTATACATAACCGCCGCCTCCCTCTCCTCCTGCGTCGGTTTGTTTGGTTGATTGTCCGAATCTAAGTAGGTTTGTTATATTTAAATTATTGAATTAATTAAATATTTATATCTGAATTTAAGTATAAATTTAATTAATTATTTAATATTTTATTTTAAATATTTGAATTTTTTTATTTTATCTCATTTTAATATATTCAACTTCATTTTTCTGACTTATTGGATTTAGATAAAAGTAAATCTATTAAGAGATAAGTAATAAATTAAACAAACGGTCTAAACGATACATTATCTGAACACGCTTATATCCGTAATTTATTAAGATTTATTAAGAACTAAACAAATACAGTCTTGAAAAGCCAATAAAAATATTATTTCTAAAAATAGTCTAATTTGATTTAATATCATTTATCCTTTTTGTAATTAAAATTTAATTTGTAATCAACCAAAATTATTATAAAATAAAATTAATTAAATAAAATTTTTAATTTTTACTTTTTGCATTAATTAAATTCAATTAAACGAAAAGAACATATGTAGAAAATCACTGACTAAGTACACATTAAAATAACTCAAAAATTACTCATAAAAAAGTTTCAAAAAAATATTGAAACAAAGACTAACTAAATGAATAAGTTAAACATTATTACAATTTACTAAAGTTATAAAAAGGAATGTATATTTTATTATTACTTTTATGATATAAAATCGTGGTGATATTACAGTTATATAGTTATCTTTATATTAAAATTTTAATATATCAATGAAATATTTATTAGTTGACAACAAACATTAGTCTAAACTAGTATTCAAAATTATTAGTAAATAATAATAACAAATACTTACGTAAATTAATAAACGATCATTTTATATATCAATTTTTTGTGATATTATTTCATATAAATTTATAAATATGAAAAATAAAAACCAAGTTGTATAAATTTAATATTAATTTTTAATATTAATTAATATAGATTTTTAATGAAAATGGCGATAAATTTTAACTAATTTACTACTCTGTTCAACATATTTTCTTAATAATCAGTATTCCCCTTTATTAATAATGAATACATATAAATGCCGCCCAAGTTAAAATAAAAAATAGATTTACAATAATTTGCATGTTTTTATGTTAGCTATCGTAGGCATTTGTTCGTCGAGGTAATTTTTTTTAATTTTTTAAAGGAATTTAAATTTGTTAAGAATAATACAAACTACCTTTTATTATACACGAGAGACAACCGAAGCATATCTGCCATCTATCTATTTTTATTATTTTTTATATTATAATTAATTTCATTCATTCAAATCGAATTACAATAAGAAATATGATAAATTCTTTGAGAGCATAAAATTTTGATTACATTATGCTCATAAAAAAAGACATAACATATTATATCATAAACAAACTAGTGAAACATATGTTCAATCATAAATCATAATTAGATAAGACATGTTTTAATTCACCACCATAAACGATCGACTGAAACGAAAAATAGGTACATCTATTCATTCAAAAAATTGTAAAGTTTTCAAAAGTTAATAAAGTTCCAAACTTTAAGTCCTTATTTGTAACAATCTCACGATAATCGAAGTATTCAAATAAGAGAAAAAGATCTCCAAAAAATTGAAGAAAAGAATCTCACAAATACAAATGAAAGAGTTATTCGAATTTGAAGAAATTATTCTATATATTATATATGATCCCACAAAAGGGGAACTTTTTAGAAGAGAGTTTTCTCTAAAAATATAGATAAATTCTCTCGGAATCTATAAGATTTGTTAATGGAGGTCAGGGGGTTTGGCAGAGAAAAAGGAAAGACAAATACTAATTTACTCATATTTATACTAATATATTAATTTGTCTATTCATACTAATTTATTAATTTATATATTTATTATTATATATTAATTGATAAATCATAATTTAAAAACATAATCCACTATGCTAAGTTAATTAGTGATTCAGTCAATTTGGTTATTGGTTATTAGTCAAATCAATAATCACAATAATAATATAATTTGTCATAATTAATCAATGCTAACTAAATTAATTATAATATAAATTATTAATTAAACTAATTTATTCAAACAAAATAATTATAATCCTGTTAACAGTAATAATTATCTTGTTGTCCATGAGTTTTTAACAATAGTTAGTAGATAGAGTTACCAAGTTCCATTTATGTGAAAATATGCTAAAAGACACGATATTTTAGTCAAACACATTATATAATCCAGAGAAAAAAAATGTTGTAGTCAAACAAATGATAAACTCTGACAAAAAATCTTGGAAGACACATATCCTCAATCAACATTTCCCTCAATGCCTATCTCTAATGCAATTGATGGTTTAAGACAAGCCTCAAGCATGGGACCTTTGGATGCTGGTTAATGTCTTGGCGGATGCTGCCTTTCGTCTTTTGTTTTGTGATATCTTGTGTGTCAACGTTGTTTTTTGTTATGTCTGGTGTCTTTCTTTTAGTTTGATTTTTGATGTTGCTGTATTCCTAGTGATAATGCTAGATTTCGGTCGCCGACGGGATGATTGTCTTGTACCTGCAACGGACAGCGAAAGTTAACCTCCGTGATTCGCATCCGACATGAAAATTAGTAAACGCTTAATAGAGATGTAAGACTGAGATAGAAAACAAAAATGGTGTTGGGTGTGTGATTGCTTGTGTCAAGAATCAAGCACTTACCTCTATTTATATTTGATGAAGTCGGTTGAGAACTTGGTGGCAAGGAACACGTTTGGACGGGGATTACAGAAATAATGGTCATTATGAGTATCGTAGTGACACCAGTATCTCGAGGAAAAGTGATTACGTGCTTAATTATCATTATCACGTTGTTTAAATATTCTCAAAATTAAATGTGAAATATTAGCCCGACTTAATGGTCAGTCGAAGTCAAACTCCAACCTAGGTAAGCACCTAGTCGGAGTTATTACTATCACCTAGACTAGTTGTTTGTGTTTTTATTCTTTTGGTAATTGTGTAATCTTTTATTTGTTAAAAAAAATAAAATTTATATTCAAGGAAAATAATACGCTAGCATATACTTTTTACCAAAAAATAAAATAAATAAATAGATAAAACATAGGAAATCACTTACCGTGGCGAATGGGGTGATCTCGATGGTTTAACTGTAAAAAAAGAAGAAGAAAATACATCTTCCCACTTTTTTTGTATTTAATAAATTTCGGTTTGAGCTTTTAAAGTAAAAAATAAAGGGAAACAAATTGCCTTAAAAAAAAAAAAGGAAAACTCCTTACTGTGTGAACCGGACCGTACTCCTTCCGGTCGGATCCGAAAAACACAATTATCTTCCTCTGTAGGCATAGCGGAGGCCGGAGACGGCTTCCCCAGACTGTTGCAGCTATTACTCAAAACGGTATTTTCTTCTCTGTTAAACTCCTTTCTTATCATTCGCAGTGGATTTTAATATCGTAACTTCTCCATTGTTTCCAGCACGATTCTGATACAATTAAGAGCCTTTTATTTTTTTTTAAAACCTAATTACGCTTTGTTATTTCATAACTGTTATATATGCATTTGATTGGCTGGAACTAATACGATTACAACTTTTTGTAATTGGAATAATCGTAGTATTTATTCAAGATTGCAAAAAAAAAAATCATGTAATTGAAACTAATTTATTCATTAAATTGAATTGAACAATGGCTGGATTAGTCTTCATTGTAAATTATTATTGTTTCAGAAATCTGGAGAATCTGGGGAAGCTATTTGTGTAATGAACTGCTTGTTTCATTCGTATTCATCAACACTGTATTCAAGGACTAGTTATTTTGTCCATAGGAGCTCAGTTTATGCCTTTTCAGCTCCCTCATGGAAAAGGAACTTTGAATTTGCTGCCGTCAACCCTGTAAATTTGAAATTCTCATTCACTAAATTAAGTTCTCAGTGTTATGTTACAGTAAGGGCGAGCAGAAGTAAGTCTATTTCAAAGAAGGCAACGCCAAAACCAAGTCCGATGGTGAAAGCAGAGAATAACTCATTTTTTGTTGTCCGGAAAGGGGACTTAGTTGGTGTTTACAAGAATTTAAGTGATTGTCAGGCGCAAGTTGGATCCTCAGTAATTAATTCCTTATCCAACTATTTGATCTTTTCTTTTGAATGTCCTTTTCTGTTCTTGGCAATAGTGTTGATTGTATATTCATGTACATTTATCTATTAATGAATGATATATGAGATGTTTCTTTTTCATGGAAGGCTATGAACATCTGCAAAATCCATGCTACTCATTTGAATATGCGCAGTGGTTTTGATTTAATTATTCGTGGACATCTATCTCTGTAGTGTTTTCTATCTAAAATTCAATAATTGTAATGTTAGACCAGTCCATTTTATTTTTTATTAATTTTGGACTCAACCAGCTGGAAGCAAACGTCAATATTACTTTTCTCTAAATAGGCTTCCCTCTACAGTGACATATTTAATACTACAAATTGCCTGGTCACAGGGTTTGTACGACTATCTTTGGATAGCGGTCTGGTGTAGGCACTGTTGTACTGATATATCATGCTGCTGTTTCTTTTATGTAACTGTGTATCCAGAAGCTCTTAAATTCTTTAAAACAAGTGGGTAACTGGCTTAGCATGTCTATGGAAGTCTGGAATTTTTAACCAGTTTACATCAGGTGTTGATGCAGCTATAGAGTTTCGATGCCTTTGTTTGTTCAGTATAGTGTATAGTGTGTGTTGAACAATTATAGTGGCCATTCCTGTCTTTTGTCCTCCTGTGTTATGAATATATGATGAAATGCCTGTTTCCACCAAATAGACTTAAGTGATAGTTGCTGAGACAGCCTATTATCTGTCCTACAGTCTTTATGAGAACCTAATGTTGTTCTGTTATATATATAGATATCAATTTTGAATGTTGGCTATGTTCTCTTTGTTAGTGTTACTTGGATGCGAGGTACACATTGACATGGATTCTACGTGTCCTACTTATTGCTTGAAATTCTCCCTAAAGCAAAAATCTGTGATGGATTTTCTTGGAAAATCTCTCCAAGTAGCATTCAGGTATCCTTTAGTATAATAAACCAGAACTGTCAGAAACTATGGCAAACTCCTCCTTGATGTGTTTTCAAATTTCTTATATCTTTCAGATATATTTAGCTTGAAACATGGCTAAATGTGGGGGCCACAACTGGAATGTTATCAAATTTTGGGTATCATAATTAGAGGTCAACTTTGATGTTGTGTAAATATTGAGGAGTGTTTCTAAATATTAGTGGGAAGTGGGAACATATATTAAGTGGTTCCATTTGGTTCTTATGAATATGACTTTTATAATGTATTAATGTATTTGTAATTTGTGTCGTACACTCTTAGGAAGATATGTTTCCATCTTTGCAATTTTTTTGTCTCTGTTTCTTGGTGCTTTTCAGTGTTTATGTAATTCAGGATATACCTAACCAATAATAGACTTTTTGTTTATTCTGATTAGATATGTGATCCTCCTGTCAGTGTATACAAAGGGTACTCAATGCCCAAGGACACAGAAGCATATCTGCTTTCTTGTGGACTTAAAAATGCTCTTTATACCATCAGAGCCGCAGATCTGACGGAGGGAGTCTTCGGTACTCTTGCGCCTTGCCCGTTTCAGGTAAGATGTTCCCGCATATTATAATATTAATAACTTTTGCAACCAGAAGTTATTTCCAGGTTCGCGCGATTGTCTATTTCATCCATTATTGCCAAAATTGATTCTGTTGGGAGGTAGAAGGTGACTTTGTCTAAAGAACTCGAAGACCTTTAATGTATCCAAACTTGCAGTTTGGTCTCCTATTATGCAAAAACAGAAATCCTAATGCATATGAACAAAATAATTGAGAAAATAAGATCTCTTTGCACTAAAAACAGTTGCACTCTATAATATAGAGTGCATACCTTTTATCTTGATACCATTTCTTGTTTGCTATGTTATGATCTCATATATGAGTGTCATGCAACTAAAGTGTTGTCTGAGAAAATAATTTGTTCAAGTAAATGGTTGTTATTAAGGACCACTGATGTGATAAAGTCACTTGCAGGTTCAAAACTAAATTGAATATGCCATCTTGTCAGATACTGAACGACTTTCCACTTGTGAATGGATTTCTTTTTCTGGTCGTCTCAGATATGCAGTGTTATACACTGATTTTGTCGGGTTTATGAATTGAATAGGGACTATAACATTTTGGAATGAGCCCTTTTAATCTTCTAGAACATTTTATAATTAAGTTCATTCACATGCTTTTGAATCACAGAAAGGAACTTGAACTTGGCATTGATTGACACAAGGGGGCTGTCCTTACTTTCCTTCTTAGGATGGGAATAGGAGCAAGGCTGATATCACATGAGAGTAGACATCAATAATACTCTAAAAATGATTGAAACCTTGGTTTAAGCACACTGAGTACAGAGTTTAGGATACTCTTTCCTGTATAGCATGTGCATCATGCTAAAAACTCACAGATCCAGCAAAAGAGTTAGGACCAGTGAGCACATAATATACGTGAATAGATTTTTATATTCTTTGGTCTGCTATACTGCTGAAATTTGACGTGTTATATCCAGTATTTGTAATGAAGAGTTGATTTCTCTGTTACCCCCTTCGGAACTGGTTATGTAGTTTGATGTGACAATCAACTTTTCTTACAGCAACCACCTCCTTCCGAAGCTGAGATATCTAAGGAGGATCTTCCACGAAAGAGATTGCAGGAACTGCTTGGGCCAGAAAATGAGGTGTGTTGGGGTGAAATTGTAACTACTTACATATACTGTATGAGATGAACTTTTTTTTGTTTATCCTGTGAGATGGATTTTAATTTCAATGTGGCCACAAGGCCCAGTACAGTAAAATATTTGTTGTGAGAATATTGTTGCAGTATGACAGGTTCAAATAAATCACAAAATGATTTGCTTTGTGATTGTTGTGTTATTGGGAATATTGTAATTGTCTGTCTTGCCTCATGCAACTCCACCTCTCTTTTTCCAAGGACATCTGTGCACCTTGCTGGGGTTTATTGTTTTGTACATAGCTTAAAACAATAAATGTTAGAATTTTCGAAATTCACATTTTTAAGCTGGGGGTCGGAAATATAACCTCTTATACCAACAAGGTTTAGCCTTCCATCATCTTTTGGTTGCAAAGTCATCCAGTTGACATCATTTTAATTCTCTATTCAATAATCTCACCATACCATTAAGATCACACAAAATCAATAGAGAGTAAATTTTCATTTGATTTGAGGTTGTGGAGTACTACTATTATAACCATGATTAATTTGTTTATTTTCTTCATTTGCGACTGGGAAGTGGAATCAAAGTTTTTTTCCATTCTCTATTTCTATATACCATGTTTACCTCCGCTGTAATTATCCTATACAAGACCATCCCAATAGCAGATATGAAAATTAGGTTACCGAGTTTGAAGATTAGTACTCTGTCCAGAGATCCATGATTTCTTTACCACATAGGAATTTGGATCCTCCTTCAATCCCATTGATACATAGGAGATGACCATTAGTATTTGCTCGTTTTTATTGTCTAAAATTGTTAATTCTTATGTCCATTTTCCGAAAAAAGTATGCATGCTTCATACTTCTACATATTCTCTGCATCCGATGGTTGGATTGTCAAATAAAATTTCAAAATTTAATTTTCTATCTTTTAACTATTCATTATTTGTTCTTTGGGGAGGAGATCTTGTTATCCATATGTTTTAAAACTACTGTTGCATTCTTTCTGTTACTTCGAAGTAGCTGCTTCAGCTCTTGTTAAATGGGGATTTGGCATAAGATCATAGGAACTTACCATAGGTATCCCATGAGGTTGCATGCCTTGCAAAATGTGTTTACTTCATTTTGGCTGTTTTCTTATTTGCATTAACTTGACAGGAAGCACCGGGGTCTATATATTCTTCCGATGCTCCCAGGAAGCACTTCAAGTTTGATGATCAACTAAGGACTGAAGCTCTAGTTTCTGGTGTAAGTGGTTATAATCTTCTGGTTATTTATATGTTGAAATAATTTTGGACATTGATTTTCTTTCTTTTCTTTTATCTGCCGTACTTTGACTAATTCTCTAAGACATGAGCAGCTTCGTGTCCTACACCTGCTGAAAAGCTGTTGTTGGTTACTTCTCAATTTGAGAATGCAACTACAACAATTACTAAAATAATATATTGAACAAGTGTCAATAGATTGTCTCTCGAATCATTTAAATGCTTGTATGTTATTTCATCTAAATATCTATGACACTTTGGAAAGCTGATCTTTATGTTGGTCTGTAGCCCTCTTGTACACTTGAATTTGATGGTGCATCAAAAGGAAATCCTGGACAAGCTGGTGCAGGAGTTATTCTGCGAGCCAATGATGGAACCTTGGTAAGCATCCGGAGATCCACTTGTATGAGATTTACGTCTTTTTTCCCCCCTTCCGCATACTATATTTCATAGATGCTTTCTGTAGATCTGTAGATTGCGTGAAGGGTTGGGTATAGCAACAAATAATGTTGCCGAATATCGAGCCATGATTTTAGGGCTGCGATATGCACTACAAAAAGGTTTTACAAGTATCCATGTTATAGGCGACTCCAAACTTGTCTGTATGCAGGTGCGTCTCTTAATGTAATGTCCATTTTGTGGCAATAATAGCATAATTGTCAACTGCAACTTTTATTGACTTCTTTGTCCTTGCATCTCCCTTATCTAAGAGTTTTTTTTTCCACCAATTGTGTAATTAGTTAATATTGGATAAAGTAATATGATTTTGAACACAGGGATCTGATAGACTATACTCGCATTAGAATATCATGTCCTCATTTTATTTTATTTTTTTGGTCGTTTTGTTTTGTTTTATGTCCATGTTTTGTAGCTGAAACAGCTCTCTCGACCCACAGCTTTCTGTGTAGAGTTTGTCGTCCAATACACCATCATTAGTGCTATACCTATATTGCTTACGATAGTAATTGCCTATGCTTAAGCCATCATGGAACAGGTGCAAGGTTTATGGAAGGTTAAAAATCAGGGCATCTCCAGATGGTACGAGGAAGCTAAAAAACTGAAGGATAAGTTTCTTTTTTTTCAAATCAATCATGTCCTGAGGGTAAGTTTTGTAATTGCTCCTCTTTCTCATTATATATCATTTGTCACTTAATATTCCTTCCGAAATCCCAACATCTCTGGTAGCTTTCTTTTATGCAATCTATTTCTGAATGCTCGTGAGTTGCCATGTTTCTTGGACGAGTTCTTGTTAGTTTCAAAACATTTTCTTGTTTGCTCAGGACTTGAATTCTGATGCTGATGCTCAAGCAAATTTAGCCGTGGCACTTGCTGGTGAGACAGTTTTTGGCTCTATCTATTGCATCATATGTGTTCATTCTTTTACATTAATACTTAGAGAGGATCCTTTGGTGGCTGCAGATGGTCAAGTCGAGGAGGAATTTGATAATTAGCTTATTATATAGCCTAGGAATGCCCAAGTAGTCTAGTGACGAGATGCATTCAAAAGATGAAATCTCATCATGGGAGAAAAGGTTATACTCGATACCAACAGTTCCTATAGAATAGGCGTGGATGTATGTACAAGTTGGTGTAGGCAAATTGACTGCACTGACTTGTTGAAAATTTTTAAATATTGGGGTATTATTTACAATAAAGTTTTATTTTCTTTATTAAATATTTGATCGGGTGTTTTTAAAAGTAAAATTATACATATTATCTATCTGTTTCAAATTATTAATATTATTCACTTTTGAAAATCATCAAGACCATTTCAAACTCAAATTAGTGCAAGACTATTAAATCTTTAGGCAATAAAATTAAAGATATCATAAATTACCAAAGAGTGCTATAATTGAGAAGAGCTTATTAATCTCAAACAAGATCAGTTATGTTTTTATGCTGAACTAGTTGAGGGTCCGCATAGCTGAATTTATTTTAAAAAATCTTTTAACCAGAAAATAATGTTATAGATATTTTGATAATAAGTCAAATGTCAAAATACAAATGTAAATGTAGGATTGAAGCGAAAATATATGATTTGCTTAAAATGAAATGTATGCCAAATTTGACATTAAATGTTCGAAGCCAATATATCTATAATTCTTTATAATTCACTACTGAAAATTAATTGAATCATATAATTATATAAATAACGAAAAGTATTGGAGAACATGATAGCATATGAAACTTTTATTATCTTTCAATAATATGAAGCATTTTTACTATAACTATAGAAAATAATTAATATATTTTCACTTAATTTACATAATTAATACTCAGCATTACTTTAGGAGTTAATAATAATAATACGCATCGAAAAATATATTTTAAAGTTTACACTTTTATCTTTTTCATCTACACAATATTTTATTTAAACTTTAATTAAATATAGATTCTGACATGGCACCCAGTCCTATATCTATTATTATATATTAACTTACAAGAAAAGAACACGTTAAGAATAACTATTTACTTTAACGAAGAGAACACGTTAAGGAGGTATGTTCTATTTATTCCATATGTATGTATACGTGTGTGTATTTGAATCTCGTAAGAATTCAAATTTCAATAAAACCGTGCTTCAGAGGCTAATAGCTTATAAGTTATAATTCAATTATGTATGGGACTCAAGTATGTATATCTTTCCCATATATGGATTTAGTTAGTTTTATAAGTTGGATGTATCTCATAAAATTTTAGATTTGGAATTATTGCTTTATGTGCTGAAAGTTCATTACGAAGAACTTCTCATTTGCTGATACAGTTTGGAGTATTTTTGCTTTTGTTCTAGGTTGTCGTTGAAATAAATCATATTCCCTATGTTCTAAAAAAAAATAATATTTGAGAGTAAAATTTGTTTTAAAAAAACAACATTTACATAAAATTTTCATTATTATATTATATTTTTTAAAATTTGTCATTATAATCTTCTTATATGATTTTTAATTGGATATTCATAACAAATTTATGAGAAAAACTTATTATTTCTATATGTAATTCATAGTAAAATATGTAAAATTAAAATTCGTTAAAAGTTCAAATGTTACAAAATAGAATGAGTAGTAGGGAGTACTTGAAAATTAAATTGAACGATTTGATACGTTCTTGTGAATTTAAACTTCGTTATTATTACTAGAGCCGTTGTTTTAAATTGCTTAGTTCTTATATGATGCAGATTTAAGTACAGACCTTAGGTATGGTGCAGTACAACTTAAAAAAGATAACAGTTATTCCAAATGAGAAGGATTTTGTTGGTAGTATTCTCTCGCGCCCATGGCGTCAAACACCAATTGGAGTTCATAAGGGTTATGCTATATCGTATTCGTCAGTTTTACATGCGCAAAGTGAAATAAACAAACAGCACAATTTTCACGAGAAGCTTTCCACTATCATCGAAGAGTTTCCTGTTGAAAACTATAATCACTAAATATAGATCGTAATTTTACATATTCAATTATTAAGAAATAGTCAAAAATACACAGAAGCGTACTTGAATCTATTGATGTTGAAACTTATATTATTGTCTTCCTCAACCAAACACTCTTTAGGGTATGAGCAGTTTTTCTCCAATTGAGAGAGAATAACTATATGCGTGTTTGATATATTAAGTACTATAACCTATTATATTCTTTATATACGTATGAGTAGTTTTTCTCCAATGAGAAAAGAAGAACTATATGCGTGTTTGATATGTTGGGGACCATATATACCGTCTAATTAGGTTTCTCATTATAACTTAATTGAACTCGGTATTAGATATTAACTCATTAAACTCATGCCTAATTGGGCTCGGTATAAGGTATTCACTCATTAAATTCATACTTAATTAGAATCTAATTCGGTCTTATTTATTTCATCACTTATTTTAAACCCAATACATACATAGTAAATATAATTGATATTATATTGTGACTAAACCTTCCATGGTCGCCAAAATAATATATTCAACGACATGGATCAAGTATGGATGAGTGACATGGAAATTACATGCAATGTGATCTGAATCATGTTTATTTCCAATTGGACCTAATTCAATCTCCATCGAGATTAATTACAATTATCTAAACTTAATGTTAAACCACAATTAAAAAATTGAATACATTCAGAGTGATAATTTAACAAAAAATATAATTTCATTAACTGTATTCTGCAGAAAATAAATAACTTAATGTCTATGACATAAAACACCAAAATACAAACTCTCACTAAACCATAGTGTCAAATAAAATAACAATCATATTAGTAGTATGCTAGTGAAAGACCTTAGGTGTTAAACCCTTGGTTAACGGATCCACAAATATGTAGTTTGTCCCAATATATTTTATCAAAAATTAGCCACTCTGAACTCTTTCTTTCACAACTAAAAAACTTGACATCTATGTGTTTTGTCTTAATAGATTTTCTGTTGTTATTGGAATACATAACTGTTGAATTATTGTCACAAAATAATTTTAGTGGCCTTTCAATACCATTAATAATACGCAGTCCTGTGACAAAATTTCACAACCATATTCCGTGATTGGATGTCTCATGACAAGTTATATATTTTATCTCCATGGTTGAAGAAGCTACAAGTGTTTTCTTAACACTTTTCCAAGAAATAGCTCCTCCTGCCAACATATAAACATAGCCTGAAGTGGATCGCAAAGTGTCTCTGCATCTAGCGTAATTGGAATTTGAATACCCGACAATCTCAAGTATATCCAATTTCCTATATGTGAGCATGTAATTCTTTGTTTTCTTTAGGTATCGCATAACCCGTTTGGCTGCTTTTTAGTAATCCATTCTTGGGTTACTTAAGAATCTGCTCAAAACTCCCATTACGAATGTTATATCAGGACGAGTACAAACTTGAGCATACACGGGACTTTCTATTGCTGATGCATAAGGTATCTTTTGCATCTCATTTATCTTTTGCATCATCTGAGATTGCATTCCTCCGTTCTCTAGTAGATCTCCTTAATGACACTTCTTGAATTTCTTGAGGTTGTTGAATTTTTTTAGTAGATCCTATATGGGAAATTTTGTTGTTGTCATAAACCAGAGTTGCATCTTGAACAATAGCAGGTACTATAATTTGAACATTGTCAATAGTAGTGTCAGGAATAGAAATATAAGTTTCTTCCTCAAAGGCAACAACTCTACCTTTATTTTCCCCCCAAACTCAATATCCTCAAGAAACCTAGCATTACCAGTCTCAAAAAAGACATAGTAGTGGGATTATAAAACTTGAAGCCCCAAGAGCGTTTTGCATATCCAACAAAATAGCAACTGACTGTCTTTGAATCCAACTTCTTTTCAAATGGCCAATATGGTCTTGCCTCAGTTGGACAACCCCAAATTTGTAAGTGTCGAATACTAGGATTTTTGTCTGTCCATAATTCATAAGGGGTCTTGGTCACTACTTTTGTTGGAACCCTATTAAGGACGTAAACTATAGTCTTTAATGTTTCTCCCCAAAGTGATTCAGGTAAAAAAGAATGATTTATCATATTCCTCACCATATCTTTAAGAGTTCGGTTTCATATCTCAACAACACCATTCATACTAGATTTGCCCAACATGGTGTATTGAGAAACAATTCCACACTCCTTTAAGAAGTTAGCGAAAGGGCCTGGACGTTGTTCTCCTGATCCGTCATATCTGCCATAGTATTCACCACTATGATCAAATTTGTCAGCCTTTATTTTTTTACCTAATTGAAGTTCAACTTCAGTTTTGAATTCTTTAAACATGTCCAGAGATTGTGACTTCTCATGTATTAAGTATAGGTAACTATATCTAGAGTAATCGTCTGTGAACGTGATAAAATACTGTTGACCATTCCAAGAAGCTGTAAGGAATGGTCCACAAATATCAGTATAAATCAGTTCTAAGACATCCGTAACTCTATTGACACCTATTTTTCTTGAATTTGTTTGTTTTCCCTTAATGCATTCAATGCAAATTTGAAAATTACTTAAATCTAAGGGATTAAGAATTTTGTCATTTATAAGCCTTTGAATACTTTGTTTAGAGATGTGACCTAAACACTTATGTCATAAAATAGCAAAATCCTCATTTAATTTACGCTTTGTACCTCTAACACTTGAGTGTAAGATTTCATTATTAAAAGTAACAGTTTCAAGCATATAAAGATTATCAATCAAAGAGCCAGTGCCAACCATAGTTGAATTTAAGAAGAAATTGACTTTATTATTCCCAAAGGAACAATTATAACCAAATTTGTCCAAATAGGAAATAGAAATTAAATTCTATCTAAATAATGGTGCAACATAAGTTTCAACTAAGTATAAATACACACCAGTCTTTCATAATAATCTAAATGTTCTTATAGCTTCAACTGAAACTTTATTGTCATTGCCCATAAAGATGAATATTTCATCATCACTTGGCGGTCGGCCCCACAGGCAATCCTGCATAGATACATTTATGTGAGTAGTAGCACCAGAATCTACCCACCAAGTATCTTTAGGTACAGAAACTAAATTAACTTTAGAACAAACAAAAATGAGAGTCTTACCCTTCTTTTCACACCAAGCAGCATATTTCGAACACTCTTTCTTCATGTGTCCTGCCTTTTTGCAAAAGTAACAGGTGGGTTCCTTATCCTGATTCACATTTTGTTGCTTAGGTTTTCTGTTTGCAATATCTTTAGTTCTCTTTCTTTTCTTATCTCGAGAATTTGATGCCAAATGAGCACTCTCAATCTTATTTCATTGCAACCTTTCTTCCTTTTGCACACAGTGGGAAATGAGCTCATTAAGAGTTCATTTTTTGTTCTGAGTATTGTAACTCACCATAAAATGATCAAATTGTGCAGGAAGTGATATTAGAACCAAGTGAACGAACAAGTCATCTGTAAGCTCTAACTTGAGTTCTTTAAGTTTGCCAGTAAGAATAGACATCCCAATGATGTACTCTCAGTAATAGATCCCCGAAATCTTGTTGGAATCGTTCGCGTCATGATCGCTAGACTCATGCGATTAGAACACACACACTTCTCAATTTTGTCCGTTTTCGGATCATCTGTAGTAGGAGTGGATTTCTCTGTTCTTATTGCAAGATCAAGATCCATACAACCAAGAACAATTTCAACATTTTCTTTCCATGTAACATAATTTGTCTCATTCAGCATTAGGATCATACTCAATTGAGCAAAGGTAGTATTAACAATAGCATAAATTATAAAGAAGACAGACAAAAATAAAACAAGCAAGCTCACATTCAATATCCGAATTTAATGGATAAACAAATTTAAATAATGACAAATCTCATCACAAGATACCTAGCACAACATTGAAATTTAGTCTTTGAATAGAAAAATCAACTCGTAATTGGTACTCTTGATGCAGTAATCAAATATTAACAATAAATTTCTGTCAAATAATATGCATTTCTTTAGACCGACTTATTATTTACATGAAAATCTTAATAATTGTTACACACTTATTACCACAAGTATGTTTTCATTTTTGCAAAATAAAATTTTCCTTTGGGTCGATAATTATTCGCATAAAATTTAAACACACATTAAATATTTTAATATTTTAAATTAATCAATCTATATAAAAGAGGTTACTTTGGCAACATATTGTTTAAATTAATTAATTTAAAATATCAGACACTAAAAATAATTAATAAATTAAAACTTGTCAAAAATTAAATTTAAATTTTATATATATCACATCCCAATATATATATATATGTGTGTGTGAGTGTGTGAGTGTGTAGTAAATCAAATATATATACAGAGATATTACAACTTAGTTTTATATATATACACGGAATATTATAAGAGTTGCCTATAAACGGAACACCATCAAAAAGTAAAATTTGAAGGTTAGGAAGATCAATTAATGGAAGTTGGAAACACATGAAAAAGGAGTTACACTGCAGAAGAGAGAAGAAGATAAAGCTTTGCTATTCAACATCACAGAATCAAATAACCACGTGCTTTACAAAATCTTGCAATGAGCATCAATTCCGTTAATTAGACTAGCGGTGTTAGCTTTGTAAAGAAAGTGACGGAATCACCTTTAGGCCACTCACACAGCTGTCCCTCTTAACATCACAGATTCCCTATATTACAATTCAAATACACTTTTTCATGTGTTTTATAATCTTTATTTTTATTTAAGTGTACCGGTATTCTTATTATCCAGATTACTACGCTAAAATAATAATATTCAAAAATAACTACTTTTTATTTTTTATATTATTCCTAAGTCATCCTAATTCAAAGTAACTACTAGTTATCACCAATTAATTATAAAATAATTAATTTTATTTAGATATATAAAAGTCGATAAAAATAATAACCCATCTATTTTATAAAAAGAGTTAAATTTTAATTTTTGTCCAATGTAAAATTGTATATCTTGACAATTTTTTCATAAAATTTATTATAAAAGATCAATTAATGATGAGATAAGAAGATTATAATGATAAATTATAATTAATGTAACATTACAATGACAAAATTGTGTAAACCTAACACTCTCTCTCTCTTTCATTTAAACAAATCTCGTTAAGAAAAACGTAAGGAATAATTTGAAACTTCCTATGGAATCAATTGGAACATAAAAATTGGTAGAAGTACCCCTAAATATATATATATATATATATATATTGTTAGTACAATTTAAAACAAAGTTAGCTAATACTTGGACAAAAAAAAATATTTGTAAGAGATTCGAAACACTTTCTATGTTGCTACTTTGTTGCAGAAGGCAATCTTTCCATTTTTTAAGTCGATCCGATCCATTTATTCGTAGAACTATTTATTCGATCGCAGACATTTCTGAAACACCTCTAACAGGGAGACAAATAGTCAATTTTGAAAAAATTTATTGTCAACCTCTCTCAGATATAAATTTATCTGATTCAAAAGGGAAGAACTCGCATAATAAACAATTAATTTCTCTTCTACGGATCATGAGTAGTGAACCTTCTCTTCTAAGAATATTCTGTTCATAATCAAAATTTAAAACATAAAATACGAACGCTGGTGTAAAAGCCATATTTGAGCCCTTTTCGCTTTGTTCGCTCGGTAAATTAGCGACTCTAATGAGTTTACGAGACTGGTGCCAATGCTCTAACATTATCATTTATGACTCTTCCATTTTACACTTTTTATTAATAAAAGTAAACTGTTTTACTATATATAAAAATTGTAAATAGGGTCATATGGTAAACAAAATTAATGCCGTTAATACAAATAGTGAACATTTTTTACATATTAACTGAAGTTAAATGTTTTATTCTTAATAATATATGTGAACTACATTTATTTTTTAAAGAAAAAAATTGTTATAATATTTTATTTATTCTTTAGTTATATTATATTCTTTTTTTTCAACTTTATTTATTTCAAAGAAAAAGAAAACTGTTATTTATACTTACTAAAACAGTGTTTTAAATTTTTGTGATACTTTACAAAATTTAATTACAATATACTAAGATATCTAGATTATTTTTTTGAATAATATACTGTTATTATAAATGTATAATATACATTTATTTTCTAAATAATAAACATCTACTAATTAGAAATAAATACTAAATGTCTAATAGTATATATAAAAAATTAAAGTGGAGAACTGTTTTCTTAAATACTAATATTTTCAAAGGAAACTGTTTGCAAATTATTTTGTGTCACGTAAAATCAATTACAATATTAATATGTACCAAAAGAATAAATTATTTTTAAATAAATTTATATACACACATATTGCTAAATTGCAAAATTATACACTTGTATGTATTAAAGGCAATTTACCATGTATATAAGAAATATCAAATAAATTGAACAAAAATATCTGACGGGTGTATGAAAGATTTAAAATAAACATGTATATGAATTTATTTATTTTTTTATGTCGATGTTAAAGAGTAATGGTTTTTTTTTCAATGACAAAGTCAAAATAAATGCAAATAGAATTTAGTCATGTGTTACATAGAAGGGTTAGGGTATTTAAGACATTTTAGAAGGGAAAATAAGAACTACTTATTGGGTACATTACTTACGTTAACGGGATTGATGCTTGTTGCAAGGTTTTTATAACCACAAGTAGTTATTTGATTGATTTTAAATGACAGGTGGTGGTTATTTGAAAATTTTGAGTAAACTAGAGGTAGTAAATTGTATTTACATCAATAAAAATTAAAGTAATTGGTTTGTTATAAAAACTCAAAATGTAAATGTAAATGTACGCGCATATAGTAATTGGTTTGTTATTGAAGTAATTGGTTTGTTATAAAAACTCAAAATGTTATTGGTTTGTTATAAAAACTCAAAATTAAAGTAATTGGTTTGTTATAAAAACTCAAATGGTAAATGTAGGCGCATATAGTTAAAGATAATGTTTGTTATAAAAGATTAGTTTACTCAATATGAAATATATATCTAGTTTGACTATTATGAAATGTATAACTAGGATGACAAAGTTGATTTATGAAATGTATATCTAGTTTGACGTTAAATTTCAAATTACTATTGAAAATAACTTAAACTATACAAATAAAAGGTACCGAATGAAATGATTATATAAAATTGTATAATCATCTAATAATATAACGTCATTAATAAAATTATGCCAAGTATTATTACATGTATTCTACGACTTTGTTTTAACTAAATTTACATAGTTAATAATACTTTAGAAGTTCATAATACAGTAAAATCTCTATAAATTAATACTCTCGAAATCGGAGAAATTTATTAATTTAGAGAGGTATTAATTTGTCTATAAATTAATAATTTATTATGTTTTCCCAGTAAGATGGCCTAGAACTTGTAGAAGGGGGGTTGAAT